>BQMZ01000149.1:0-149218 GCA_036984285.1 Chlamydomonas sp. KOR1 | reverse complement strand
CACACAGGGAGGAAGGCTTCAGCAAAGGGTGGTTTGGGCCGGATGGACAGGCGCGGGTCTGGGGACCGGGCAGTGTCACCTTGCCGGGCGCACAGGGGCAGGGCAGGCGGTGGAGCACGTAGCAGGGGAGACCTACCAGGGAAGGCACGTGGAGGTACATGCCCCTGACCCCCACCTGCGCCTTTGCCACCTTGTCGGGCGCACAGAGGCATCGCAGGCGGTGGTGCACGAAGCTGGAGAGACCTACCAGGGGCAAGAACGTAGGGGCACCCCCCACCCCACACTGCTGCTCTGCGGTCACCCCACCTGAGCCTTGGCCATCTTGTCGGGGTTCTGCGCCAGCAGGTACAGCGTCCACGTCAGCGCAGAGCCTGGGGGCGCAGGTGGTGGAGTCGTGGGGTGGGGTGGAGGTTCGTGGACGAGGACCCGAGTGGGTGAACTCCAGTGGTGTCTCATTTATGATGGACACGTGCCCGTATATCCCACCCGTCCTGGCCAAGCGGCTATGCGCGATGGGCGCCGCGTGGGCGGGACGTGCACCGGGGGCACGCAGGCCAACAGTGTAGCGGATGCGGTGCGGGTTGCAGGCAAAGTGGCACAGGCAAACACTTAAGACACAGTGTGTGGCAAGGCAGGGCAAGCGGGTACCAGGTCGATAGTGTGATGCATGACGAGATTACCATATCACCGCAGTTGTTCCCGCCACACCCTTCCTTCCCGTTGCCTTGTGCCGCAACCCCTCGTGCAACACACCCTTAATACACATCCCGCTACCTGTATACACCCTTCGTCTCGTGCCCCGCCACCAGCATGCCCAACAGCAGCTGCCGGCTATGCACCACCTCACCCACCCCACCCTTAATACACCCCCTACTACGCACCCGTCGTCTCGTGCCCCGCCACCAGCATGCTCAGCAGGTCGTCCCGCAGCTGCTGGCTGTCCACCTCCTCCCGCGCCGCGATCAGGAAGCGCAGCACGCTGGGGTCCAACTCGTTCAGGTACTCCTGCAAGGGGCCGGCATTATGGCATGATGACCTTTTGTCCTCAGATCATGTCCCACTTGGACATGACCGGTACGGCTGCACCCCATGGTGCGCACCTCACCTCCCGAGCCCTCCTAACCCGCGCACGTCCATGCTGCGCACGTCCATGCTGCGCACGTCCACGCCGTCCAGGACAGCAGTTGTGGCTGCCCCTGGCACCTTGCGCACTCATCACCCACCGCCTCCGTGCTTACCTGCTAATACACTCACAAGGCTCAAACCACACTACACTGTGCACCTCGTCACCCCACCCACTTGCCCTGCGTCTGTGGTAGCGGCATCACCCCTGCGCTCCTCCTCGTCTAGCCACCTCGATGCTCAGCAGCTAATACACACATACCACAGTGCTCACACACTACCGTGCGCACCTCCCTAACCCACCTGCCCTGCGTCCGCAGCTGCGGTGGCGGCCCTGCGCTCCTCCTCGTCCACCATCTCCTTGCATTTGCGGATGAGGTCGTTGGTGGTCTGGCGGATCAGCTCCACCGCCTGCGGGGTGTCAGCGGCGTGAACGGAAGTTACAACAACCTCACGCTCGTGTGCATGTTGGCCACAGCGATGCTGGTTTGCGCCAACGCGAGCGTACCTGCACGGCCAGCACACTGCCGCGCGTGGCAGTGCTTCCGGTGCTAGTTGGAGTTGTGGCCAACACGGCGACAGCCGATACCGTATGTGATGATGATGGTGCGATCATGGGTGGAAGACCAGGCCAGGGGTGCCAGCATGGGGCACGTACAAATGTCCTCCTCCAAAGCTCCCCCGCCCATCTCACCTCAAGCGCTTTCTGCTGGCGCATACGCCCCCTGGCCTTCCCCTCCCCCGCCTAGTACTTTGCTCCACCCCCTCCAACCCCCCCTGCCGCCCCACCTCGAGCGCTTTCCGCTGGCGGGGAATGAGCCAGCCCAGAGCAGGGACCTGCGGCCGGGCGAAGCGGCGCAGCACGAGCTCAATGGCACACCCTCGCAGGCCAGCAGGCAACGGCTGAACGCGACGGAGAGCACGCTAGACATGCTGCAATAATGGTGCCCGCTGCCCTCCGTCCACAACCCACAGCCCCGACCACCACATACCTTCCACAGCGGCAGCAGGTCCGTGGCGCGCTGCTCCGTCTCCTTGAGCGCCGTGTACACAGCCTGCGGTTGGGCACGCGGGGTTGGTTGGACGCACGTGGCAGCCGCGGGTAACCGTCAGCCTTGCAAGGAGCGCAGGTATCGATACATGCCGCACACAACATAGAGCTAAAGCGCCAACCGTGTAGCCTACGTCTAAGCGGCCGCGACCCCACGGCTGGTGCTGATTGTACGGCCAGCCACGTGCGACCGCCTACACGCCACGCACTCGGCTGGCTTCCGGTTGCAGAGGTATCGCGGCGTTCCGGCGTCAGTAGTACCATTGACTCCACCGACCTACAGCCTCCGCCCAGCCTCCAACCGCTTGGGCCTCATCTCCCTTCTGCCAACTGGACTGGTGGGCTATCACACATATATACACGTGGCTGATGCGCACCCCATCAGCTGCGCATGGCTGGTGCGCGAGAGTTGCCTTGCTGCTCTGCAGCTGCCCACCTGGATGAGCGGGCTGTCACTGGTGAGGGAGTTGAAGTCGTAGTTGAACACCGCCTTACCGATAATGTCCAGCGTCAGCTGCACGAGGGGTGGGAAATGACGGGAAAAGCGGTTGGAGCAAGCTGCCCATCGTGCGGTAAGACACTGCCGGTGACCCGTGCAGCACCTCCTAAACCGCAAGGGTGCTGTCAGCAGTCCGTGGCTTAAAGCAAGAATGGCCCGCCCTACATTAGCCATGCGTAGGGGCCGCATTAGCGTGCTTGGCCCAACTGCAGACCCCGCCGAAGACCCCGAAACCAGAACTCTCCCGCTCCTGTGCTCTCGCCAAGAAGCTGGCCTCCATGTTGCAGTGCTGACCCTATGCACCACCACACCTTACGCCCCCCACAGCGCTCCCTGCTCTCACACCTGCAAGGAGATGGCCTCCATGTTGCGTTGCTGTGTTTGTGCGCCACCACACCCCACACCCCGCACCCCGCACCCCGCACACCTGCGAGAAGATGGCCTCCATGTTGACGGGGCTGCCGGAGCGCGCAGCCACCCGCAGCTTGTCGGCCGCGAACAGCGCCGAGGGCGAGAACACGCGGTTAACCATCACCTCCAGGTAGCCCCTGTGTGCGCGTAATAAAGCATGTACCGGGTCAGGCAGAAACAGCAGCATTGACGGTGGGCCCTTTGTGTATTGGGACTATCTGAAGTTCTTAACCATCACCTCCCCTGCGTGCAGCAGTGCGACGATGGGGTACCAGTCGCAAGAAACAGGATAGGCATTGGAGTTCGTCGCCGCAAACTCCTCTCCTTTCCGCCCTGCGGTTCACCCTTCCTCTCCCTCCCCCTCTCCTGCGCCGCACCTGTGCAGCGCGGGCCCCACAGCGCGGCGGCGCACGCGCCACTCCTCTCCCCCGCTGATGGCGAAGCCCACCCCGAACAGGAACTGCGACACCTCCGCCACCAGCCCCTTGCAGTAGATGTTGCGGGTGGGGTTGTCCGTGCCGCGCAGCACGTGCTTGGCGGCAGCGGGGTCGGAGATGACCAGGAAGGAGGAGACGGGACCTGGGGGAGTGGAGAGCAAAGCACGAACAACATAAGAGCGCGGTGATGAAACAAGATATTGTGTCAATGGCTAGGAGGGGAGAAAGTGCGAGTGACGCGAGAAAGCGGTAGTGAAAGCAGATATGACATTAGGTGTAAATGACACACTGTAGTAGGCCTGGGGGAAGGTGCATGGGGCACGCAAGGGCCTGTGATGAGCGGGTGGGTGCCGGCGATGGCACAGGTCGTGGCTTGCGGGGAGGCCGTGAAGTTTCGGCGCCACAGGGCTGGGCAAGGATCCAGGGGCCTGGGCCAGGGCCCTAGATGCGATGCATGGGCTGGTGATGCCACTGTGTGCACCGTGCGATGTAGGGCCGCGGCGTGTCGCCTGTGGCTGGTTGTGCGCTGGCGTTTGAGGCACCACTTGCGGCACTAGCTGCAGGTGAGGCTCTTCTGCGCAGCCGGCCGTGCGGCAGCTCTGGCTGTCCAGTGATGCCAAGGTCTGGCCCTGCACCCTGCACCCCCGACGCCCACAGCTTGCAGACATGAGTGTGTACTGATGTTGCCCGAGCCCAGACGTCATCGGCCTGCGTTCTATGAGAGGCACAAACCCCTGGCCTGACCACGAGCGCTCCCCTCGCACAGGCACTTGTCAGCCGGCAGGGTGATACCATATCCACGGCATGATACACATTCTGCCCCCCACCTGTTGGCAGCAGGTACACAGGGCCGCTCTCCGTCATCCACTTGTACAGCGCCTTAAACAGCGCACCGCCAAGCAGCTCCTTGATGTCGTCGGGCGAGGCATTGGCCACGGGGACATTCTGCACAAAGCAGGGCGCGATCGATGTTATACCCTTCGGAGGGCTGCGGAAGTAGGGGCTGCAGACCTGCAGTACGCCGGCACGCTGGGAGACCGTGTGCTGGGAGGCAGGCGTCCGGTACCACCTCCCGCCCGGTACATGAAGTGCGTGCTGTAACTCGCAAGTGGACGTATGTCTGATGTGACAAGTACTTCTAGAGTTGCAGAAGGATGTATGTAACGGGCGGTTGGCAGCGTGCAAATGGGACTGCCTGCGGGTAATCGCGACTTGTGAAGGTCTGCTCGCCTGCTTACCCCCTTGCCACCCCAAAGCATGTTTAATTGGGTGAGCCATCCTGGGCTGGTGAAGCTCGTTCCTGCCCCGGCTGCGTCGATGCTCTTGCCTCCAACAACATCCTGCAAACCGCCAGGGCGTAGGGCAGCAATAAGGTCAGAGAGTGTGCAAATGCTGCGTATAAGAACCTAGTTGCGGTAACTCTCTATAATTCATGCTGTATAGGCTGGGTTCTTTACGCTGCTTGCATATTTGTTCCCTTGCTTACCTCGTCCTCCTTCTGCTGGGGCTCCTGCGCCGCGCGAACGACTACCGTGCTTGAGCGGCTAGAACCATGTGGACGAAACGGCGCAGGCCGACGCGCCGCGTTCACAGGCCTTGTGCGAGCTGGCAAGGAACAGCTGCGACCTGATAGCAACATGATTTCAACTGTCTAACGATAGATATGACTCAAACTAGCGCGCCTCAGGCTTACTGTCACAAATGCAGTTGGTCTGTGGCACCGAAACCATCAGTCATCGCGCGTGGGACACAGTGAGACGCCCTTTGGGCCCCTTTTGGGCATATATTGCTTTCCGGGCCTGCGTGGGAGCCTGGAGGGTCCAGGGCGGACACGACTCGGGACACCACAGCGAGTGGACAGCATCTCATGGAATTCCCTGTGGCAAAGCGTGCCTTGAGGTCTGGACTCCTTGACTCAAGACATCAGGGGCCCGGGCAGTGGGTTGCACGTTGCGGTTGCATGTGGGCAAAGCGGCAGGCGCAGGCACCGCCATAAAATAAGAATGAGGTAAATGATGGGGGAATCCCTTCACCAGGCGCCAATGGAGAGGGGGAATACGATGCGGATGCGCAAGCGCAAGACCGCTTCATGACACACTCCATTCCCTAAGAAGGGAACAGAGGGAGGAGCCAGCAAACCGTGCCGCCATGGGTAGGTTCAACCACCACTCCAGGGCGCGAAGAGAGAAGGCATCGCGCACAAGGACACCGTTCATAATGCGTGTGTGCTCCGTGTTCGGTTCAGCTCTGTAGCAGCCTGGGTATGGTGAGGGTGGAAGCGACCCGGGCCACCCTGGGCCACCAGCTGTAGCGAGTAGCCAGCATCGTGTACACGCCGTCTCGCCACAGCATGCCTTGAAGAAAGGGAAGATGCCCTGACCTGATGCTCGATGCCTTCACGACGGCAATGTGTACGAGATATCCGTTAACCTCGCATCTCAGGCAGGGCACAACTCAGTAAGTGTCGTGCTACAGTTCGCCTGTGTGGTCTGCCCGGACCCATGGGAAAGGCGTGTCGGTGGTTGGTGGCTATCAGGGGATGATGAACCGCCGGGCATCAGCTGGTAGATGCCCCTAGATGGTCTCCAGACTTCGGTCCCCAGTCCCCTGTTCGTGAGTTTACTGGTAGCAGGCATTGTGACGAGTCCTTCTGAGTCTTGGGTAGAGTAGGTCGCGGTGGTCCGTGGAGCGTTCATATCCGCCCACATGTGCTCGCCAAGCACCGGATTCCGAGCCCCTGTAACCTTCTCACGAAAAAAAAGTTACAGATACAGATAAAAAAGGAAAAAAGAAAAAAAGATACATTTCAGTTACAGTACCCAAGGGGGGCACGGACAGCCAGGGGGCCATGAGGACAAACGATGCGGTATAATACAAGGTCGCAGGTGCAGGTTGAAAGCTGTTTGCATGCATGCATGTGAGGCATTCCCAGGAAAGCTGTCATGGGTCCCCAGAAGCCCCTGCCTTCCTAGTGCCCCCTCTCCTGTGCCCTGGCGTCTTTAACGCTACAAAGTAGGGAGAAATCAGGGATGCAGAGTGGCGTAGGGTCAGGGAGAGCAGCAAGGGAGCAGAGGCAGCCCAGCATGTGCAGGTGTGCCGGTAAATCTTTCGACGTTCGGCTACCGCAGGTTCGGCTCGTCCGTACTGGCCTTCTGCGACGGCACGCGCACAGCGAGAGCCACATGCATCGTCCAGACGCTGCAACGGGCATACGCGCACGCCCATGGCACACATCACCGCCGGAGCCAACCATCGACTTATCGAGGGCCTGTCGCCCGCAGAAGGGTATTTCTCTGCACGCACTGCCGCCAGAGTTTGTGACTGGGCGCATGCGCACCCTGGCACGTGCCATCTTGCCCCAACATGTCGGTGCCTGCGAAGACCCGAGTCTCTGGAATATGGGGTTCTGCAGTCCTGCAGAGAAAAGGTCGAAGTGCGTTGGTTTCATATCCAAGCAAAATAGGTTCAGGACAGAAAGGTTGAAGCACTCCCCCGACCTCGCACCCAGCCCAGAACAGCTCACAGGTGCTCCGGTGCTCAGCCGACAACCCCGCTCACAACTCCACGCGACGAGCGCCTCACGCCACGTACAAGCATGTGCCCAACATCCAGTACTCCAATGAGACAAATGTACCAGACAAGGGCAGCAGAGACGGTCCTGTTGCGGGCCCGTTCCCCACAGTTCCCCACGTCTGCCAGGGGACAACACTCCCACTCCCTGCCCTTCAGGCCAGCCGAGGTAGTGCTTGTATGAGTGCAAATGTTAGAATGCCGCAAACGATGTCCATGCAGCGACGCAGCGGTGAAGGCCTTTATGCTCGACTTTCCTTTTTGGCGGAACCTTTCAGTGCACGGCAGAACATGCACCTGTGCGACAGATGTAACTGTAAACATTGCTTGTCGCGTTCCTGCTGCTTGTGTGCAACAAGTTGACACGGGGGATGTGTACGGCGATTCGGCCGAACTCAGGTTTGGGCTCCCGCCGATAGGTTCAGCTTACAGCCTGGTAGGTGTGCTTCCCTGAACGTTTGGTTCACCACCGCACTCAGTGTCGAACTAGTTCGAGCGTCGGAAGCCAGGTCGGAGGGACACCCGTGCTTGTTCAGCGTGCGTAAAAGCTGTAATAGCCACTACGTAGCAAAAGTCACTTGAAAACCCAGCATTGTGCTGAGCAGCGGAGGAGCTACAAGACCCGGGCGTCATCACACGTCTCGCGGGTGACTTCACCGCGGTGAGTGGCGCTTTTGCCGGTTAGGAAACTCTGCAGACTCGTCACATGTACCGCTGCAAAGGTCAGCCTTTCGAGTGGCTTGCACCAAATGGCACACGCCCTGCTCTGCGCGCCATTGTCAGTAGTCCAAGGGACTTCCTCGCTTGGCCTATCATGGCCGTCAGTTTACTTGGGTAGAACTTGCTATGGAAAGCTGAGCGAAGACCTCGCGAGTCGTCGGCCTGCTGAAAGGGAAGGGCTTCGCTGCGTCCGGTATCGTTCCGAGGCTCTTGCTTGTGTCCTCCGCAGACCAGCGCACATCAAAAAGCATACATCACTTGTCAGCAGCGCATGGACGCTGGAGGGGACTACGACGTGGTCAGGTCGACGACGGAGCAGATATGAGCTTAGTCGTCTTAGGCGGAGGCCATCTTCTCCCTTGCCCTACATCTACATGCTTACAGCTTAAAGGCGATCCGACTCCAGCATGCTGGGGTAGAGCCTTGGAAGTTGACGTTGACTGTCGGAGCGCTGCGATGGTTGTTAGAGTGGACACACCCGCCGCTGCTTCAGCAAGCCTGTCAGCGGAAAAGGACGTGACAAGCGCTGCTCATGTGATTGGGGCTTCGTCTACGGCTGCCAATAGCTCGGAGGCTGCTGTTGCGTCAGTGTCGGGAGCGGCTAGCGCGGACGCTGCGCAGGGGTCTACAGCAGGCCAAGGGCGTCAAATGGCAGCCCCAGCGCAGGCTTCTCGCGCGCGGACAAGGCCTGGGGCATCCTCGGTTGCCGCCGATGGCGCGCCAGACACGAACCGACAGACATCTAAGCCAGATATCTCTGTGCTTGCGTCGGCGGTTGCGGCGGCAAAGCTCGGCTTGGTTGAGCAGCTCAGCCAAGCTCTGGCAACATGCGCCGCGGTGGCTTACGCGAAGTAAGTGCCACAGGTCGTTGCGGATGTCGTTGTTTGGGGGCTCCACGTCGCCTTTGCTGAGCCTATGGCCACCATCATTGTCGGAATTCCCCTTGTGCTTGAAAACCATTATCATCATTGCTTGCTAACAGTGGCATTGATTGTTGAGAGGACAGCTGAAAGGTCGCCGTGTCTACGGCCCGAGGCTATGACCCGCGCGCGCTCGATCCGCACGTTGGGCTTTCACCGACACGTAACCCCCGCTCGGGACCCCTGCCCGCCTCCGGATAAACAACGCAAACAGGGATGCCGAGGACCGCAGCTGCCTGCACTACGCTGCTGGCTACGGGCACGAGGAGTGTGTTAGCCTGCTGCTGGAGCACGCCAGCGACACCAAGGCGCGGGACGCCAACGGCGACCTGCCGCTGCACTTCGCAGCCATCCACGGCCACCCCATGTGCGCCTACAACATCACAAAGGTGATTCTTGAGCACCTTACTCAACGATCTGCTTTCGTTTCCGCACCTGGCGAGCCCACACATGCAACAGCGTCCACCCTGTTGACAGCCGAACAGCATATGGGACTCCACCTGCCGACTCAGTTGCTTGTCATTTCCAGGATCCTCACGTTGTCACGAGTCTTGCCCTGCTGCACTAAGCCGCCCGCACCCCACCATCTCGCACCACCTCCCCCCAGGCCTGCCCCGCGGCCTGCCTGATGCGTAACTATCGCGGCCAGACGCCCGTGGAGGTGGCTGTGGCGTGCGAGCGGGGCGAGGTGCTCAACGCCATGCTGCTGGCCTGCGCGGGGGACGGAACGGGGGGCACCACCGTGCAGGTGCGTCCATATTGTGCACCCTGCGCTGCACCACAAGTTCAACACGTGCCGAGTGCTCTGCATGCGATGGTTAACTGTTTGTGCCATGACAAAGGGTACTGCATTCGTACACAGCCCTGCATGCGCCCGCTCGCCGCAAATGCCTGCCCGGCGCATCCACGCACCGGCACCACTGGTTGCTCACGATCTGCACCGCTTTGTCTTTCTCTCCTGCCCCCACCCACTCTGTGCCCAGGCCATGCGGAAGCTGCTGTCCTCTGGCGCGGTGCCGGACACGTGGGCGCCCAACGGCAGCAGCGCGCTGATGCTGGCGGCGGCTGCCAACGGCGCGGAAGCACTTGGTGTACTGTTAGAGGCGGGCGCAACCGTAGAGCTGCAGGTAAACCTGGGCGACAGCATGTCGGGTGCTGTGCGGTATCAGTGCTGACACGTGTCGGGGGTGCAGGGCTGCAGGTTGCAGGCGTGCTAGCGCAAGCTTGTACCCGGTCTCTGCGTAGCAGCGGGCATAGGTTCTACGCACCCGGAATGCAGTGTTCATAGGCTCTTGCTGACATTACATGACGTTACATGGACTCCTAGCTGACATGCTGTGTTGGCACGTGTGGCTGCAGGACGCGTTGGGGCGCTCGGCGCTCATGTTCGCGGCGGGCAACAGCGCCAGGGACACGCTGCTGGCGCTGCTGGATGCGGGTGCGTGGTTACCAGCAGCTACAGCACTTGCAGCAACACGTGGTTAACGAACTGATCAAGTAGTGCTGTGCAGTATGGGTCGCAGCGCGTGCTAAGGTTGGCCGCCGCTGCTTCTGGGCTGATGTTGCGGCCCCGCGTGTTGGTCCCTAGGCGCCTGCATTTCGCAGCGAGACCGGCGCGGCCGCAACGTGCTCGACTACGCACCCGAGGGCAGCGAGGTGCGGAGGCTGCTGCAGGTGAGGAAGCAGCTGCGGGAGGGACCTGGGCTTGTGGGCAGCCACACGAGGCAGCAGCGCCTGCTCCGAGTACCGCTTCCACCAGCAACACGGCAGCCTGCGCTGTGCGCAACCAAATGCCCTTCCTGCGCAGGCGTGTCGCTCCATGACCTCCTCCCAAAAGCAGCAACACGGCAACCTGTGCTGTTTCCTGCGCAGACGTACACCTCTAGTCACTCATTCCATACTAGTGACCTGATCAGAGTCGCTACATCCAAGACTAAGTGCTTGCATGCTTCGGATTTTATAGGTACCGCCGCGCCGTACATCTGTGCCGTACAACCCACAGGGCCGGCTGGACGAGCTGGAGGCCATTGCGGCCAGGCTGCAGGAGGACCTGTTGGCCAGCCTGTGCGGCCCAGCAGGGGCGTCTGGGAAGGACGGCAGGGAGGGGGAGGAGGGCTCGGCGCCCAGCGGCAAGGTGCGGCGCCCCGTGGGTGCAGCCGGCTCTGTGTTGGTCGTCAAGGTGCGGCGCCCCGTGGGTGCAGCCGGCTCTGTGCTGGTCGTCAAGTTACGCCACGCGGAGGGGTTCTGACACAGGCATAGGGCCGCGTTGGTGCGGCCATCTGCATGATGGCCTTTTCGGCGCCGTTTGGCTTGGTATTGACCTGCGCCTTTGAAGACGGCGGGTCGCTTGGTGCCTCGGTGCGGCGGCATGCAAAATGCGTTGTGAAGCTCCGACGTTTCACGGGGGCCCTGCTGCACGAGCGCGTTGACAGCCCATATGCCTGCACTAGTTACTGATGCCATAGCCTGGATGCCTTATGCATTGCAGAAGAAGAAGAACGGCGGGAACAAGAAGGCGCAACCTTGCCCAGCGGCCAAAAGCAGCAGCAGCAGCAGCGGGAAGGGCAAAGCAACCCAGAAGCAGCAGCTGTCGGAGGCTGCTCATGCTGGCGCGTCGACGGAGGCCGGGCCGAAGCCAGGAATCCCTGCGGCCCCTTCCAGTAGCAGCCCAGAGAGCGGCTCGCATGCTACGAGTGCTGGTGCGGCGCAAGTGCTGACAGCGGCGAAGGACGTCCCCTTCAACGTGTGGTTCAAAGGGGCCGCAGCTGGTCCAGCCGGCAGCGCCTCCCAGAGCGATGCGGCGAGCAGCTGCAAGAACGGATGCATAGCGGTCATGAAGTCCGTGCCAGCTCCACCAAACACAGCCACGGCCGTGGCGGAGCAGCAGCAGCAGCAGCAGCAGGACGGCGACGACAGCAGCTGGCAGACGGTCAGCACACACAAGTGCAGCAGCAAGGCGCGCCAGCTGCTGCACAGCCAGCACCACCATAGCGTCGACTCGGCAACAGCCCCCGCCTCCCCGGGGCTCTCAACCAAGTGCCCCGCGACCAGCTCAACCAAGGGCAACGCCATCCACATACGCGTCGTGTCGCAGCACGTGCCTGTCGCAACACACGCGCACACGCACGCTGTGGCCCGCACAGCCAAACGGCCTTCAGCTGGCAGCACCAGCACCACCCCTGCCGCCGCCGCTTCCGCTGCTGCTGTCGCGCCCTCCTCCGCAATCCCGATGTGCGGCTTCAAGGCTGCCCTGCTTGGCAAGGAGCAGCTCGTCTGCGCAACTGCCCCCCTAGCTGTGCCCCTGGCTGCCGGAGCCCGTGCCGCCGCCGCTCCCGCCATCGCCGCCACAGCCCCGCTCACCATCCCCACCGGCGCCAAGGCCTGCTTGCTCGTTGGCTCGGTGCTGGACGAGCAAGTGTTGCTGCCGTACGGATCGCCCTGCGGCGCCGTAGGCACACACGTGGCACGCTGTGTGCCCGCGGTGGCCGCCTCGGTCCATGCTGGGGTCCGCCCCGGCCGGCATGCTGTCCTCTGCAGCAGCGGCAGCTACTGCAGCCCCTGCTGCACCTTCCGAGCGCAAACCAGCATGGGGCGGCGCACGCCCAGGCCATTGCCCCTCTGACGCACCGCCTGCCCCCTCCGCTCCAACCGCCAACAAGAGCGGCAGTGGCAGCCTGGTGAGCCCCACCTCCTTCCCTCCCCTCTGCGCCCGCCCTCCCATGCCCGCTCCCCCTCCTGCGCCCAAGCTCCCGGTCAGCCCCGTCAAGTCCAGCACCGCTTCCGCTGCGCCCACCGCACAGCGCGCGCCCTCGGCATCCCCCGCTCCCCGTCCCGCGCCCTCCTGCGCGCCCTCCATCGCCTCCGTGGCCGACTCAGATGCTTCCTGCTCCAGCCGCACCAGCACCCTCAGCAGCCACCACGAGGCCGCTGCCGCCTGCTCCCCTCGCTCCTTCGGACACAACGACTGGACGCGACCCAGCCCCGTCGACGTGCTGCAAGCCGCACTGGCCGCCTCCGCCGCAGCCGCCGCAGCAGCAGCTTCCACCTCCGCCCCCGCTCCGGGTGCTGCCAACACACAGCAGCAGTCCCACCGGCCGCCCACCGCACACCACAGCAAGACCAACAGCGCAACCAGCAGCCTGCTGTCGTTTGATGGAAGCGTGGCCAGCAGCGGCTGCTCCCTGGGGCTGGGCCTGTCCCTACTGGGCGGGAGCGGTGGAGGCTTGGGCGGCTATGGTCCCGTTGGGTGCCCCCTGGACGCCCAGTACCTGGCGCCCTCGGCAGCGGCGGCGGTGCAGCTGCCACCGGGTGGCCATCCGGGCTCTAGCGACGCAACACCGATGGCACGCAGCGCCAACGGTACTGCAGCTGGTGAGGATGTGGGCCTCGTGCAGCGGGAGGAGCAGCAGCAGGCGCAGGAGCAAGGGGGATTCGGCAGCCCTGCCCTGGGCCTGATGGATGAGGCGAAGGCGGTGTCCCTGGCCGAATGCGACAGGGCTGGGGTGGACATTGGACGTGCGGGCAGGCGCAGTGCAGACAGCGACCAGCCTGCGCCTCTGGCAATCTCTGTTGCGTCCGGCAGCACGAGCAGTATCTCGATCGCCAGCGCCGTGGCGGAGCGGAAGAGTGGCAGCAGTGGGAGTGGCAGTGCAGGCATGGGGCTGCTGGCGGCGGACGCAGCGGCGGAGGCGCGGGCAGCGGGGGCGCAGAGCGCGTGCGGGGGGAGTGGCAGCGCGGGGAGCACCAGCACGGGGAGCAGCAGCTGCAGCGACAGCACGGCGGGCGTCAAGTACAGCGGCGGCGGCAGCATGTCGCAGTCGGCCGCGGTGGAGGTGGCGCGGCTGAGGGCGGAGAAAGAGGCTCTGCAGCGGCGCCTGCGCCAGGTGCGCCAAAAGAAATGACATTCGTTGTAGCAATTTCCGTTCCTCGATAGTTCCTCTCATGCATGCGTACTTATCTCTTTGGTAGTGTATCCCCCGTACTGATACGGCAGTAGTCAGTTTCTAAGTCGGTGGTATGTTGCGTAGTTTGTCCTGAAGGGCGTTGCAACGGCGCCCCATTGAACTGCTTTCTGTTAGACCTTTTACTGGTCCCCTGCCTTCGCAAACGACGCAAATGCATTGCACGTTAGTACTGTTTCAAGCTTCCATCTTTCATCCGCGTCGCGCAACACCGTACTGCTTTTGGTGTCTTCCCAGGCGGAGCTGCGCCACGGCCAGGAGCTGGCTTCCGTGCTGCAGGACGCGCAGGCGCACGAGGCGGCGCTGGTGGAGACGGCGCTGGCGCAGGAGCGACTCAGGTGCGGCGCGTGGAGGACCGGGGCACTGGTCCGTCTCCCAGTTGCGGCACTGGTTGCTGTGGGATGTGATGCGCGAGGAGCTTGGGAAGCAGGTTTGGCCGGTACGCGCCTGCGCGCTTCACATCCGTGTACTGCGCGCTTCACATCCGTGTACTCGTGTACTGACTAATGATTACGTATCTTACTTGTGTTATTCTGCACGCAGGATCACTGCCAACCTTCTCGCCATCGGGCTGTGCCCCGAAGCCATCTTGGCCGTCATCACACCGCCGGGGCACGCCATGGACGCGGCGCAGCTGGTCAGCAGGATGGCGGCGCCGCCGGCGGCAGCACCCGCGACGGCGACGCCGCCAGCGCCCTCGGCTGGTGGAGCCGCCGGCACGGAATCGTCCTGCGCGGTGGGCGCAGACGGGGCCCCCGGCGCCGGCAGGACGTGCGGTGGAGCAGCGGCGGCGGTGGCTGTGAGCAGCGAGACGGCGGCGGCAGGCGGAGCCGCCGCTCGCGGCGGCCAGGAGAAGTGCACGACTGAGAAGGCGGCTGGGAAGGGCGGAAAGGGCGGTAGGAGCCGGAATGCCAGTCCGCCTAAGCGCGGTGGGAAGGGCTCGGCGCAGCCGGCGGCGGCAGGGGCGGGGGCTTGTGAGGACTCGGCGGCGCTGCTGGCAGGCCTTGCGCCGGTGCGGGCCCCTTCGCTGCTGTCGTCGGCAGTGGCAGCCGCGGCGGCGGCGACAACGTCGCACAGCAATGGCGGCGGCAAGCGCGGCCACGGCAAGGGCAAGTACCCTGCCGCTACTGCCAAGGCAGCGGCTCCAGCAGAGGAGGCAGCGGAGGACCCCGACGCGGTAATCACCGTCAGCGGCGGCGTGCGCCTGCCCAACTCCCTCTCCCCCAGCCCCGCCGTAACGCCCACGGCGCCGCCGCGCTCGGCCGCAGCCCGCCCCATTCCCATCCCCACACCCACGGGCGCCAGCAGTAGCGGCGGCAAGAATGCTGCGGCGGCCGCCCAGGCTCCCGCCGTGCCGCCGTCCCTGCCTCCTGCCCCGCCGCTCTTCCCCGCGGCTTTCAGCGGCCCCCGATGCAGCGGCAGCAGCCTACCCATGTCCAATGGATGCGGTGCGGCGGAGCTGTTTGGCCGCAGCTTGGGTGCTACTGTCAACGGCGCCGGCACCTCCGCGGCGGCGGTGGCGGCGGCCGCTGCCGCAACCGCAGCCAGTGGCCACCAGCCCGCCCTGAGCAGCAGTTACGGGTCGTACAACGCCCCCCTGGTGGGCAGCCTGTGCGCGGGCCTGGGCCTGGGTTACGGCGCCCTGTCCGGCGTGGCACGTGGCAGCGTGTCAAGCGGCACGTGTCTGGACATTGACCTGTCGGCCGGCAGGGCCACGGGTGCGCGCATGGGCGCAGGGCTGGGTGGCTGCTTGGGCAGTAGCCTGGATGGGGGCCACGGCATGGCGGGGTGCCTGTCGGCTGCCCTGGGTGTGGGCGGGCTGGGGATGGCGACGACTGAGGAGGAGGAAGAGGAGGAGGAAGGGGGCATGGACCTGCCGGCGTGCGGGGACATCAGCGCCCTGCTCGCCATGTCTGATGACGACGATGAGGTGTGAAGGTGATGGCAAGGGACAGAGGAGGCGTCCGTTCTGGACCCACGTTACCCTGTTGCTTTGGAGAGTGAGCACCTGGCGTAACGGTTCTGGCCAGCGGAGGAGAGATGGCTGTGCATACACAGTGGGTGCGGAAAGCTTGCCCGCTTACCACACAGCTGGAGGGATACAGCTGCAGAGGCGGTCTGCAACGCTGGTGGGAGAGTAGCATGGCCGATCCAACTTGGAGGATGAGGGCCGTTACTGTACGGATATTTGGGGGGTTTTGGGTTTTCATTGTGGTGTTTACGGTTCGTTCGTATGGTTGTAACGCCGGGAGATGCGCGGAGAGTTTTGCAGGCTGTGGAGGGCTGAACGTCGAAGGCCAAAGCGGGGTTTTGTTAGGTGCACCTTGGGCGCGACAGATCGCCGTTTGGTATCTGCGGCATGGTTGTTTGGTGGTTTGAAGGGTTAAATGGCACGTGGCAAGTGTCGTGCGGCGGGATTGTTGTGGGCGCAGGCAGGCTTGGGAACAGCAACGGGCAGCTGAGCGGCTGGAAGCTGCGGGTAGCTGCGGTCGTTGCGGGCAGGTGGAATGGCGTGAACCCCACGGCAAGCAAGGTGCTCAAACCGGACCAAGTTGCAGCGCGATTGCTTGTTGCGTGCATGCGTGTGCGTGTCGGTGTGCGTGCGGGGCAGGAGGCAGCCCAAGGGGTCGTTGCGGCTTGTGCTCGGTGACTGCGTCTGCTAGGCTCTGGCACGGGGTTGATAGGCGACACGTGCCAAGCTCCCGTCTTGCTACCTATAGTGCAAGCAGTTTGCCTCACATGCCTGCTAGTCCAACGGTGCCCTAGCGTGTCGATGGAACTTGTCCCATGGCGGCTGTGTCGGTGGCGGGGCCGTGTCTGGGTGCGTCCGGCTCGTGTGGGCGCTGGTGCACCATTCATCCGAAAAGATAAGAGGATACGAGGAGAAGAGAATCCCGTGGGATAGCCGCAAGTCGGCGCGAGGCCGCCAGGCCGGCTCGCGCTTGCTCACAGGCTTGCGGTGCGGATGGAGAGATTTACCTTCACGGCGTGTGGAGGAACACGGAGGGGCATGGCACGTGTTGGACTGTGACACGTGTGCAGCCGCCGGTCAGCCCTGTGTGCTGTGAACCGCCCTGCGGAGCCCAACGTGCTGGGTTCCTGGCACAGCTGGCCTGCAGTGGCGTGCTCGTGTGCGCGGGTGACGTGTATGTGTAGTGTGCGTGAGATGTACGTACGGTGCGTGAGATGTACGTACGGTGCGTGAGATGTACGTACGGTGCGTGAGATGTACGTACGGTATGCACGGGAGTGCGGCGTGGCGCGGTACGGCGTGTGATTGCGCCGCAATAATTTTGTGCGTGGTGCGGTGCGGGCTGTCAGGAGCTGCGGCAGCGAGGGAGCGCGGAGGGGCTGGACGAGAAGAGCCGATGTCGCTGTTCGCACGGCACTGTTGGGTACCACGTCTGTTAGTCACGCGGCCATCCAGCCGTCCGGTTGTGGACCCAGTTGTATTTGTACGTGCCCGGTTGCCCGTCCTCGAGCGCCTGGCGTTTGTCCTGTTGTACACCAGTAGCCTCCGTCTGTTCATACTTGTCCATTACTCCAGATGCGAACCGTGGGTCACGCCGTCACTAAAAGTCTTGCGGAGCGGTTAGGTGAGCCTCGCGGCTGCCTTTGCGCTGTGCTTGTTGTGTGGTTGTGTCTTTCACAGACCCGCAGTCTTCCTATCGTGTCCTGCCTTAGCTGTCACTTCGCGGTTATTCCTGCTGCTCGGGTTGTGTGTTAGCTCTCTGGTGCGCTGGGATGCCCTCCAGCCGTTGCGAACATTGCGCAGGCGGGGGTGTCGATGCTTTTGCGAGTAGCAGCGCAGTATCGTTCTGGGTGCCAGAGTCGTAGCCATTGATTGTCGGCCGAAGCTTTACGTCAAGTCGTGTTGAAGATATTATGGTGGTCTCTTATGCGTGTATTTTGCCGCACCAGGCAGTTGGTTGGGTACAGCACAAGCAGGGTTTGTTTCAGACACTTGCCTGGGTTTGATTCTTTCATGAACACTAATTTCGCGACGTAGCGCCGTTTCCAAGTGGAGCGCTTTTATCTATGAAAAGTTGCAGATGATTCCACGGACGTGGGCGAGGGAAGTGCTCCCATCGGCACAGTGTGCCCGTTTTTGGTTGTGCATGGCACAAAGGGCACCCGGTCCACAAGACCCCCGGTGGGTACGCCTACCCTGGCCTATCGAAGATTCGTGGTGTTTGTAAGGAAAAACAACATGAATTGCCGGCCGATTCACATATTTCCTTCCATGGTCAGTCAGTCAGTGTTACACGGCGAGGGTTTCTGTAAACCCTCCGAAGTGCAACGACCCGTATACGAGCCGGAGGCTCAAGGGCCATCAGTCTTCATGCAAGAAGCTTGGTTTGTCCTGAACCGAAAAATACAACACCTGAGATTCGCCTGCCGCCTGCCGCACATCCCCCCAAGATTGAGTTGGAACGCCTGCCGCTCAGCCCCCTTAATTAGCGTAACACCTGCCACCTGCTGCCGTTCAACCCCCTGAAACAGCCTTACACAACACATACAATCGCCTGGTTCACCTTCCACCTCACTCAACACGCAGCAACTGCACTCAGAAAGTGTAGTCCTCCACCACGCCGTCCTCAACGTACCGGATCCCTACACCGCCGTGCCACTAAGGGTTCAGCCCCTTGCCCTGCAGCGACTTGAACACCGCCATGCGCTCGCGCCTCAGCTCCATGCCCCACGTCGTAAGGTATGAAACCAGGGCATACGAATGGTGATTCTTCATTCATGCAAAGCAACGCCTTCAACACCAGAATGCTATCTGTCACGGAGATGTGATCCCCGTACACATCCGAGTGGCTGCTATACGTTCAAGTGGACGCAGCCCACAAGCCAACAGCATGCCAGCTCCAACCAGTCAGTGATACACGGCGAGGAGTCTCCGCCCTCCGCACGTGCGACGACCCTGCTCAAGTACCGTCGCCATACTGCTAGACGTCGCGCAGTCTTTGTTTAAACACTTGTGAAGCGCAGCAACGGCAGTATAGGTTCGCCACTCAAAGTCACACCCCGCACGCTGTCCGCGTTACGATCAGTCAGTCAGTCCAGCACCGTAGCCTTTCAGCAAGCGAACAACTAACCCCGTGCATGAGCTGCAAATCGCAAACAAGTCTAGGCCCCAGCGCTCGACACCACCTCCTCAGCTCTTGACCACCTCAACCTGACCTCACCGTTACCACCACCTTCAGCATGCCGCCGTCCTCACCGTCACCCACCCCAGCCAGCCCCATCACCTCCCGGCCCCCACTCCTCGACCCACCGACCATGTCGATTGGAGGACTTCGTCTGGCGTCCTACCGCCTAACCCCACTCCTCCCCCTCCGTCCAGTCCTGCCCCTCCCCGAAGGACATCGCGCGTTCCAGCACGCTCTCGCCGCCAGTGCCAGCCCAGCCCCCGCCCTGCAGCAGCAGCTCGGTCCTGGCCTCCTCGATGTAGGCGTCCAGCTGGGAGGGCGTTGGCAGGGAGCGGCGGGGAGGCCTCGTGCGGCGGAAGGCCGACCACGCCTGCAGCCACGGAGTGCAAGGGGTGTGCTAAGCCACGAGGTGCAGGGGCGTGCAGGTGTGTGCTAAGCCACGGGGTGCAGGGGGTGCGAAAAGGCACCTTGGTCCTGTGTGCATGTGTAGCGTGGTACTGGGGCATGTCGAAACGGTGCGCTGACGTCTGGGGCTTGCACTTGCAGCGAAGAATGTGAGCTTTGGAAAGACCATAAACACCAAGTCCTGGAAACACGGCAGGAACTGATGGGGGTACTCATATTGCATGCAACGACACCTGGCCCCCACGGTCCCTCGTGCACAGCACGCCGACACCACAAGCGATTAATGCAAGTATTTCAGCGCCAGTGCAGGTATACGGCTCCATGTCTCGCTCCAAGTGTAATGCTGGTCCCCTGCTCCCAGGAGGGCCCGCTGCTCACCCGCAGCAGGGCGCCGGGGTGTGCCCCTGTGGAGGCAGCGAAGCGCGCCATCGCCTCCCTCAGCTCCGTCACGGCATCAGGGTGCGCCCACGGCAGCCGCAGGTGGCCCAGCAGCACCTGGTCAGACACGTGGAGCAACACGGGGGTAGGTACGTGGAGCTGGCACTTGGGTTGGTGCATGATGCGTGTCTTGACACGTGGGTGGATGCGTGGAGCTTGCACAGGAATGCACTAGTAGCAGCGGGCGGGGAAAAGGGGCGGCGGTGGACACGACGGCAACAGGAACCGTACGGGTTGGGGCACGTGCCGCGTGGCGCTGACGTGCCCGGCAACGTAAGGCAGACCCGGCGGCGTGTGCAGCGTGCTTCGTGTCGGCCGTAGCCTGTGGCTTAGGGTTACAGACGCTGGGTTCACCGCGGCGGAGCCGAGTCCTCACCTCAGCTTCGCTTACGGCGGCAGAGACCTCCAGGCGGCTTGCGTCGCCCGTGCCGCCCTGGACTCCGATGCCGGGGCCGTGCTCCGCCTCCGCCTCTTGCAGCGCCTTCACCCGCCCAAGCAGCGCCCCTGGAGGTGGCCAAGGGTTAGCAGGTTATTAATGGGACTTAGGTAGCGCATTTTTCGAGCTACTTCTTTGCAGGGCAAGGTCGTTTCACGAGGCAGCCGAGGGGTCGTGAGCGCCAGGCCCCCAGCGCACACGCGGCAACCGGACATGGCAGCTCCCACACACACTGGCCACGTGCCGGGGGGCCACCGACACACCTGGATGCTTTGCAGAAAGTACAGATAGTACAGCAAGCTGTGATGCAGCCTCAGCGCCAGTTGCTTACCTCCCGAGCAATCGCACATGCATCGCGGTTTAGTCTAGTGTCTGGTACTCGCAACAAATCCTTGGAACATGCGTTTGTAGCTTTGTACCTCCCCTCCCCGCATCCTTGTACACACTGGCCACGTGGACACTGTCTACATGGCCTAAACCACACCCCACGTTTACCCATAACCCATGTTTCAGCGCCTCACCCATGAACTGCTGCAGCTGCTGGCGGCTGACGGCGCAGCCCTGCGCTGCCGCGCAGCGCAGCGCACGCAGCACGTCGCCGGGGGGCAGCGCACCGCCGGCGGCGGCAGCACCCAGTCGGTCCAGCGCCTGTTTGCCACACCACGCCACGCGTTGACTCTCCAGCACTACGGAAGCATGCAATTAAGTTGTTCTACACAGAGCGGGGCCCACTGAGGCTTGAGCACAACCGTCCGTACGCGTAGGCATGCATGACGTCTTGACTAGGCACTCATGCGAAGTACGGTAAACGCACACAGCTGTCGGCCTCACCAGCTGCAGGGCCTGCTCCCCAAGCGCCACGCCGCTGGCCGTCACTGCCTCAAGCAGCACCGTCAGCTGCCGCCCGGTCATCGACGGGGGCGGGGCCACCCCGCCGCTGCCGTCGCCCCGGGTGGTGCCCTGGATGCCTTGTGGCGGGGCCTGGGGCCCTCCTCGCCGGCGCGAGGTGGGCACGGCCGTTTCCCCTTCCGGTGTGGGGAACAGGCGGCGCACGATGGCGGCCTCCACCGGCGTACCGGCCAGCCGCAGCTGTAGGGGCAAGGTGCATATGGCCGTTTCTGGCGAGCGCGGTAAACGGGTAAACAGCGCAGCACCATACCCACACCACACCCACAACCCCCACACCCCCCCCACACCCCACACACCCCGCATCCCCCGCACCCCTGCACCCCCTGCACCCCCTGCACCCCCGCACCCCCTACACACCCTGCACCCCCACACACCCCACACACCCCACACACCCCACACACCTGCAGCCGCCCCGCCGCCACAAGCAGCGCAGCCACCGCCACCTCCGGTAGCTCCGCTCCACTGCCAGCCCCGCCCCCGCCGCCCTCCCTGCACCCACACCCACACCCACACCCACACCCTTAATCAACCCCGCCTTCGCCGCTGCAGCCGCCCCTGACGCCGTCTTCCTCCTTGGCGCCAAAGTCACTGTCGTCGCGGTCGGCGGCAGCGGCAGCAGCAGCGCCCCGTACCACGCCCACACCAACTGCCGTATCCGCATGGACCCCACCTCCCTCGGCAGCACACAGGGCAGCAGCAGAAGCAGCAGCGCCGCCAGCACCGGCGGCAGCGGCAGCTGCTCCTTCGGCACTGAGCTGCCACGTTGTGCGTAATCCACAAACGCCGCCTCCGCACCAGGAGCAGCATCCGCCAGACCCACGTCCTCCGCCAGCCCCACGGACCCCGCACCGCCACCCAGGGCCGCGAGGTCATCTCCGCTGGTGTCGACGTCAGGCAGGCGTGCATCGGCCGCCGGCGGCGGCGCCGGCGCTGGTAGCAGCGGCATCAGCCGCTGCAGCAGCTCAACCGCCCGCGCCGCCGCCGCGCCGCCGCCGATCTCTCCTAGCGGCAGCGCCAGGCCGCCGAGGCACGTCAGCGTCGCCGCCAGCTGCCAGCCGCTCATGCCGCCCGCCGCCGCCGCCACTGCCTTCGCCGCCGCCAGCTTGACATCGTTGTGCACCAGCATGGAGGCAGCAAAGTCCAGGGAGCGCTTGGCGTCGCCGCCGCCGCCGCCGCCGCTACGGCGGTTCTTACCGTCCATCCTGCCACCTCCGGCGCCGCCGTCAGGAAGCACCGCCTCGCGCCAGGCGAGCAGCAGGGCGGGTCGCAGCCGCGTTACGGCATCCCGTACGCGTACGACGCCGTGCTCCACCAGCGTGTACGACACAGCCTGCAACACGACACTTGCCGCTGCCTCATTGTCCTGGCTGCTGCCGCCGCCGCCGGCCTCCGCCTCCCTTCCTGTGCGACCCTCCCCGCACCCGGCCATGGAAAGCAGCTCCTGCGGTAGCAGCGGCCACAGCAAGCATGCCGACTCGCCGCCCCTTTCAGGCGCAGTGGGCCCAGCCACTGGCGTGAACTCTGGCACGCGCTGAACCGAGGACGTTGCCGCCGCCGCCGACGATGAAGACGACGACACCGCCGCCGCCGCCGCCTTTGCTAGCCCCTCCGCTACCCCCGGTTGCATCAGCCAGTCCTTGTCGAACACCTGACACGTGGCAGCCATGGCACGCGTGGCGGCGGCGGAGCGCAGCGCGGCCGGACACGTCAGCACACCCACAAGCGCCGTGGCAACAGCTGTCGTGCTGCTGCTGCTGCTTGTGCTGCTGCTGCTGGTACTGGCGGCAGAGTTCCTACCGCTGCGGGACCTTGGCGGGTTGGCGTGCGGGGAGGTCCCCGCGAGGGCCCGCTCAAGCCCCGCCAGGTCCCATCCGCCATCCATGAGTTGGTGCCCGGCTGAAGCATCGGGCTGGTGTAACAACACCCGCTGCGCACGGCCGTGCTCCTGCGCTGCACCGACAAACTTCGGACCGCCTTGCACGTGCGGGTCGTGTCGCCGTCCATGTCCCTTTCCCTGAACCTGCCCACGTCCCTGACCCTGCCCACCTAGCGGCATCTGCTTCCGCCCAGCCGCCTCCGCTCCCCCGTGCTTCTGTTCCCCCTGCTGCTGTTGCTGCTGTCTTCCCGTACCCTGCATTTTCGCCTGGATTCCAGGTCCGTCACCACCACGCCGGCCCTTCCCCGCCATATCAGTCACGCTGCCACGTGCTGAGACGGCTGCATGAGGACGGGCGCCCTTGGTGTCCGCAGGACCGAGGCCGCCCCCGGACCTTCCAGCCTTTGGCGCACGGACCTCAGCCACCTCCGTCACCTGAGGCACATTTCCGCTTTTTTTGCTCCCTCCGCTTTTCCTCGCTGTCTGTCCGGCTGTAGGTTCCACGCCGCCTCCTTTGGCAGCTGCATAGGGTGGTGTGGAGCTGGGCCCTTCAACTGCACCCACCGGGGCAGTGCGCCTGGCGGCTTCGAGCACCCAAGTACATCCTTGCACAGCCTTACGCACGCTGTCGGCTGTCCTGCAGGGGACAGGGCGCGCCGCTGCGGAGACCGAGGACCCCGGCAGGCAGGGGCGGGTGCAGCCTTGCGCCGAGGAGTCCTTTGGCGAGAACACCCACGATGGCGACCCAAACATTTGATCCAGCACTTTATATAGCTTGATTACGTTTGTCGCATACTACCCAATTGCGTGGCAGACGGTGAATCGCAACTGCATGGTAGCTTGCAATTCGCGTTAGGCGCCGCGCCTGCAAGCGGCGACTAGGCACACGCAGCGCAAATTATTCTGGAAAATTAATTACCCGCGCAAAGCTTCCGCGGCACGTATCTACCTTTTCAAAGCGTTGAGGCTGGCAGTGTACGGGCCTAGGAATGGGACCAACGACCTCGCATATCAAGCAAATGTCGGTGGCACGCTGTGCAGCACGCGTACATGGCCGATGTTGTGCACTGGTATAAACACCCTTGCGAAGTGGAGGGTCAGCCGGACGGCAGCACACTGACGCAGGTATGCTCGTGCCGTGCGTGCCAGCCAGTGCAGGTGTCCATGACCCATTCCCCCTGCGTACACCTGCCAACTTCTGCATCCCTGCTGGCTACAAGACCATGGTCCAAAAGCGACAACCTGCGTTATGCAGCTATGCACCAGTATGCACCAAAGCCAACCCAGTCATACATTGCGAACGTGCTCAGCAGCCCTCAGTGATGCTCAGCTCATGACGTGCTTCCGTGTGCACCACGCCTTACCCCGCCACCACCACATCGCTCAGGCTGAGGTATGATAAGCAAAGCACACAGCACAGTGCATCAGAGCAATTTGTGTGTGTGCCGCAGGGTTGCGAGCAGGGGAGAGGCCTCGCTGGTTGTGATGCAGGGTGCAGCAGCGGGCGCCAGTCGCCGGAGGTGCGGGGGCTGGTAATTTCTTTGTGGTGGTCCGCTTTCCACGTGCGAGCTGCATGTTCGACGTCTTAAACTGCGGGGTCCATTTGCAGCGTAAGTTGAAAGCATCGAGCGCACTGAGTCCCACGCGCAGGGCAGATACCGTACTGTGCGCACAGGGACCCAGCGCAGCAGGTCCTCACTTGACGTCCAAAATTTGGGGTGGATTTCGCTTTTACCGTACGGCTCGCTTCCATGCCTCCGGCATACCGCGCGACGCATGAAAGGCAAGTAGGCAACTATCCTGTCAATGCACTACATCTAGCACGACTCTCATCATGCGGCTCTGTTCCACCACAAAGTGCACACTGGCGCACATAACCATTACCGCAACACACGCCCTCTACGTAACGGTAACATCGTCCGTAGCAACACACTGCAGTGCACAGCGCTGAGAGCGTCCATGCCCTTGCTCCCTTGTCGCCCTTTGCCTTGGCCCTTGCTGTGTACCTCTCTGGCTCTCTGCACCACATTCTAATACACACTGCAGCGCACAGCGCACAACCCTGCATGTGCATGCGTGTTGTGTTGCGCCCGTAGGATCACGCGCATCCTGCTCTCCAGCAATCCCTCAAAACTGTCCCCCGCCCAAACTCATACGCATTCACAGTATCCCAACGAAGCGCTCATCCAGAGCGAGGATGCACCGTCGCACGACTGCTGTGCGCTCCAGCAAGGAGAACCTCAGTGAGCATGCTCGCATGCATACCCCGCCGCCCCTCAGTCCAGCTGAATCCAACCCTTTTCCAACAGCTCAATCACCTCCCCCTCCGACAGCCCAGTCCATTCGGACTCGTCGGACTCCGCCCCATCCGAGGTTGCCACCCCCGACTCTGATACGTCCGGCTCCGTCCTCAGTGCGGCTGCACAGGCGCCGCAGCAGGCGCACCACGGCCAGGTCGCCCACCAGCTTGGCCGCCTTGGACGGCCGGTCGTACTGCAATCACGAGTGGCGGGCCGGTACGGCACGCGAAGCTTAAGCAGGGGCTAAGGGTGGCTTCGGAGTTGCCCCCAACTAACCGAACCGGCAGGTCAAAGCTGCAGGAGGGAATGGTAGCACGTTGCTATGCCCACTGCAGGTCAGGACCGCTTCACACAGACCCCTGGATTGGCACGCCACCATGCCTCCACTGGTACGCGTAGTTTCCAACCTCAATCATTACGCAAAGCAATGGCCACTGGCGCATGTTGGCTACGGCAGCGCAATCGCCATTACTGCACACCGGCGGGAGTGCGTGGGTTAATGAGCGCTCAACTCTGCGGGGCAGCACTCCTGCGTCACCATCCACTCAACCAGCTCCTGGCTGCAGTGCTGCACCGCACTGAACAGCGCCCCACGCGGCCACTCGCACCCCTGCGCCCGCACCCACCGCACCAGCTCACTGCTGCCCGACTGCAGCGCATGCTCCAGAACCTCCCCAGTCAGCAGCCTGCTGCGAAGCCGCGCCCCTGCTGCCGTCCCACGCCCATTTGCACCCCGCTGCTGCATGCCAGCACCGCCCTCGTCCCCAACGACACAGCTGCCGCTGCTGCGGCGCTGTTGCTGCACAGCAACAGGCGCCTGACCCTCCTCGTTTCCTGCCTGCTCCTGCTCCTGCTCCTCCTCTCCCTCCTCCTCCCCAACAGCCCAACGCACGATCTGCATGTGGCCCAATTGCGCCACATACACAGCCGCATGCTCGCGGACCCGTTCTTCCGCCTCCCCGCTTGCAGCAGCCGCGGCCACGGCCTGCACCAGCTGTAGCTCGCCCCGTGCAGCGAAGTCCCGTGCAGCGTAGCAGTCCAGCTTGCGGCCCTCACTCAGCAGCTGCTGCAGCAGCGACCGGCACCCGGCCTTCCCGTACCTTCCCAGCAGGAGCGCAAGCTTTTCCCTGCCCACACAGATCCCCCGCTCCTCCAGCCACACAACCCGGGCGGGCAGGCGTGCAGGAGCTGGTCCTCGAACTGTGCCAGGAACGCAGCAAAGCACCGGTCCAGGCCACGTGGCACACCCTGCTCCAGGAGCCACTCCACCTTGGCCTGCCAGTCGGGTGTGGGGCTGGCGGCAGCGCAGTGCAGCAGCAGGGCCTGGCGGTACGTGTCTTGCTGCTGCACACGGGCACGGGCCTGCTGGTGCTGCTGCCGCTCCTGCTCATGCTTCTGGTGGGCTGTGGGAACGGTGCGACTGCCGCTCCCGTTATCGGCACCCATCGGCGGCGTGCCGGCGCACACAGCCTTGAGTGCCTCCAGGCTGCAACCATAGGCCACCCGTGACACCTCCATGACACCTCGTTCGCCGGCAACAGCTCAATCACGTGCTCGATGCACTTGCCGGGAAGGTCAAGCAGCAACCAGGGCTGGTCCGAGGCGCTTGCGGGCTGGCAGGACGCGTGCGACATGTTATCCAAGGCAACCATTGCGTGGAGCCGGTCGCCACCAGTGCCAGTAGTCCAGCGCTCTCGGGGGGCCAGCGGGTTAAGATAGGTTGCTAAATTCGACATTGACGCTGTAAATGGTGTCGAGACAAACAAGCATGTCGAGGACTAGGTGCCATTGCTAGCTGTCATTGGACAGTACGGCAGTCGATTTTGGAAGCATGCATGGTTGCACGCGAAATGCTATGCTGCGCAATGCGAAGGCCACCAAAGTACCGCAGCGCATCAACGCGCAGGTGCATAGGCCTGCTAGACCTATGTGTTCTCTTCCAAAGCCGCAGCCCCTGCCCCAACCTGGGCAGCCAACGTTCCCACGCACGCTGATCAACAGCCAACGGGAAGAAGCTGTCCTCAGGCGGTCACACGACAGCGCGCCTTGGAAGTGCTGCATGCTCTGCCGTTCGTGGCTTGCCGTTCCGTGGCTTGCGCACCGTACCCAGGCTGTGCGGCAAAACTTTGCACAACGAACATCACCACCAAATCACCAAATCACCACCGATACTGTTGCACAACAGCTCCAAGTACTGTGCGGATGACTTGGCAACCAATACCGGTATCCACCTGCCCTTGGGCGACCCTCCTGGTCCTCTGTGCAAGCCGTACCTCTTCACGGTATGATTGCCTGACTGTATACATGCAACTCCACGCCCAGATGAAACGTTCTGTCACTTGCCTTCTAGCCTACTGCCTGCAGCATACATCTCCATACGCGTTATGTAGTCTATCAGACACCTGGAGCTACCAAGCACAGCAAGGGAAACGTGCAAGCGAACGGCCAACCTAGAAATACGTCAACACCAGTTCCTCCAGTTCTGCAACCCAAATGCACGCAGTGCTGCCCTGCCGTGCCAGCAATGTACCGCACGCCCCCAAGCAGACGCCCGCAGCCATCTACCCAATGCTCCCCAAGTCTGCCCCCTAACAACCCCACTTGCCATCGTTTCAACCTCTCAATCCTCATCCGCCAGGTCAATGACCTCCTCCTCGGCAGGTGCCGCGGAGGTCGCAGCCGGGCCCTCCCCGCCGTTGCTGCCGCGGCGGCCGCCCCCTGCACCCCCACCTGCATCACCGTCTGCACCACCAGCTAGCGCCCCACGGTCCGGAGCGGGAGACGGCGTCCTAGACCTCCTGACCGGCTGTACGACAGATCCGCCCGCCTGCGGGGTCTGCTGCTGCTGCTGCTGCCTGCTGTCGACAATCCTGGTCTGCTTGGTCCCACGCGCTTTAGCTGGCCGTGCAAACATGTCGCTGATGTCGGTGCTAGCCAGTGGGACCTCGTCAGCTTGGTCCTCCACGGTAGGCCCCGGGCCAGGAGCAGGGGCAGGAGCAGGGTTACCCACCGCAGCGCCGCTCTTTCCGTCCGCCCCGCGTCCTCTCAAGAACTGCGCAAATCGCTTGCCCCAACCGGCAGCCAGACCAGCAGAGGGAGCTCCAGGAGCACCAGCTTCCGGGGTACCGGAAGGCCCGGGCCCTGCTCCTGCCCCCGACACCCTCCTGGCCTGGAAGGGGTCGCCGGGCTCCGTTCCCTGCGCTGCTGCTGATCCTGTGCCTGTGCCCGCACCCCCAGACCTGGCGGCATCGATTGCGGCTGCTTGGCTTGCCTCGGACAACCTGTTGGCGATCGAGTGGGCGGTAGGGAGGGACAGAGGCGTATTGGTATGTGCCGCTGTGGAGTACGCCAGACGGTGAGGCGGAAGGGAGGAGCGCGTGGTGACGTGTTGCGGGCCTACCATGCGGCCTGATACCGGTGGCTTGGTGTGGCGCGTAAGGGTCGCATTTGGCGCGTTGGAAATGCGCCGCGTTGTGGGGCACGAGGCAGCAGCGTTACGAGCCAAGACGCTTTTGAGGCCTGATTTCCAGGCCCATGAGCAAGTGGGACTGCCCAGCGATAGAAGAAAGGCAGTGCAGCCATCGCCGCCTTCAGCCCGCTCGGACCTGGGCCGGATGCACGCATATCCCTAACGCAACGCTCAGGTGACTCAAGCGAGTACAACACTTTGACGCACAAAGTCGACCACCGCTACCCGACACAACCTATAGGAACCCCTCACCGGCGCCGCTTGCCTCGCTGCGCGTCCTCCACGCCCCCCTCTCCCGCCGCGCCCTGCTGCTGCTGCTGCTGCTGCTGCTGCCGTGCCCTCCCGGGCGCCTCCCCCGACGGCTGCCCCTCGGCCGCCGCGCCCCCCGCCGCCCCCGCCCCACCACCGCCCCAGCCGCTGCCCAGCCAGCTGGGCACAGGCGCCTCAGAGCGCCGCTTCACCCCTTTTCCTTGCCCGCCCTGCTGCTGCCGTACACCCTGCCGTACAGCCTGCGCGCCGGCCGGCGACACCCCCTCCGCCGCCGCCGCTGCCTGCCCTCCCCCTGCCCCTGCCCCTCGCCCAGACCCCCCTGCCTCCCGGGGTCCCTCGCCCGCGTGCTGAGCCCCAACGCCCGGGGCCGCCGCCGCCGCCGCCGCCGCCGTGCCTCCGTCGCTTGTGCCGCGGTCTCCGCGTGGATCCGCTCGTTGCGCCTGCGGCGCTGACGACGGCGCCGCCGGCCCGGTCCGGCCCGGACGACCCCTATCCGCGAACATGCGGTCCAAGCTGGCACCCGCCATCACCAGCGCATTCATACCCTTACCGCCGCCGCCACCGCCGCCGCGGCTGCCCGATCCCGGCACGGCAGTGGCCCGCGGCGTGGGTGCAACGGCAGCGACAGGCGGTGCAGCAGGTGCCTCACCACGTGTGCTAGCAGCAAGCTGCGTCGCAGCAGGTGTGGCCGCGACCGGGGCTGTTGTCCCGGCCGGCGGCGCCGCCGCCGCTGACGCAGGGGTGCTCCCGCCATCTCCCGGCACCGCCGCGTTGCCGCCGCCACCACCACTACCACCTGCGCCCTCCCCACCACTGATACGCCCTGCCGCGGCCGCAGGGGTGCCACGCTGGGATGCGCCTATTCCTGCACCTGCACCTGCACCTGCGCCTGCGCCTGCGCCCGCATGCAGCTCATCCGCCGCCCCTGGCTTTGCACCTGCAGCCGCCGCCGCTGCTGCTCTCGCGCGGACCTGCCTGATTGCCGCCGCCCGGACCTCCGTCGGCGACGGGGCGTGCACCGCAGGGGCAACCGGAGGCCCCCGATGCGCCACACCGGCTGCATCAGCCCGCGGCGGGACAAGGCCTGGAGCCGGACCTTGCTGCTGCCGCTGCTGCTGCTGTTGCTGCTCCTGCTCCTGTTGCTGCTGTTGCTGTTGTTGCTGCTGCTCCTGTTGCCTCCTGAGCTCCGCCTCCTCCGCCGGGTTCAGGTCCAGCAGCGCCGGATCCACCCCAGGGTCCAGCACCAGCTGCAGGTCCGGAGCCGCATTCCCCTTGACCCCTCCTCCCCCACCGTCACCACTCGTCCCCGCCTGCCCCTCCCCCTGCCCCTGCTCCGCCTCCTGTCGCCTCGCCATTCTGCCCATCTCTCGCTCCCACCCGTCGTCAAGCCGCTTCAGCCGCCGGAGCCTGCGGGGAGCAGGGGCGTCGCCCGCCGCCGCGCCGCCTGTCGTACCGCCTGCCGTACCGCCCGCCATGTTCCGGCCCGCCATGTGCTGCTCGCGGTACTGCTGACGGCCTGCGCGCGCTCCTTGGCGCTCAGGGCCTGGTGGGTGAGACAGGTAGCGACACGGGAAGTCGGGAACTCCTGTTGGTTTTGCACCGTGTGCCGAAACACCGGGAGGCGCGAGAAGCTGACACGCGTGCCGCACGTTGCGGGCACGCACGCACGCACGCAACACGAGCTTGCAGTGGAGGAGTAGTTCTACAGCACAAAAGCTTTAGATCGGCGCTCTGGAAAGGCCGAACCAGTCATGCACTCATGCTCACCCCCAGGGGATCTGGCGGTAGCACCGCCTTGTGTGGGTGGGCCTTGACCAGAGCCGAGGTGATGGCCGGGTCCTGGGCGGAAGGAATAGAGGCGGCAGGTATGGAATCGCGGAATCGCAGTACAGAGGTGCTTACCTGTTCGCTATGGTACGCAGTGGGTTGTACAGCAGGCGCACTGCGCCAGGTTGCCGTCCGGAAATCGCCATCCGCTAGTCAGTGGTTCTCATGCGCAAGATTCGCGGAACCACGCTGTATCCGCAGTCCGGTTCCTGCTTCATTGCACTAAGCACCACCACTGTACCTTGATCAGCTCCAACAGCGCGGTGTCAGAGCAGTCGCCCCACTTGCTGGCGTCACCGGCCGCCGCCGCGCTGCCGCCGCCGCCGCCGCTCCCGCTGGCCCCCGCGCCGGCCAGTGCCGCCGCCGCCGCTGCTGCCGCCGTGGCCGCCGCCGTGGCCGCTGCTGCCGCGCCCGCTGTTGCCAGGGTGCGCAGCTGCCGCTCGGCCTCCGCGGGCGCCAGGCGTGTGGGCGGGGTGTAGGTCCACCGCTCCGCCATGGAGGACTGGATCTTCTTGACCGACTTGCGGTCCACCACCTAGGGGTTATACACCGCAGAATACCGTACCGCCTTGTCAGTGAAAGTACCTGCCGCCTTCTCCGAACATGATGAATACGATGTAGTCTTGCTGGAACTGCGATCGACCACGTAGAGATCAAATGCATCGCGGTGCCTGTGCGTTCTGGTCACCCCCCAGTGTGACAGCGGCGTGCGGAGCCGTGCGCCAAAAGCCGATGCGCCGGCCGTACGCCTCCTTGTTGTGTGCCCTGGGTTCCACACCTTTGCAAACAACTCCTCCTTGTCCAGGTTCCTGTCGTATATGAGCTCCTCCAGGGTGGCGCCGTACAGCAGGCGGTACACGTACGACGGGCGGGTCTGGCCGAAGCGGTAGATGCGCGCGATGGCCTGCCGTACGGTCGGCATGTGAGGGGCCAGCGCACGTTTTCGGGCCGAAGCAAGCAGCGGGGCCAGATGTCACAGACAGCGCAAGGCCTGAAGACGCTCCAAACCGCCGTCCTTTGGGCCCAGCACTAAGTGCGCGTGCGCCCTCCCTCTTCACTTGAAAAGACTAGGCAACGCGTATCCGTGTACCGAGGGTGCCCCGAGCCGACAACGGTACCTGCACAGTACGCACACCGGCTGCTAGATGCCACTTATGCGAGCAGACGCAAGGGTGGCACTCGCACCCACCTGCGCGTTGTACACGGGGTTCCACGTAACGTCGAATATGACCATGCGGCGTGCCGTGGTGAGGTTGATGCCCAGGGAGCCGGCCCGGCTGGACACCAGCATCACCTGGATGCGTGGGGAGAGGGGGAACCGGTGCGTAGGCGGGCTGTCGGGGTCCAAAAACGGGAACTAGAGCCGTAATGAGATTGCATGCGTGAGACAGGGAGGGGTAGGGAGTAAGCTACGGCCGTGTCGAAGTGAGAAGCCACCGGGAAGCGTGCCAAATTCATCCACAGCTATCGGCAGCGCGCATCCCTTGATCCCGCTGACCCACCCGCGCCTCCTTGTTCTGGTCCCTGTTGAACCTGTCGATCATGGCCTGCCGCTTCTTGCCCTCCACCTGGCCGTCGATGCGGTAGAAGTGCCGCATGGCCTTGTAGCCGAAGGTGGGGCCCTCCAGCAGCGCCTGTCGGGGGGCGAAGGGGGTCTGGCCGTGACAGGGGTGGAAAACGGAAAGTGGGGCTCTCCAGCAGCGCCTGTTAGGGGGCGACGAGGCGACAGGCACACGGGTGTCGGACTGAGATTTTGGCCCTCCAGCAGAGCCTGTTGGGGGCGGAGGCACATGGATGCCCGACTGCGGAAGTGCAGGGCGTCCTGCACGTTGACAAAATAACCGTTTCCGTTGACCGACCAATCACCCTTAGTCAGGAGCCCGCGTAAGGTCGTACCCTGTACGACGCGAGCACTCGGTGCATGCGCGCGCACGGCCATTGCACGCACCTGCACCGCGTCCAGCACCCTCAGGTTCTGGCTGAAGACCACCAGCTTCTCGCGGGACGCCTCGCACACCCTGCACAGGCGTGGGTTGACCGGAGCAGGGCGATCAGCATGTCGCCGTGCGGCGCCGGGCGACAATAGCATGGGCTAGAACAGGTATGGGGAGCAAGTGGCGTCACAGTAGCGGATAATAAGAAGCAGCAGTGGAACTTTAACAGGCATGGCGTGTTGCGAGTGGAGTCCGCAAGACGTGCAGCACTTAAACGAAAGCCGAGCCGTGACCCAGGCGTTGCCGGGGATGGCGTGCAGCAGTCCCCGCCCTCCAAGTGCCGTCCTCATCGCATCGCATCGCAGCACAAAACTGACGAACATGGCGGCTGTGGGTAAGCGGGGCCGAGGCACACAACCAAGGTGCAGCCACCAGCTCCCACCTGAGCAGCTTCTTCAGGAAGACGCTCTTGGGCAGCGCCCCCCAGATGTCCACATGCGCGTCTCCCCCACCACCTGCACTCCCTCCTCGTCCTGCTCCTGCTCCTCTTGCCCCACTCCCTCCCGCTGCGCCGCCGCCTCCTGCCCCTCCATGCCTCTGCGCCACCGCTGCGCCCGCCTCCGCCTCCGCCGCCTCCGCCCTACGCTGCTTGATCAGCTCCCACATCCTAACACACACCTCCTGAGGCACCTGGATCGTCTTCACCTGGTCCTTTCCGCCCTTGGCCTTCCCGCCCGCCGGGGCGCCAGGGGCCGCTGGCCTCGCCCCCAGACCTCCAGCCGCCGCCGCCCCCTCCGCCCCTGCCGCAGCACCGGCGCCCCCAAAGGCACGCAGCCGAGCACCCGTCGGCGTGCCTGGGGGCTCACCATCGCCTTCCCCGTCGGCAGTCTCGAGGCCGGCCGCTGCAGCCGCGCCGCCGCTTGCGTCCTGCTGCTGGTTCTGGTTATGGTTCTGGTTCTGGTTCTGGAGCGGGCCTTCACCAACGGGAGGCGAGGGCGGCCGACGCCGTCCGGGGTTGCCAGCGTCGGCATTCGGCTGCTGCCGCTCCTGCTGCTGCTGCTGCTGAATGTGCTGCGAGGGTGAGAACTGGAAGCGCACTCCGGGGCCGTCCTCCGCCTCCTCGTCGCCGGCTGGGGGGTCGAAACAGGGGAGGGCAGCACGCATGCACGCGCCTTAGCACGGCGGACCCCGTTTGCGAGTGCGGGGCAGAACGGCGGGTGACAAGCGCTTCGTGCGGTGTCCTAACAACATCCGTACGCTGGAAGCAGTTGAGAACACTGCCATCGTACCGCACGACATGTGGAGCTCCTGGCGCTGGACAGCTCAGCCCGCTCAGCCCACCCCCAACATTACGCACCCGGCACGTGGGCCTACGGTCCACGTTTGCCGCGCAAAGCCACAACCATCACACCGCACGGCAGGTGGAGCAGCTGGCGCCGGACCCGTCCAGCCCAGGCACTGGCCCCCTGGCCCCCGGTCCAGCCAGCCTCTTGGCCCCCTGGCCCCCGGTCCCCTCGCTTAGTGGCCCCCGGTCCAGCCCACCCCCTCGCTTGCTGGCCCCCTGTCCAGCCGGCCCCCTCGCCCCCTGGCCCCCTGTCCAGCCCAGCCCCTGCGCCCCCGGCCCCCCAACACGCACCCGGCATGTCGGTCTGCCCCGTGGCCCCAGCCTCCATCACCGCCTCAAACACGTGCGGGCTCTGCAGCACGTAGCGCAGCACCTCAAAGTCGCGGAACAGCTGTGGGCCGCCAACTTCCGTCACGGCCTGGGCAGGGAGGCGATGAGGGCGAAGCAATCAACAGTGCAAAGGAAGTGGGAGCTGGTGCGAGAAGCGACTTATATTGGCGCTTGAGCATGCGTTCGCTGAGTTGTGGTAGGAACAACTTGGGGCGAGCACGCGTCCGTGGGAAAGCGGGCGTGGCCTTGCGGAAACGGTAAACAGCCTTCCCGTTATTGGGGGCGCGGGGCGTACACCATCCCTTCACCCACTGCCCCGGCCTCGGGGTGTACAAGTTGGTTGTACAGTTGGTTGTCAGCAGCTCAGCACACCTCCAGGTGTGTGCGATGGGGCTCTTGCACAAAGGGACCCAGGCCCCAGCATGCTAGGTTGCTACTACATATTCCTTTGGCTAGTCACCGGGGCCGGGCCGGCGAGCGGCAGGGGCGGTGGGGCACCTCGGACGCGGCCGCACCACCCAAGCACGTGTTTTGCCGCGGCCCAAGCGCACAGGCGATTGCTGTTCAGCCCAGCTCATGATGCTGATTGTGGCAGCAGTCAACCCGCGCACCTCTAGGTAAGCTGCATAGAACTCCCTCTGCCGGTCGTTGAGGTCGAACATGAGCACCACCTCGCTCTTGGGCGGCAGCGCGCCCTGTGGGGTAACAGTGATAGATGGTTGGAAGACGATGAAGGACGTCAGACACTTGATGAGGTATGGAACAGTAAAGGGTTGAATAACAGCAGCGGACGTACGACATCACGTTGTATACAACTATCACAGGTCCATAACAGGGAAGGACCTACCCGACAAAATGATCGTTGTCTCCTAACAAGAATCGGTGCGGCCATGGACCCAGCCTGCACAGCGGGCCGGTCCGCACAACGCAGCCCCACCCGTGCCCACCTGCATTTGCCCCGCTGTCGCCCCGTGCACGTAGCGCCCTGTGGCCTGTTGCCCCCATCACGCGGTGCGTCCCCACATTCCAGCTCTTACCCGGCCCATCTCCATTCGCCTGGCCCCATCCGGTGCACGCATTGCAGCACCAGGTCGTCCAGCACACCAGTGTAGCACGCGAGGAGACGGAACCAAAACCCTGGCACATTACTGACACGCTCAGCATGCTTGCCCCAGACCTGCCCGGTGCTGACCGGAACACCCACTGGCTTGCACGGCACAGTGCCGTTGGGCCCCAATGACGTGGTGTACCCCGCCGGCCGTGCCCGCCCACCTGAGGATCTCCCGCTTCGCCCGGTGCCCCTCTGTCAGTCCCGCACCGCCTCACCTCCAGTATCTCCGGCCCCGCCCTGTGCACGTAGGGCGACACCAGGTCGTCCAACACGCCCAGCAGCTGCGTGCTCTTGCGCCGCTCGGCCGCCGTGGCGTTGCGCTCCTGGCCTGAAAACAGGTAAAAGGAAGGTGCGAGGAGCATATACGGTAAGGGAGTGCATATGGGAGGCGTGCAAACGGCAGTTGCAGAAGACAGGTGCAAAGGGTCCAGCGCAGGAGCAGCAAGATGTGCACTGGTGAGGCCAACGCCGCTATGCCAGGTCCATGCAACCCCCCGTCTGGTCGTACCTTGTTTGATGGGATTTGCGAACTCCTTCTCGAACTCCTGCGAAAATCGGGACCAATGCGACGGCATTGTTGGTTTTGGGAAAATGACCCACCTTGTATACCCCCGTTCCAGTACAGGCAGAACCTGTCACACCTGCACAACAGGAGCACCCGCGACCCGATGGTGCTTGGGGAATGCTTGCAGCACGTATGGCCCCCTTGGCTCCCAGGACGCGCCCTAGGCCTGTAATTGAATTGTAATTGTAACTGTAACTGTAACTGTAACTGCAGCACCATTCAGGCAACGCCCAGCCCCATGCCGATTCCGGCCCCGTGACCCCAGCCCCGCCTCGCACCCCGCCCCAGTCCCGCCAGCTCCACAGGTGTCTCCCAAACCCCAGGAGCCCAAGGGCCTCGTGCTCTCGTCTGACCTAGGCAACCAAATGCTGTGGGCCTTAACCTGTAAACCATGGCCCACCTGGGGACTGCCCAGCAGGTCACACCGTGCTCATGAGCACGATACATTCTCCGTAATACACGTCGCCCAACGCTTACCTGAGAATTCGTCAACCTGCCCCACCATCCACGTACCTACCCGCACGTAGGCGGAATGGTCATCCCAAGACCTAGCTGCGCGTAACTTGCTCCTTCCCTGCACCGCCCGTCACCCATGCATCTGCGCGGTGCCCACCAGACAATCCGAAACCCCACGGGACCACACACAACTGCTACTTCAGCTCCTACGCCAACCACGGGCCAAAGAAACGCGTGTGTCTTAAACCCCAGCAGGTCGTCCTCTGTCCACCCCCAACCATGGTGCACCCAACCCGTACCCCGCCCAGGCCCTACGCCAACCACGCATGTGTTTTTACCCACCTGCACGCTGCCCAGCAGGTCGTTCTGCACCCACGTGATCATGGTGTAGTACTCTGACAGCGAGTTCTGCAGCGGGTAGCCGGTGAGCGCCAGGCGGCGCGGTGTGGCGACGGCGCAGGCGGCGCGGTACAGCAGCGAGTCGCGGTTGCGCAGCTCGTGCGCCTCGTCAATCACCACCACACCAGGGCCGTGGGTCAGCAGCACACGGACCTGCGGGCCGCAATTGGCGCCGTGTACCGCATTTAATCTTTTATCCCTATCGGCTGCCGAGGGAGAGTGTCAGGGAGCGGTGGCAGGGGAGCTCAGAGTGGGGAACGGGCATTCAAGTAGAGGAGGCGCAGGATAGGGTAGTGCGCTGCATGCCTCTGCGCATTGCCATGCAAGTCATGCACTGAAGGCGCCGTTTAGGGGCAGGGTGTGACGCTGCAGACAGCAATGCAACCGCACGCGCACCTCCTCTTGCTCCTTGTCCTTAGCCGACTGCGCCGCCGCCGCCGCCGCTGTCGCCGCCGCTGCCGCCTCGCCGCCGTCAGCCCCGTCTATGCCTGCATCCGCCGCCGCTGCATCCGCCGCCGCCGCCGTCGCGGCCGCTGCTGCTGCGGCGGCGGCCTTGCCCTTCACACCCTTCTTCCTGCCCCTGCCCCCTCCCACGACGAGGGTGGAGAACTGGTTGGAGGACATGAGCAGCACAGAGCCCTCCTCCCCGTGCCACTTGCGGATGACGTCAGTGTTGCCTTGGTACAGGTGGACCTGCCGCCGGGATGGAAGAACGGTACGTCACGGAAAGCGGAGGGCAGCGCGGGCCTCCTTACGCTGGGTGGCTGCGCTATGCGGTCGCTGTGCTTATGTGACTCACACGGTACTACCGCAGCACCAACGGCACTGCAACTGCCAGGAGGCTGTCTCGCCAGCTCGCCTCCCTGCCCCCCGGCCCCGGGCCCCAACCCAGCAACGCACCTTCTTGTTGGTAAGGCGGCTCAGCTGCTCATCCGCGCTGCCGGAGTCGGGCAGCCAGAGCTGCATGGAACATGGCAGTATACGCGACCGCAGCCAAGCACATGTCACACGCTACGTGTAACGTGGTGGTTCGGCAGGCAGCGCTTGGTTGCACAGCTGCAGGTTGGCACGGTGTCTGAGTGCGGAGCGCAATGGCCATGGGGCATGAACGTACAGCCGCAGCGAAGCACACGTTACGTCCAATGAAGAAAGCCTTCGGTCTGCCGACCGGACACGCATGGTTGCACAGCAAATGTCACTGGGAGTGGTACGGCTTGGGCTACACTGGCACGTGGCTCTGCCCTCAACCCTGCCTCCACGTTGCAGCTGTCCATGTCAGACAAATAGCCAAGGAGCTGACCGGAGTAGGACTACACCAGAACGGCTACCGGGCAACCACATGCTACTGCCCGCCAAGCAGCATAGCCCTTACCCCTTGACCTTCCGCCGCCCCCTCCTCCCACCTGGAACTCCGAATAGAAGTTGTACAGCACGTTTGCGGGCACCACTAGCAGCGCGCGCCGCCTGCCGTCCAGCCCGTCGCCCGGCGCGCCGCCGTCCTGCCCCTCCTGCCCCTCGCCCTCCCCTGCCGCCCCCGCCGGGCCCTGCGGCTGGCTGGTGGCCACGGTGGCCAGGCCCTGGCCCAGGAAGGTGTGCAGGAAGGCGATGGTGGACAGCGTCTTGCCCAGGCCCATGGAGTGGGCAAGGATGGCGCCGCCGGCCTGATGGTGGGGGAAAGGCAGGGGGGTTGAAGTCCGATGTGTGTGGGTTAGCCCCGTCGCCATGGAGTGGACCAGGATGCCGAAGCCGGCCTGATGCTGGGGGAAAGGCAGGGGGGTTGAAGTCCGATGTGTGTGGGTTAGCCTCGTCGCCATGGAGTGGACCAGGATGCCGACGCCGGCCTGATGCTGGGGAAAGGCAGGAGTATAAGATGGGGGTTTGACTTTGCGCAGGGCTTTGTGAGGGTAAGATCCATGGCCCATAGACTGGGCCAGGATGGCGTCACCGTCCCGACGGCAAGGTAGGTGGGCTGGAAGGTAACGCTGTGTGTAGTGGCGCTGACTTGACAGGTGTGTGGGTTAGGGCCGTTGCCTTGGGAGTGGGCCAGATTGGTCCCACCAGCCTGACGGTAAAATAAGGCGTATCGAGCTGTCGAGGGCAGGACAGGGCTACAGGGTTGACCGAGGTACACAGCCCCTCCCTGGGACTGTGCAACACGAAAATCGCGGGATGGCGCCGCCGGGTCTGCGAGTGCGAACAAGGTGTGACGGGGGCGCGCCGGTGGTGCAGTCAACACGGGCGGCCGCAACAGTCAATGGTGGTGCCCTTGCCCTACACCACACCAGACCTTCACACACTTCGCTGGGCTACCACGCACAAACGCCTGCCGTATGTTTCATATCGCTGTGCATTACGGTAACAAGTTATCCCCCGCTGGTGAAGTGCCCCCCGTTCCCCGCCGAACAACTGCGCAGGTCCGCCCAGGGCAGGCGTGCCTGGCGTGACATTTCCCGTCACTACACCAGTGTCCACGGCTATGGATGCTGTCCCATCAAGTACCGGTACTCCGTGCGTAGATCCTGGTATGATGCGCCATGACACAAGCACGCCCCGATATACCGGTAGCCGTACGGTTTTGCGCACCTCGCTGGGGTCCTCCCCCTCCAGCAGGTGGTTCTCCACCAGGATGTCCCACATGAAGCGCAGCCCCGCCAGCTGGTGCGGCTTGAGCTTGGCGGCGAAGCAGGCGGCCAGCTGCGTGGAAGGGGGCGTGAGGGGGGAGGGGGCGTGCGAAGATGATGGAGACGAAGAGGACAGGGCAAGTGAGCGAGAACATCAGGACCGCATAAGGCCTGGTACGGCAGCTGGTGCGGCTCGAGCTTGGCCGCAAAACAGGCGGCCAGCTGCTGCTGTGGGGCCGGACAGGAGGTGAGTCCGGGCGCAGACGTGAAGTGAGGCACGGTCCGTAGGGCAGGCTTGCGCGGTTGCCTAAACACATAGCTTGTACCCGCGCGCACCGTTGGCATGGGCGATTTGGCATATGACCATACTATACTACTTGGACGGCATGGGATCATGCCGCGCGTGGCTGGTTCACTTCGCACCCAACCGCCCTTCCACGCACCTTTGGCGTGGGCCTGTCGTCGAACAGCGGCCTGCTGCCCTCCGCGCCACCCTCCACCACCAGCCCCAGCGCACGCCGCCGCGCCCACGCCTCCTCGCGCTTAGCCCGCAGCTCGGCCTGCTGCTTCTCCATCTGGTAGGCGTGAAAAGGTCAAGGCGCGGGGCGAGGGGACCGGGGGGGGGGAGGGTTGACAGGTGGTGCATAGTGTTGTGGCAGGTGGTGTCCACTAGGAGGGTGGGAACAGAAGGCAGGCGGGCAGTGCAAACGTTTACCCTCCCGCCTCTGCTAGGAGGAGGCGGGGCATCGGTCTGCATGCAGGGCTGGTAATCTGCGCGCTGCTCAGATCCCGAACCTGATCCCAACGACTCACTATCTTCTTCTTCTGCCGCAAGCCCTTGGCCGGCTCCAGGATCTTCACTTTCTTCTGTGGCGGCCCTGCAGGGCCACCCCTCCCGTTCCCCTCCGCCTCCGTCTCCTCCTCCTCGTCTTCCCCATCCGCTGCGCCGCCCTTCCTCCCCTCCTGCCCGCCTTGCCCCCATGCGCCTTCTCCAGGCCCCCGGACGCCGTCCGCGCCCTCCTCCGTGCTCCCAAGCTCCCTACCCTGCGAGGCCCCAGCCCCCTTCTTGCCCTTCACCCCAGCTTCCTCCGCCTTCCCGTCGGTTTCGGCATCGCTCATTTCGCTCATTTCGCTGCCCTCGCTGCTGCTGGTGGTGATGACGATTGGGTCTTCCGCGTCATCGCCGTGGTCCGACAGCGCAACAGAGGACAAGCGCGACTGCCCGCGGCCCCTGCGCGAAGCCAACAACCCAAACATTAGCACCGGCATGCTCAAATCAAGTCCGATCGCCATCTGCCACAGATGGGTCTGAGGTGCAAGGCAGCCAGCGTATGGCTAACGCAATGCGTAAGGCCAAGTACGCAAGAGTCTGCAGGGGATTCACGAAGGACCAAACGAGCAGCTAGAAGTATTGCAGATGAGCAACCCCACCTGGCAGCATCGCCCCTGCCCCGCCCGCGCCCGCGCCCGCGCCCCGCGGCCCCCTCCCGCCGCTGCGGCTCCCCGTCCGACAGGCGGCGCTTGCGGCCGCGCCGCCCGGGAGACTCCCCTGCCGCTGCCCGTGCACCCGCCCCCACCGTCGGCAGCCCCGCTTCGCCCAGCGACTGCCACGCCGGCCTCGGGGCCCCTGGCGGCTCCCTGGATGCGCCACGGGCCTTGCCTTGCGACGACGACCTGTACAGCATCCGGAGCACAGGAAGCAAGGTTAGGTAAGGCTTCAAGTTGCAGTGCTGCGCAATACTACGCCCTCGCTGCCTCCGCCGCCACGCCTCCAGTCGCCCCCAATCCCCCATCACGCCCCCAAACCCTCGCCCCACACCCTTAACTGCACCCTCACCACCCGCTCCCTCCCTCCCTCCCTCCCATTCCCCACCACCTCACCCATCTCCATCCTCCGCGTCCGTGTCCATGCCGTCCATGCCCGCCGCCCTGCCCCGCTCCCCCTGCTCCTGGTCCCCCTGCGGCTGCTCCCCTTGCTGGTGCTCCGCCTGGCCCTCCTCCTGGACCCGGCCCTCGCGCGCTCCTCCTTCCTCCGCCTCCCCCTCAGCCAGGTCCACCACGTCCCCTGCGCCGCCATCCATCGAGCCGCGGTCCCCGTCAGCGTTGTGGATTGCGATGTAGCGGCGGGGGCGCCGAGGGGCCACCGTGGCCCTGCGGTGGCGACATAAGGGCACGGCACGAGGAGGGAACTGTCGGATGCGCAGTGCAATACGGGGGTTGGCGATCAGATGTCGTACGAGGCCTAGGACGGGGTACGCGTAAAATAGGTGGGAAGAGTAGTGGCTACGAGAACGGGAAAGGCAAGCGGGCCAAGGCCGTCGGGTGCAGGGAAGCAGGCAGAAGGGCATACCCTGCACCAGTAGCTCAAGACCGGCACTCACGTGTGTACCCCACGCACGGCTGCGCACGGCCGCCGGCGCAGCGACGCCGCCACCACCCTCTCGCGCCACCGCCGCAGCCGCTGCTGCTCCGCCTCCGCCTCGGCCTCGGCCTCTGCCTCCGGCGGCGCGCCGCCGCCGTCGCCGTCGATGGCCGCCGCGGCCGCTGCGGCAGCTGCGGATGCCATGACGGCGGCGAGGCGGGGGTCGGGGCCACCAAGCTGCTGGTCCCGCTCCTGCCGCTGCAGCTGCTGTTGCTGCTGCAGCTCCAGCTGGTGCCGTGCGGTGGCTTCCTTCAGCCGGACGCACACAATGCTCTCCAGCACGGCGTCGCGCGCTTTGCAAGCTGCGGGGCCCGGCAAGAACGCAGCGCAGCGTCAGACTTTGCCCATACCCGGCTGGGCATACCACAGTCATCAGTCGTGGACGCAAGGCAGGAATACACGGTGCGGACTGGAACGGAGCAGACCGGCAGGCACATATGCACCTTGCAGGTCACAGCACATGGGCACCCACACGAAGCCACGCACCTACTGACACATCGGGCTGTGCAAAGCCCGCAATACAGCCCGCAACTTCTCCCGAAAACCCTGCATCCAAACTCGCAATTGCTCAGCACCGCCCCGGAACGCTGCGTCCACCACCCAATCCCACACCTACCCAACTCGTACAGCACCGGGTCCTGCTTCACCACGTACCAACCGAGGGCCGTGGTGGGGGCCAAACGACTGCGCCGCTGGCCCCTCTTCTGCTCCTTGCCGCCGCCTCCATCGGAGCCGTCTGCCCTCTCCTCTTTCTCCTTTGACTCTTCGTCTTCCTCCGCACCCCACACCAGCAGTGGGCGTGCGGCACACGGGCCCATCAGCGTCTCACGGCTCAGCTGCAAAGAGCAAGACAGGCGGGAGGTCCTTGGACATACCACAAGCAATTCGCTTCTTCTCCGCCTTAGCACTGAAAGCATGGCACTGAAAGCAAGTCTTTGGTGCCAGCACCGATCATGGTGTTGTCTACCTGTTACTGTGGCCCACCCACCCACACCCACCTGCACGGTGTGCCGCACCAGGTCCCGCGGTTTTGGCCGCCAGAGCTGCACGATGTTGCGGAACATATCCTCGCTCAGCTCGTCGCCGTCCTCCCCTTGAGACTTACCCGCCCTGCCCCTCCCCCGCCTTCCACCCCTGCCCCTGGCAGACCGCCCCCCCCGCGCCGCCCGCCCTCCATCCTGCTCTCCCTGCTGCTGGTCCTGCTGCTGCCGCTGCTGCAAATCCAACAGCAGGTCCCGCACGAAGAGCACCCGCACCCCCTGCACCTCCCCCCTGCGCACACCGTACGAGTCCACGTACGACGCGCTGCCGTACTCCGCCTTGTACGGCATCACCCTGCCGTACTCGCACGCCACCTGCGGGGACCTCGCCACCCGCGCTCCCTTGCCCCCGGTCGCCACCCTCCCATCTTTGCCTGCACTCGACGCCGCAGTAGACGCCGCAGGGCGTACCGCCGACCCGCTTGCACCCGCAGGACCACCCACGGCTTCCAGTCCACTGGCCGAAGCGCCACCACGGCCGGGGACCGCCGCGTCCACTCCCTCTCGCAGCCGTGCGTCCTTCCACTCCGCCCAACGAAATAGCTCCCGCTCTGCCTCCACATGTCCCGCTGCGCCCACCTGCTGCTGCTGCTGCTCCTCAGCTGCGTTTCTTCGTTCCCCCCCATACCTCCGGCTGACCGACAGCACCAGCGCCGGCCTCCACCACACCCGTCCCTCGCTGTCAACGCGTCTTAGCTGCACCAGCTGCCCGTGCCGCAGCACCTCCACATCCAGCTGCGCCGCCGCCGCCGGAAAGCCTTCCTGCTGCTGCGACGCAGCTGCATTCTGCGAGGGCGGGCCGGACGCATGGCCACGTGCAGCCGTTCCGTCGCCATGGCGGTTGCGGGTGTCGTTGTGGTCTGGGCTGCTGGGAGGATCTTCGCAGGCCGGCCGCACGCGGTCGCGGTGGTGGGGTACCACCTGCCGGCTGTGGGTTAGCTGGCTGTCCGTAGCACCCCCGAGCTCCACCGTGACGTCCCTGGACCCCACCCTTGTGGCCACGGCGCCCTGCAGCCAGTCGCAAAGGTAAGGCCACCCCATGAGGCCTCCTTCAGGCCTGCACACCTCCACCGCCCCCGACGCCACCTGTGTCCCTGCTACCGCCCCCGCGGCCCCCGCGGCCTCCGACGCGGCAGTAGCCAGCGGCTGGCCCCTTGGCACCAACCTCTGCATGCCAATCCTCCGTAACCGCACGCCGTGCCTCGTGACCAGCAGGGTATCATCACCTTCGCCCTCGCTGCCGCCAGCCCCGTCATCTGCGCCCTTTGACCCCGCCGCATTACCCTCCGTCGCAGTGGAGGCCGCGGCCTGCGGAGCCGGCGCTGGCTCATGCGCGGGCGCGTCGCTCTCCGTCACCGTATCCCCCTCCGTGGCACTGTTAGTCTCCGCATCCGTGTCAGGAGCTGCGTCAGGTGCTTCTGCCCCGGCATTCGCCACTCGCTGGACCCCGTCCGACGCCGCTTGGGCGTCTCCCGCTGCAGCCGCCTTAGCCTCAGCAGCAGCCGCGGCGGCGGCCGCACCCAGGCCGCTTTCCGTGGGTGCTGCAGGTCTGCCGGCCTCCTCCTGCTTCCCCTGCTCATCCTGCACCCCCTGCCCCTCGTCCTTGCTGGTGCCCTTGTCCTTCCGCCGCTGGCCCCCCGCCGCCCCCTGCCGCCCCGCCACCCTGGCGCCCAGCACCTCCGTCCGCCCCGGCGCCAGGCCCGTCACCGCATTGGGCCCCTGCTGCCCCTCTTCCTCCTGCTCCTCCTCCTCTCCCTCCCCACTCTCGCCCTCCTGCCCCTGCCCCTCGCGCCGCTGCTGCACCTCCTCCCCCGCCGCCTCCCCCTCCGCACCCTCATCATCAATGAAGCTGCTCTCATACACACTGCCTTCCGTGTCCTCCTCCTCCTCATCGTCCTCCTCCCCTTCACTCCCATCCCCACCGTTACCCTTACCCTTACTCCGCTTCCCCCCGGGTGCCTCCCCGCCACCACCCTCTGCACCCCCGCGCCCCTCCGCCTCTCCTGCCCTCCCACCACCCAGCCCCTTGCGCCGCCTCGCTGGCCCCTCATGCCCGCCGTCCGTCTCCACGCCATCTTCCTGCTCCTCCCCACGCTTCTCCCGCTCCTGCTGTCGCTGCTGCTCCCGACGCTGCTCCCTGGCCTCCCTCCGCGCCCGCAGCTCGGCCTGCGCCTGCCGCCCCCGCTCCGCCGCCGCTGCCTCGTCCACACAGCCCGCCAGCTCCAGCTGCAGCAGCAGCCGCTCCACGTCCAACACGTCAGGTTCCAGCACACCCACATACCTGGAAACGAGGATGGCGAGTAGCGACTTTGCGGTAGTGTTCAGGTTTTGACTGCTGCTGCTCTGGCCAGCATACCATGTCCAACACGCCAGGTTCCAGCACCCCCCGGCATTCGCGCCAGAGGTGTACAGAGATAGCGATGGTATTCATCGCACTTCAGCGAACTTGTTGGCTCCGACAACACCTCTGCCTTTACCAAAAACAGTGTTGCTCAGCTTTGCCACACGTCTTTCAGGGCCGCCTTACGCTCGCCCAGGCGCAGGACACGGCGCAGGTGTCCCGACAAGGGACCGCACTGACACCACCAGTAACCCTCGAATTGACGTCGCACCATGTGGTTGGGACCCCGTCACCCACTTTTTCTTCTCCCGCTCGAACTCTTGCTCGTTGTTGCAGTAGGTGGTGGCCACCTCGCGGCACACCTTGGCCACGCGCGCCTGCCAGTGCGCCAGGTCCGACCGCCACGCGTCAGCCATGGTACGACGGGGCGCGGCGGCGGCGCCGCTGGTGCTGGCGGCGGCGGCGGACAGCGCGGCCTCGGCGGCGGCAGTGGCAGACGCGTCGGTCTGCCGCGCCACGCGCCAGATATCCACCGCAGCGGCCTGTAGATTGCGTTCCAAGGGGGACGCGTTGCAGTACAGTACTGTACGAAGTTGTGCTCAAGCGCCAGTGCCACGTGGACTTGGGACCGCACGGCCTGGCTCGGCATTTGACCCCGCTGCCGGCGCAAGCCAGCTCGCCGCATGCACACTGAGTAACGACCATGTGTACCCCATGCAATACCGGCACGGCCCGCCAGCTCTAACCACTGCTTAGTGAATGGCCATCTGCATACTACATTGCCAATCCGCCCTCGTCCCCCCAGCTGCACCACCCACCATCATCTCCAGCCTGTCGTCCGAGGCCCGCCACCGCTCCCTCATCGCACCGAGCTCCGCCTCCAGCGCCCCCAGCACACGTGCCATGGCGGCGGACGTGTAGCGTGCAGCGATTGCGTCCTCGAGGGGGGCGCCACCGGGGCCTGCGGTTCAGTAAACAGGCCGGGCCACCAACGCTAACGCATGCTTAACCCTACCTACAGCGCACTTGCGTAACAAACTCTTGAGGCAACGCATCGGACGGGGATGCTGGATGCTCGTCTCCAGGCCCATAATACACACCGCCATGCCCCCTCCCCTCTCACGCCTTCGGGCGCTTGTGCAAATCCCACCCGTTCCCGCTCACCTGGCCGCCTGCGCACTAGCTCGCCCAGCAGCTCCGCCACCGTGCCCCCCAGCGCGCGCCGCCCCACGCCCGCAGCCGCAAGGATAGCCGCCAGCCGTGCGGCAAGCGGACCGTCGTCCTGGTGCACGCCGACACCCCCATCATCACCTGCTGCTGCTGCTGCACCTCCACCCCCAACTTCACCAGCACCAGCGCCACCAACTCCCGGAACCTGGTGTGGTGTTATGCGGCCTCCGCCGGAACGGCGGCCGGCCGCATCGTGCCCGCCGCCACCATTGCCGCCGTCACTACCACCGCCGCCAGCCGCCAGCCCCACCGCCGCCGCCGCCGCCGTCAGCCGCGGGTTGACCCTGATGCTGGCCGTCGCGTCCCCCTCATCGTCCGCCGCCGTTGCGTCAAGGTCGTCCTCACCGCCAGCGGCGGCGGCCGGCTGCGCGCCCCCGACCTCGGCGGCCTCCTCCTCCCCCTCGTCGGCGCTTTCATACTCCTCCTCCTCCTCCTCCTGGTGGGGACACCAGCACAACCGTGCAGTCCGAAGATTGAAGCTTCACACAAAAGTAGTCGTTTGAAGCGATACTTGTAAGCCGGAGCGGTCCAAAGGCGTTCTACAGTACCCGGCACGCCAGCAGCAGCAAGCCTATTCCTACGGAATGAGTAGCTGCCCAGCCTCCCATGTGGCCGTCATCACACAGTCCCCATTCGCCCTACCGACAACATGTTCTCCAGCTCCTCCTTGAACAGCTCGTCGTCCTCCTCCTCCTGCTCGGGCGTCACACCCTCCCACGCCTGCGGCCCCGCACCGGCCGCGGGCCCGCCAGGCCTCGCCCCCAGAGCCCCGCGCGCCACAAAGAAGCCGCCCGCAGCTGCCGCCGGCCCCCGCCCTCCGCCCCCTGCCGCGGCCTCCTCCTCCTCGTCAGAAGCGTCCTCTTCGCCGTCCGGCCGACGCAGGGGGTCTGCGTGGAGGGGCGCGTCCGCGTTCTGCAGGAAGAACTTGGTCATGTTGCTGCGTGGGTTGCACAACGAGGGGGCAGGGGTGCATGAGCCCGCATTCAAGGCAGCCACACTGGCATGATACTATTGCTATGCGCTTTAAACGTTGCCCTTGCGCACATGGTGCCACGACCTCTGTACCCAGCACGCACCGTCACATGAAAGCTTAACGCACATTCAGAGACCTTAAAGACATGTTTGCGGTATCGCGCGTGCTGCACACCCCAGCACCTTCTCCTTCATGGACACGGTCGTCAGTGGTACTTTCCTTGCTGTCTGCTTGTATGGGGTCCCATACTGTTCCGTACATCCCATGCCCGCATCGCACGCTACCTCACACCTGCGCGTGCTCCACACCCCCAACACCTCCTCCACGCCTCCACCCGGCAGCGGCCGCCGCAGCCGGGTGCTGTACTCGTTCTGGCACCTGCAAAGCGCAACCAGCAAACAACAGGGCTACGTTCACCCCGCCTCATCAGTTGGTCGCCATACCCGACTGGCTCCTAAGCAGGTCTGCCTGGATGCAGCGTGTCTACGGGAGGCTCGAGTACAGCGAGCAACAGGTGCGTCGCGAACTAGCGAGCAAAGGGTCTGACAACAGCGGCACTTGTGTCAAGGCTGGCACGGCCCCTGCTGCTGCTATTTAATCAACTTGGCTGGTTGGTTGATTGGTCTTACTCGTCCAAAACAGTGGCATTGAGGCCGGGCCAGTCGCTGACCACCTGGAGCTGTTGCACGCGGCCTGAGGACGGCGTGTGCAATTAGGTTAGCATGGGAGAAGGATGTGGGTAATGAAGTAGGGGTTATCTGGTGGTGTTGTAGACGGAGAGGGTAGAGCAGCAACACAGCCGACTCCATGCCCACTAAGCCTAGCCCAACCACAACACAGGGTAGAGGGGCGGAGAGCACGACAGTATGCGCCGAGTTGGGTTATGGCGCAGGGGGAACGGCTACAGGAGAGAAAGCGCCAAGCACAGGCAAAACGCGCCCACGAGACCGGTGCCCCATCCATGGCGCCCTGCTGGGCAGACTGCTGTTATGGCCAGGACATGACCCCAAGGCCCTGAAGCCCCTTCTGCCGAAGTGAGCACCTCGCGAAAGTAAGTGTCAATCCAAATCGATCATTTGGCCATTCGTAATTAACCGCCCAACCCACGGGCCACGGCTGGCTGCGCTCACCTCTTGGCCGCACACGGCCGTAGAACCACGTCACCCCAACAAGCCCGTCCTGCTCCTCCTCCTCCTCTTCCTCCTCCTCTCCCTCTTCTTCTCCTTCCTCCCCGCCGCCCTCCTCCTCCACGGCCTGTGCGCCGCCACCCTGCTGCGCCTCTTCCCCAAGACTCATCCTCCTCAGACCCTCCGCCAAGGGAGCCCCCTCCTCCTCCGACTCTGACGTGTCCTCTTCCGCCCCCGACCCCTTCGCCGCGCGAGCTGCGGCCGCTGCCGCCACCTTTGCCGCTGCCGCCTCCGCCCGCTCCAGAGCCGACACGTGCACCCCAAACGGTACCGCGGGAGGACCCTGAGGCCGCTGCCCCTCTGCGTGTGCCCCTGCTTCTGGTTCCGTAGGCCCGCTCCCTGGCGCGCCGCCGCCGTCAGCTGCAACAGCATCGCCGGCGGCATCACCGTCACCAGCGGCAGCAGAAGAACCAGCCCGACCTCCATCCTGCATCTCTTCGTCACGGCTGTGCTGTTGCTGCTGCTGGTGGTGCTGCCGCTCGGTAGCCCCATCCTCCATGGCGCTGTCCTGGACAGCATCGTTGACAACCCCGCTGGCCGCAGCAACAGGTTGCTGCTGGTGCTGCTCGTGCTGCCGCTGCTGCTGCTGCTGCTGCTGCTGGTGGTGGTGGCCATCCTCTACACCCACGTCAGCAACCGTGTCGAGTGTTGTCCATGGTGGCCGTACGGCTGTGACACGTGGCTGCTCCCGGTCTGCTATTGAGGGACCAGCTGGGTCCAGAAAACTCGCAACACCAGCACCTGCGCCAGCAGCAGCAGCTCCAGCAGCGCCGCCATCGTCAGCTCCCACACCACGCTCAGGGGCGTCTGATCCTACACCCTGGGCTTTGTCAGCGCGCAAGACGCGGAACTGGCCTGGGGGCGCCTCGTCGGAATCTGAAGACTCGGCGTCAGAGGCCCCCCACAAGTACCCTTGCGGGCTTGTGACCACGTCTTCGCCGACAGCAGCTGCGGGCCCAGCGCCTGCACCAGCATTCCCACTGTAAGCGTGCGCCGAGTCTGCAGCTGCCGCGTGCGCCGGGGGGCCGGCACGGGGCGGGAGGCCGACACCGCCATCGCGGGGCTGTCCGCTTGCTGGCGCGCCGGGGTCCCCGACGAGCCTTTCGTCTGCAAGCCGCCGCGCATATGCCAAGACATCCGGAACTATGTCGGGCCGCTCATCGAACAACGCCTGCAGCTGCGAAAGCTGCGCGAAGGCCGGGTTGTCAGGGGCCAGCAGCTGTGAGAGGGCGCCCGCTGTCCGAGTGAGGTCTAAGCAGTGCTGAGCAAACAGTTGTAGAAAGCCCATGCTTCTGCTCCGCCAGAACTTTGTCCGTGTCAAAGGGGCGTGGTTCTGCCGCGCTCATCTCACTCAGGTCGACGCGTTAGTCTCATGACGTAATTTTTTAAAGTGATAAAATGATCTGATTTCCATCCGAAAGCGTATGTGCTGGTGACCAAGTGCTGAAGTGCTACGCGTGCTGTGGGTGGTCGCTGCACGCCGTGGCGCGTACTTGCTGCATGAGGGGCATTCCTTCACGATTGAGGCTGGATTATGAGCAAGAAATACTATGCCAGACATAGAACACTTGTCTGTCTCTTAGCTATGCCTTGCGCCTCCTTCCACATCCGCCACCTTTGCCCCAAACAAACAACATCCTGCACAGGGCGTCATGACGATTGTACGCACAGAGAGTATGGACTTTAAAAACTGCATCCTTTGACGTTTGGGTGATACTAAACCGGTTAAGGGGCGCTTATAATGCGGACCAAGCTGGTGCCCCACCCAGTGGTGGACACGGCAGTTGTGGCCTTAGCCACCACAGGCCTTTTGGCCTACATGGCGTTCTGGGTTCTGGTGTACCCAGCATCTTGGAGGTAAGCCGCTGGCCTGTTATCCTGTTGAGCCCTTGGAGCCCATCGAACCCCACGAGTCCCACCACCTCCGCGCTCCAACCCAGCACCTCCGCCCTGTACCTGCACGCGACCCCCTGACAGCATTTCCATGCTCCTTCACCTGATATCCTCCCAATCCGGCCTGTGAGCCCACACGCCTCACATCACAGCTCATACCTGGCTGCTTACACCCTTCCGGCCTTGTATCCCTCGTATCCAGGACCGGCTTGTGGCCGCCCGACCACACCGCCCGCCTAGCACGCGTGACAGCCCCCAGCCACATCCCAACGCCTGCAGACGTCTTTTCCAAATACGCCGGCCACCCGCTCATCCGCTTCACCCACATCCTTCCATCGGGGGTATGGTCCCTGTGCGGTGCGCTGCAGCTCAGCCCTCGCGTACGGGCTTCCTACCCACGCCTGCACCGCCTGTCCGGTAGGATCATGCTGGTATGTGCTGCGCTAGTGGCTGTGGGTTACGTTGCTCTCGAAGCTGCGGGTCTGGCAACGGGGCAGGAGGAGGGCGAGAGCACGGCGTCCATGAGGGTGCTCATGGTCTGGTTTGTGGTGACCGGCTGGATGACGTGGGTTAGGGCAAGGCGCAGGAGGTACAAGGAGCACCGGGCGTGGGCGCTAAGGCACATCGCGAGCGGCGCGTGGCCCATAGTGCAGAGGGTGATAGTGATCTGTCTTTCGGTTGTAGGGGAGGCGTTGGGGTGGGAGTATAGCAAGCGGCGGCGGCATGAGGTGTTTGTGCTGGCGGCGACGCTGGCGGTGGCCGTGACGTTCGTGGCATGCGAAGTGCACCTGCGGGCGACTGCCCACACAAGCAGGACTATTGACAATAGCAGCGGCAGGGGCAGCAGCGGCGGTGGCGGCGACGGCCGCAGCGACGGCGGTGTAAAGGACGTCGGCAGCAGCGGCGTTGCTGGAGAGGGACCTGTGGCAAAGCCATGCAGCGCCAAGGATGACTGACAAGCCCCCGGTGACGGGCCTGATGCCTTAGTTTATTTGGAGCTCAGACAGACTGTGCCCCTTGATGGGCCGACTGGCCGCAAGGGCAATCGATGAGCAGCGGCAGCGGTAGCGGCAGCGGTGGGAGCGGTGACGACAATATGAAGGATGCCTGCGGCAGCGGCAGGCGTGCTGCTCGCATTGGATAGGGGTCTGGGGCAAAGCCACGCAGCGCCAAGGACGATTGACAGGATCCGGATGGAAGCAGCAATGCCTTTACATGAGCTGAGATAGGCTGTGCCCTTTGATGTGGTTTTGTCAAGGCGCGGCGCCACGTGTGCTGGACAGCATCAGTGTGAGGTGTTGGGCACGCGGCCACGTGGGCAAGGCGCAAATGCCTTATCCAGCATGCCTTTGGGGGCTGAACGGAATGTAGAGGTGCGAGGAGCGCTCGGTGAGGGACAAGCTGGGGGACTGTGCGGCTGGAAGGTGGCACGTCGCACGTGTGGTGAGTTGAGAGCAAGACGTCCCCAAGGGTAAGGTGCAAGCGTGAGCGCTGTTGCAAGTGCGGCGGCTTCGAGTGTGATCAAGTGGTTTGATGATTGGGGTGGCTATCGCCGAGTAGGCCAGCTGTAGGGTGCGCACGAGGGGCGAAACAGGGCATGCTTGCGGGCTAGGTGTCGGCCGGCGGGCTCCAGCCGTTGCTAGTGTCCCCAGTCCATCTTGTGCACGTGTTACTGTCAGCGCAGGTGCGTCTTCTTACTGACTATTGAGCTTACTTGCTTGCCGTTGACAGGCAACAAGGAAAAGTGCGATCCTACTCATGCTGGTGTACGGTGGCCCTGAAGCAGAGGGTACTGAGGCCTGGTGGGTGAGCGCTGACCTGCTGAAGAACTCTACATTTTAAGTGGTGACAACCTACCCTGTTAAGTCCAGTATTGAGGTTTTACTGGACTGGCCTGCTGGCCCGTCGCTGATGCATAGTGCCAGCTAAACGCTGTGCCATGTCAGGGGTCTGTGAGATGACATACTGCGTGCGGGTGTTTTCATGTGGCGGTGGGGTACGCGTAAAGCGCGAGGAACCCGTGTAAGGCGTCAGGGAAACATGGGAACGCTGGTGCCTGCGCAAGAAGAGAAAGTAGGTTGACGAACGACAGCACAAACCATCCATACTTACTCATATTCCCCGTAAAGCTGTGGCGGTGGGGTGTGGAGTATAGTGGAGTGTGGAGTATTGAGGGAATGGGGTGATGGGAGGTGCAAGCGCAATTCCAAGGCATGTACTAAGGAAGGTACTCTGGTCTAGACCGACGTGCCATGTGCGGTTGTAGTGTGGAGTATGTTCGGAGAGAGGTTTGGTGACCGGTATGCTGTCCTCGGTCACTTGACTGCAGCCTAGCCAGTGTCCCGGTCTTCCAGGATAATCATGATTTTGACGGCCATTTGGGCTGCTGTCAGGATTTTGAGAGGCAGAATTCTGACCGAATCAGGATTTTCAAGAGGTTTTGCCCCCAGGATTGGCCCAGAAATCCTGGAAAATGTACGATTGTCAGGATTTCCAGACCCGAAGGCTCCAAAATCATGAACGGTCAGAATTTTCCGCCAAAGAAGACCGGAACACTGAGCCTAGCTCATTGGTTCATTGGGTAAGGAGGCGTCATGCATGTATGCATGATGCAGGCAGTGGCAAATGCGCGTACGTCGTTCCTGGGGATGACTTCGCGGCCCGGGTATCGGAGATACTACCGACGACTGACCCGTGGGCCCTTCAACTGTTTGGCTTGCAATCAATGCAATGCACAGGCAAACGCGCTTCTGAATGACAATGACTTGCATTTGCATTTGTTTCACACATGTGGCCTTGTGTGCGCGTCGACGCGGTATGACGCGACCTCCCTTGGAGCCGCGCTGCATCCTGCGGGCCTCTCGATGCCATCGGGCCACGCTTTGAAAGGCAGGAATTTACACTCAAGTACCAAACGTTCATCACCAGATCCAATACCATTCGCAACCTACACCATTGCCTGCTGTTTAGTGTACATCAACACAACCCCTGTTTCGGTCGGCGTCAGTTGCCAAGGATGGAGGGCGGTATCGACACCCTGCCTATGGCTCCACCGCCTCCGCCCCAGCACGAAAAGCAGCTCCACAAGGCAGTTAAGAAGGGGCACGACATTGGCAGCAGCCCGCTCGGGGTGAGTGCCGAACACGAAGCGGCGCCCTGCGTCGTCCTCGATGTGCTCAAATCCTGACGCAAGCGTTGCGCAACGCAGCGTGCACGACGCGGCAGCGATCTGGACACGCGCGCCGGCGTCTTTCGAGTGCAAATTAACAACTACATTTTAACCCCGCATTTCCAGGCTGACCTCCGGGCCCGCACGCCAGCAGACACGCACCTTATCTTGCCTGACCGCATGACGACTGGCCCGCCCCTTGCTACCACATGATTATGCACCTCCAATGGACGTGTATGTGCCGCCACACGCAGCTGCTGGAGGTGCAAAAGGCTCCACCGCATCCCCGACCCCTCCCAAGTCCCAACCCCTTCTACTCACAGGACCTGACCCACATGCCCATGTACGTGTCCGTGCCACAGCTCGTCGCGTTGGCCAGATCCCTTTCCCAATCAACCCCTCTACCCTGTCCATCCCCTCTTGACTTCTCCCAACCCCTAGGACTTGACCCACATGCCCATGGGCGCCAAGACCGACGCCGTCAACGGGCGGCTGGGCGATTTGGCCATGGAGCCAGCCGGCGTGGCAAGCGACGTGGGTGTGGTTATGGGGGCTAGGATTGCAAGGGGTGTTGGCGGGTTGCGGGACGTGACGTTTTCAGGGTGCGATGTGGGTGTAGTTGTCTGTGGGGGCATGGGGTGCAAGGGCGTTAAGGGGTACGGGACATGACGCGATTTTCAGGGAATAGGGGGCGTGCGGGGTGCAAGGCTGGGGTTTTGGGGTGTGGGCTACAGCGTGTGCTGGTAGAGAGTGACCTTGCGATGTGGACCACAGCACTGACCGGCGCCTTGTACTCTTGCGGTTGCGCAGAACGAGAATTGTTTCGGCTACCGTCGACCCTCACCTGCGGTTGTGTACAGCACAAATGTGGTTTCGGCAACCTTAGACCCCCCTCTGCACACGCCGTACAGCAGTAGCTTCGCGGCCTTCTGCCGGCCTTTCCTGTCGCTCCTGCCCCTGATCCCTCGTCGCCGCACTCTCATGTACCTGTTCCCACCACAGGCCCCGGTGACCGGCATCCCCGAGTACCCCATCACGCTCAAGCACAAGCCGCCCGTCGGCCTGGACAAGGTCATGCCCAACCCAGGTAGGACCCACCTGGAGTTACCTGAGCCGTACGACTCCCACCGCATTCGCGCTTGCCGCAGCCCCACCTGCTCTCTGTCCCTTGCAGCACTTTCATACCGGTAGCATACGACTTCCGCCGTCTGATCCTGCACTAGGCGCTACCATATGGCCACTTGTGCGAAGGTCCGTTGATCCTTCCACACCTGACACACCTGCCTGCCTGCGCGTCCGCCGTGTTCCCCATCCCACATATGCAGGCATGCCCCGCGCCAACCGGGCGGTGTCCAAGGAGAAGCCCGACGGCGACCCCCGCTCGCCGCCCAACCGCACCGTGCTGCAGCAGCACGTGGCGTTCTGGGACCGCGACAATGACGGGATCATCTGGCCCATCGACACATTCGTGGGTGGGTGCAGATTTGGCGAATGGCTTGCCACCCTTAAAGATGGTAAAACCTAGGCGCCATGCATGTGGCAGCTGCTCGATTGGTGGTGTCCCATCGCCTTCGCGCTGTGCCGCCCTCTCATGTTCGTACCTCTTGGCTCAGGGTGTCCTCCCCACCCGTCACAGCGTTTGCACCAGGGCTTGGGTCCACCCATCGTTTGCCTCAGGCCGGTATACAGACGCCCGTTTGCCCCACACTGTTCGCCTGTTTCCCCTCCGCCTTCCTGCCCCGTTGGCTTCCGCCGCCTGGATGGCCTTCAACCTGCTGGCCAGGAAAAGGCATCTCCAGGCAACGTGCTTACTGTCACCTTCCTTGCTCCTGGGGCGCCCCTTCTGTTAACACCCCTGCAGGCTTCCGCCGCCTGGGCTTCAACCTGCTGATCAGCACGCTGGCCGTGCCCTTCGTTCACGGCTCCTTCTCCTACCCCACGCTCAAGTCCTGGATCCCCGACCCCCGCTTCCCCATCTACCTGGACCAGATCCACCGCACCAAGCACGGCTCCGACAGCGAGGTACGGAAACCCACGCTCACAACACCGGTTTCAAGCACGTCCATGGGCCGCCGCCTGCCACCTGCTGGTGCAGCGGAGTGCTGTGTGGGAACGTGTACGCGCAGGTGCCATCAAGCTACCTTATATCTCTGGGCATGCTTGGCACGCTGCCTTTACATGCCAATGTAATCGGCCCGGCTTCATGTTTCATGTTTAGCCTGGCGAATGTACGCGCTTTTGTACGGCAACCCCGTGCAGACGTTCGACACGGAGGGGCGCTTCGTGCCGGAGAAGTTCGAGGAGGTAAGCCACGACCGGGATGTGCCCCGAGACACTGTGCAGGGGGTGCTTTTGCATCCTGCGACCGGCAGTGCGATTGGACATATTAACCCTGTATTAGACTGGTACATATTAACCCTGCTAAAAACACAGTCGTGTTGTGTCGCTGAACTTGGTCTTGACGGAGGTGTTGGATTGGACATATGGACAAAGCAGTAGCCGTGCACCAGGCATCGCATCCTTTGCGTCAAAACACGTGCGTGCCTTCCAGCCAAGGCCTTGCACCCGTCCTTCACCGCCCGGGGCCTCATTCATGCATGCAGATCTTCTCCAAGTTCGACCGCGAGAACAAGGGCGGCCTGGCGTGGAAGGACATCCAGGAGATGGTCTACTCCAATATGAACATCGTGGACCCTACCGGCTGGTGGGTTGGGACTCGAGTACATACCTGCCCTCGGGCGTGCAGGCTGCCTTCCACACCTGCACCCGTTTTGTGCTCGCCTCTACCCACACGCGTCCTCAGCCCCTGTTGCACGTTGTGTGCTGCCCGCTAACGTCACATGCCCGGTCCCCTACTACCTGCCGGATCGATCGCCGAGCGGCTCCACCCACACGTCTTCTCAGTCCTGTTGCACGGATGTCTTGTGCACATAAACCCACATCCTCGCCCTCGTGCTACCTGCAGGATCGCCGAGCGGCTGGAGTGGTGGGTGACCTACCTGCTGCTGCGCGACCACCGGGGGCTGGTGTCCAAGGAGAAGGTGCGACCACACGGGGCAGGAGTGTTACAGTAAGGCAGCATATAGAATTGAGTGGAGTGTATGCACCAGTGCCTGGAGAATGAGTGTCATGGGGCGGGGGAATTAGGATGACCGGGGCCTGGTGTGAACCAATGTGGCTAGAGGGGCGTTCAGATGGTCTTCGGATAGTTAGCAGTCGTGCTCTTGAGCCTGAAAGGGCCGTGCGTGATTGCATATGGTTTGCTGAAGTATGGATAAGAGGAGCAGTATGTGCACCAGTACCAGGGAGGTGGCGTACGCAGTGGGGCACGGTGACTTTTGCGACGCCGTACGACAGATTGGATGGGTGTGCAGCAGCACTGCTTTGGTTTTGTAGATGGTTGGGAGAGCTGCAATGCAACAGAGGAGGCGAGTGCTGCATTCCTGTAAGCTTGCGCACGTACCGTACTTGTGAATATCACATATCATCAGCAGCTATGCTACACGCCACGTTGCCCTGCCTAACGAGCTACGCTGAACGCCATTCCACGCCACTACCCACAGATCCGCGCCCTGTACGACGGCACCATCTTCGAGACGGTGGCCAAGGAGGTGGAGGAGCGCAAGCGGCGCAGCAGCAACTACAAGTTCGAGTAAGGGACATCGCCATCTTGCAAGGGCGACCGCCGTTTGCCTGGCATAACAGGACGTGGCCGTCGATGCGTTGCAACCCTTTTGCGCAACGACGGATCGTGTGGTGGAAGGATGTTGGGCCGTCCTCACGGAAGGCATGCCTTTTCAGACGGTGTCATGTGAGCTTGGATGTACGCTACGAACAGGCGCAACGGTCTTGGTAGTTGGTGGATCGGACTTGGCCGGTTGGCTGGCGGGTCGACGAGGTGGGCGTTGTTGGTTTATTGAACACGAGCTTGGAGCCTTGTCATATGCATACACGTACGTCGCGGCTGTGTGGCAGGGTCAGGCCTGCAGCGGTTGGGGAGCATTCCCCCGTTGTTGCTGACTCTGGGCAGTTGCGTGATAAGAAAGACAGAACGTCATTGCTCTGTTGCACATTTGCGGGGGGCCGCTTATGGCTAATTCCCCCGTACAGCTGCCTCGTATCCGGTTTCCTCCCTGGTAGAAGGGTAGGTGGGGGCCACGGGCAGAGACGCTGTTTGTTCTGTGGGTGTGCGTCCACGGGAAGCTGCGTGGGGGCGAGGCTAGGCTGAGATATGGTGAAACTTGAGGCCCGTTCTTATTGCGGTCTACCAACCTGTTGAAGCTGTTTGGCTCCTAACCGTACAGCGAGAGGGGTGGGAAACCCCGTGTCCCTGATTGCCGGAGCCAGCCCTGCCCCGTTTTGGGACGAGGCTGCGCCCTGGAAGGGGGCCAAAACTGTAAATCCATACATACATATTTGCACCGCTTGTTGCATGATAGACCTGATGGTCCCAAGGAAGTGCTGGGCGATCAGCAATGCTGTTGATCTGAGTGTACTGCGGAGGAAACAGATGAGAAGCGTGACAGACCATATCATGCACAAATTACACGAGCAGCATGCCCACGTGCACTTTAAGAAGCGGTCATCAGGCGGTCACGTGGCACCGGCTGCCTGTGTGCAGGCAGCCGGAGGTGCAGCACTATTGCAAGAGGTGCATCGCCTCGTGCAGTGCTGTACATTGTGGGACCTGAACCTGCAGGGTACAGCGGCGTTGTGCTGCAGTCCACCTGACACGTATCTTTGCGAACGTCTAAATACCATGAACGTCTCGGGGACCTACCCACAACGCCTGCGCGCTGCCACATCCACGTCGGTACACATACACCGGCGACAGGCAGCTGTTGGTTTAAATACCATGGTCAAGACAGCGAGCCGTCTTCCGTGGCTGCCGAGACTGCGTCAACAGGCTGTAGCAGCCGTTTGCATTGAGACGGGCAGCATAATGTGGTGCAGGGGAAGTACAGCATGCCGCTGCATGCCGTGTCACGTGTGCGACCCCCGCAACGCCAACGTACAACACGCTTCCTGGAACTACACCTTGACTACTAACAGTTAACCAAATTGTGCAGTTCTTCTGCCTGCTGGGGTTTCGCGACGCCCCCATGCTTCCCACCACCAGTGCTTACCATTCCGACAATTACCGACTGACTAGAGACGTGCCCCAAGCAGAATGCCGCGGCAAAGACATCGAATAGTCTTCTGTGATTGCTACGACTGCGTTGATCGGCCGCAGCAGCCGTCCCTTTCACCGGAACAGCTCGATGCCGCGACAGCGGTGGCTCGTCAGGAGCCACCGCCCAAGGCCCTCATCATCTATGCTACCGGGATGGTCTCTTCATCGGACGGTCTCACAAACCTGGAAGTCTGCACGCTGCCGCATTGCGATTTGGTTGTCCGCGAGGGCAACCTGGGCATGCTAGCTGTCAGGAAGCAGCCCCAGCACAGCAGCGCAAGCCAAGGTGAGCCCCCTGTGCGCTCCCCAGGAACTTTCACTTCGGCTGCACAAACCATAGCTGCACAATGTCAAAAGGGACAGCTGCACACTAAGCAGCTGCACGGTCCTGGTGACCATGCGGCCCCACAACCCGGTCAAGGCGGAGGGCTGGAGAGCCAGGCCCGTAGGCCGGCATCGGCCGGTTGTACAAAGCAGCAAGGACCGTACATGGCCATGCATGCAGGCGCTTCGTTGCCACGGGCCGTGAGCGAGCTGGCGCAGCTTCTCGGGGTACATCAGGTGGGGGCGGGGATCACCGTACGGCAACGCTGGGCGCGGGGGAGCAGCACGGGCCAGACCCCCGCCTACAACTTTGAAGTACTGCTTTGTTGCCTACTTACTACTATGTACTGTGACACAAGGCTCAGCTTTACGCTACAACGGACGTGTTGCGTTGTGTCCGAAACGCTTGCACGCAGGACGCAGTCCGGCAGGCCAAGGAGCCGCAGGCGAGCGGCGTGGGGGAGGACAGCACGCAGCAGGACCTGCCCAGCTTGGCGGCCAGGTGGGTGACAGAGGCTTTCGGATGCGCTCAATGATGAGGCTCAGATGCCCTGCAGGGAGGCGTGTGCCCTCCCTGGAGCGGCTTCTGAACGCAGCCTCCTGATGCACCGCGTACGGCGCTCGAGCAGCCTTGGCCGAATGGCGCCTCCCACGACCAGCGCATGACCGAGGGAAAGCTTTGGACTGTGGAATGCATCTGCGATGTGACCTATACCAGGGCCGCTTGCTCTGGCTCTCTTTGTCGCCACCTTGGGGGTATGGGCTCCTCCACACCACGTGCCCGGTTTATATGCCTGACATCCCACGTGGTGTGCGCCCCGTCCTGTGGTGTGCGCCTTGCAGGTTCAAAGGCCTGCAGGGGGCCATCGCGTCCACCAGCCCCACCGCCTGCCGCCTGGCCCAGCGCACGGGCATGGCGCTGTGCGGCCGGCTGTGCGTGGGGCCAGCAGCGGCGACTGCAGCAGGGGCGGAAGCGGGGAAAGGGGCAGCAGATCGATCGGCGGGGGCAGCGGGGGCAGGAGGTCTGGGGTTGCCAGACGCAAAGGTGTACGCAGCCGCTGCCGCGGAGGAGCTAGGTGGGTGAATGGGGCGGCCGGAGGGTAGAGGCCATTTTGTGTCATCCATGCACCTTCAACGAGAAGTACCGTGACAAGGCCAAGCCTTGCCAAGATGCTGTCCTTTCTTACTCATGTGCGCGGCTGTAGGCTCAAGGTAGGCTCAATGGGTGAGGGAGATGGCCTATCGTATGCCTTGCTGCTCTGCGCAGGTGCTGCTGAGGGCGGCAGCGGGAGGGACCTGCTGCTGCTGCACTTCGACCTGGGGGACCTGCGAGGGGGGGCAGCAGCAGGGGCGGCCGCGCCGGAGGCAGCAGCACAAGGACGAGGAGGGGGAGATGCAGGACTAGCGGAGGATGGGCAGGCAGCAGGCCTTGCTGCAACGGATGCGGTAGCGCCTCAGATCTCGGCCGAGGACGCCCTGTGGGACGCCGGCTGGGAGGCGCTGGAGTGGCTGGATGCGCTGCTGAAAGGCCTGCTGTCCATACCGGGTGAGGAGGCATACCGGGCGAGGTGACATAGTGTCGTACGAGCTCACGTTAGGGTGACAATGCAGGTCAGCCCCACCTGGACGTATGATGCATGCAGCCCCACCTGGACGTATGATGCATGCGAGTGCACCATGGGGACTGGCCACGCCTGTGTGTGCAGTGAGGGCATCAACGCACAACCCCCTGGGATCGAGCATGTGTGCATGTGCACATGTCAACCCCTACGTCAAGACCAAGTTCCGCACTACCACGTCACGGCTTTGTGTTTAGTAGGGTTAATATGTGCATGTGCAACACCTCCTGCGCCCTGCCTCCGCCCCACAGCCATCCGCGAGCGCACCCTCCTGGTCTTCGCCCTCAGCCCCGCCGGCCAACCGCTGCCCTCCCAACAGTCCACAACGACCCCAACCACCGCCGGATCCTTGCTTCAGCCCGGCGGCGCCGCGATCGACCCCGCCGCCGCCGTTGTCACCCCCCTCAGCGCCGCACAGGTTGGCCGCGCTGGCGTTGCCGCCGCCGCCACCGCCGCCGCCGCCGCGGCGTGCGGTCCCCTCGCCGTACTGGACACGGAGGAGCTGCCGCTCGTACGGCGTCCCGTACAGTCATACCAGATGCTGGGCATGGAGGCTGTGGACGTGGACCCGGCGGCGCCCGTGCTGGTGGTACGGCGGCTGCCGGGAGTTGTGCGGCGGGATCGGGCGCAGAAGATGACGTGGCGGGAGGCAGCCACGGCGGGTGGGCAAGGAGTTATCCTGCTGGACAGGCTGCTGCCTGAGGTGGCGTACAAGCTGGCGCGAGCGCCCAAGTACGGCGCGTGAGCTGCGTGTGAGCAGCGGGTGGGGGCTGGGAGGTGGGCCGGGGACCGGGAACCGGGAACCGAGCGGGTGATATGTAGCGTCCTCTCGCGGGCGTTATTGTGAGGCCAACACTGCCGTCATATAAATTCGTTGGCCGGTAGTAACGGTAGGCGCGCCGCATGAAAGCCGCATAGGTTGCTGTCGCTTGGCTGTCGTTCGGACGCAGTCACAGGCCCGAACAGGTCACGACTGGCAGCAGCAATTCGTTGGTATAAGGTGAGATGGTGTGCGATCAAGGTTCGGTACGGCACTTGTGGGCCAGTGTGGGAGGAGCTGGCTCAGGAAGCGGTGATGCCTTGGTTCGTGTTCACTCACAGGCGGTTGTATGAGGTAGAGCTTGTTGTGCACGGGCCTGTGGTGGGTCAGGTTATTTTCAGTCGTGCCCTACCTGCTGCAGGCTGCCTACTGGCATATGGTGGGGGCACCCCTCTGGTGCCTTGTCTAGGACCGGAGAGGCTTACGTTCTCAAACTCATTGTCGTGCGTTGAATGCACGGCAATGTTGGCGCTGTGTGAAGCCTTTCTTATGTGAGGCCCCATGCAAGGGAGGAGACCCGTACGGGGCTGGGCAACCCTCTCTGCCCCCATGGGTTGTAACACGAAAGCGGCGCTTGCTTCATTAGGGAAAGTATAAGTAGATGTGATATCGACAGCTATTGTGCTGCGAGATGTAGGGCAGCAGCAGCCTGCACTTGACCGAAACTGCGGACTGCTGCGACAACATGCTACCTCCTAATTTGGAGGAGATCCTTGCGTATATCGTTAGGTGAGGCAAGAGAGTGGCGATGTCCCGGACTCCACGCTCGTTTTGCACTTTATTTCGTCAACATATCTCGTCCTACCCTCCCACGACACTGCAGTGCCGCTTGTCTTCTTTTTATCGTCCGAACGCTGAAGGATGTCCTCGTTTGGGGTGGAGGTCTCGCCTGGCAGTCGCCGCTGCTCATGTTTGCGTCCGGAGTCCTTTTCGCGTTCGCCTTTATGGCCACCTCAGTTGCAGCAGCATTCTTCTTCTTGACGAAGAAGTACCGCCCTGAAGCTGAGGGCAGCAGGGGCCGATCGCGGGCCTCGGCAGGGACACGGAACAACAGATGGGGCCGTGGGTCAAGGGGCTGGCCCAAACCGAACGCAGCGGAGCAGTTGGTTGACTGGCAGCCTGGAGCTGTGCGCCTGGGCACCTTCTCAGGTAGGGGGAGTGAAGGGGTGACGAGGGACACTCTTCAACGGATGAGCCCCTGGGCGGACCTACAAGCGGACCTGCGGGGGCAGGTCTGCGCCTGTCCTGTGCCAGTACCTTTCTCAAGGACAGGTGGCTACGCTACTGGCCAACAATATGTCTTATGCATTCAACCACATCAGGCAAGGTATGGCTGGTGCCGGCGACGCTATGGGACCGGGGGCAGGTGTGCCAAGAGTGGCCGCCTCCGACCGTAGGGCCGGCGGCAGTTGCCCGCAGCTTCCACGCCACGCTTCTATCCGCTGCGGACCGTGCAGCAGACCCAGGAGCTTCAGGACCAGCTGGCAAGGCCACAGGCAGCAGGGGGTTCGGCCGTGGCGCGGGCAAGGCAGCGCCCGGAGCAGTTGGCGGTGGTGGCGGGTACACGGATGCTGACAGCGAGGAGCCGGCGCCTCCAGGGGCCGTGCTGGTGCTGGCGCCTGACCTGACCAACCCCGGAAGGAGGCGCGGCAAGGGGGTGGGTGTATCTTAGCGTGTTACGGCTGATGGCATTGGTTTTGCAGGCAGTGCCAGTGAATATTGTGTTGCGCATGTCGGGGGGGGGACCGAACAACGCAGCTACTCGACGCAAGGACTTGGACGCATTGAACTTTGCAGTTAGCCCATACGCCCTGCATCTGCTATTATGTTGACTGGTGTATGTTGATTGCCACCTGCGGACACTTTGTGCAGGCCGAGGACGCAAACCTGCTGCTGCAACTGTACCTGGAGGGGGTGAACGTGGACCTCATCAGCGACGCACTTGGGAACAGGTGGGCCGGATGCTGGTTAGGACTCTGGGGACAGGGTGAGAGGGGCCACGCGCCATGTAGACGGACAGCAGGGGGGCAAGGTGTACCGCGATTGCATTGCTTTTGGTATTTCATGGGTGCTGTGGCTCAATTGCTCATACGGTACCTGATGGTGTGCGTCGCGGCTGCCGTATCGCCATCATGGCTAAGGAGGCCCCTGCCCTGCCTTGTCGGCCTCCCCAGGGTCATGTGGTGCCAGCGGTGCCCCATCGAGCTGAGCCACCCATCGCGGCCCCTGCTGTACGGCGAGACCAGGCTGTACCTCTTCTCGGAGTCCCGTGAGTGCACTGTGGGGCTGGAGCCAAGTGGCCTGACGTTGCGCAAAATAAGAGCCATGAGGGGCATACTGCGTTCTCTATTGCAGCTAGTGTACGGTAGCTTGCTGCACCACTTTGCTTGGCGCATCCGCAACTTTATACCGTGCCTGTTGGCCCCCCCGCTGTGCAGCTGCGGCCAAGGAGCAGTGGTACACGGCGCTGCGTTCCGCCGTGGCGCCCTCCTCCGTGGTGGCCGTCACGCAGGCCCTGTACTCGGCCTTCTGCGCCCATATGTCCGCCGCCGGCCTGGCGGCAGACCCCCCGCTGCCGCCCGTCACGCACCAGCCGCTGCCCCCGCCCGTGCAGACCTGGTGGCAGCGGGTGCGGCAGAGCATGCAGCCGCAGGGGCCCAAGGGGAAAGGCGGCGACAAGGGGGGCCAGAAGGGCGGGCAGGAGGGCAAGGGGCCTGCAAAAGGCAAGGATGACGGCAAGGACGGGAAGGGGCAGAAGGGTGGTGCGCCTGGCGAGGGCGCGAAGGGCGGCGGGGCACAGCAGCAGGCGCAGAGGCAGGGCAAGAAGACGTCCGAGGGAGGGGTTAAGGAGCAAGGGCAGGGCGGGCAGAAGGCGGACGGCAAGCGCGGTGGAGCCGCCGACGCGTCCGGCGCCGCAGCAGCTCCGCGGCTGCCGAGGCGCAACCCGTTCGCCTTCCTGCTCTTTGGCCGCGGTGCTCGAAAGCGCAACGACCAGGCCCCCCCCACCCCGTCCGCCTCCGGCCCCGCCGCACAGCCGACCCCGGACGGCGCCAGCCCCCGGCCCCAGTCCAAAGACGCACCCTTGGACGGCCCCGTGCTGGCTCAGCGGGAGGGCAGCATCACTGGTGCACCGCCCGTGTTAGGGCCCGGGCTCGCCGTGCCCACAGGCCCCGCATCGCCAGGGCAGCCTGGGCACACCGGTCTCCTACGGCCGCCGGCAGCAGCTCTCCGCTCCCCTGCGGTCTCCCGGCTCCGGCTGGACACCCAGCATGCCACGCCGCCAGGGGGCTCCCCTGCCTCCAGCCGGCGCTCGCTGCTGCCTGACCCAGATCACCCTGGGCTGGGGTTAGGCTCCTTCAACAAGCAGCGCAGCTTCACCGGTCTAGGGGTCGCGCGTGGCGAGCCCGAGGGTGAACCGGAACCGGAGCCAGACTACACAGCAGCTACGGATTTGTTCCAGGCCAGTCGGCCCTTCGCTCCAGGACCAACTGAAGGCCTTGCGCCCGCGCTGTCTCTGTACGGCGGCTCGGATGACTCACCTACCGGGCGTCGGAGGCTCAGCGGCAGCGACGATGGGAACCTGGGCCTGGGTGAGGGCGCAGGGGTCGAGGATGTTGCTGCGCCTGAAGCTGCCGTGGTTGGAGCGCCTTCTGTGGTGGCAGGGGAGGCGCTGGAGTTACTGGGCGCGGACCCGTTTGGCACGAGCACGGGCGCAGCGGCTGCGGCCGCGGCGGCTGCCGCAGCTGCCGCGCAGCAGGTCTCCAGCCGCGCGAACGACCTCCCGGGCGAGTCCAACCCAAGTATTGACCATTCCGCCACGTCCTTCGCCATTCAACTCGACCCACAGCCTGCTATCGCGGTTGCCACCGTCGCCACCAGCACTCCCGCCTCAGCCGGCAGCAGCACAGGCCCGAACAGCACGTCCCAATCTCCGGTTGCAGTCGCAGTCTCCACCACCGCCATTGCCCTCGCACCGGGCCCTGCCAGCCCTGCCCCAGCGGACAGCAACACGCGGCGCCCCGGACCCCTCGCCGCTGCCGTTGGAGGCAATGGCTCCCCGCTGCCTTTGCAAGCTGCGCCATCGGCCGACCTCGCCGTGTTTGGGGCTCCCCTGGTGGCCCTGCCGTCGCCACCTGTGGACAGAATGGACAGCTCTCGGCTGCTGTCCCCAGCTGGCAGCAAGGCGGGCCCCAGCTTCACCGGATGGTCCCGGGCCGGCCAGGGCCACGGATCAGGGCTCGGGGCTTCGGGGCGTGACGCTAGTGCAGGCTTCGCTACCGTGGTAGAGGAGGACGGGGAGGGAGAGAGGCCAGGGCCAGGGGGGCTCGGAGACCCAGAGGTGTCATTGGCGGTGCCGCTGTTAGCGCCTTGGCCGGGCAAGCACGCCGGCAGGGCAGCACCGGCAGGCAATGGCGGCAAGGTAGAGGAGGATGCCGAGGCGGAAGCGGGGAATGGCGCAGGATGCCTCCCGGTGCCGCCGCTGCACCTGTCCGACTCCCCAACGGGGCTAGCAGGCAGCGACTCGCCCCCGCTACTTCTGGCGCCCCACTGCCCCCTGCCGCCGCCACCGTCTCTCAAGCCCACACACCCGCTGCTACAGGCGCGCCAGGGGCAGCCCCTGTGTCCGCCTGCGGGTCCGCTGTCCGCCTCCAAGAAGGTGCTCAGCACCAGCATGCCCGACCTGCAGGCAGCTGCCGCCAGCTCCGCGCTGCTCCGCAACAGCAGCGCGCAGATGGCTGAAGGCATGGCAGAGGGCGGCGCCGTGGCCAGCAGCACCGCAAGTGTTAGTCCCGATGGGGACGCCTCCTTGACCCTGTGGGGCACTCGGCAGGAGCTGCAGTCCCGCCGCTGGGCCGTGCAGAGCGAGGGAGCTCCCGCTTTGGGCCTTGCTGACCAGGCGCATGCACAGCCTGAGGGGGCGAGCGTACGACAGCTGCAGGAAGCTGCCCGCAGGTCCCTTGACCAGTTGGTGCGGCCGGCTGGCGGAGGCAAGCCGGGCCCGGATGGGCTTGGGTCTATGGCAGCTGCAGGGGGGCCCGGCGGTGCTGTGCCACACAGCGTGAGCAAGCAGGACCTCAAGCGTATGCAGCGGGAGGAGCAGGAGCGGGCAAAGCAGGTGGGGAGGCGGTGGCAGCGGGCTGGACCACGCTGCTCAAGAGTCTACGTGTGTAGCATCGCGACGCATGTCGGCCCTTGCCATGCTATGATTTGCTGTGTGGCCTGTAACTTACCTAGTGTGTCGTACTTAACGCTGCTTTGTTGGGCTGACGGCATCTGTGTGAACTGCGTACGCGATGCAGGAGGCGCAGCGGGCAAAGAGCGCGGCGCGCACGCAGGAGACGGCCCGCCGTGCCGCAGAGCGTGCAGCGGCTGAGGCGCGGAAGAACGAGGAGCGCGCTGCCAAGCTGCGGAGCAGGGTGGAGGAGCAGGAGCGCAAGGCCAGCCAGCAGAGCGAGAGAGCGAAGCTGGTGAGCCACCGCACCGTGCGCACTTGCTCGCTGAGCCAGACTGGTCCCTGAGCTGCCAATTCATCTGTTGAGCGCACTTGCACTCATATGCTGCCTTGGACAGCATGCTTCATTGCTGCCTACATGTACGTCTCATCCGTGCACTGGCCGAACTGGTGCTACCGTACCTTCCTCGATTGCATGCAGGGGTCCGACCGCCTGCGCTCGCACATGCGCTCCTCAAGCGCCCTGTCACTGCAAGACCTGGAGGCAGCCGCCGCCATAGTGGCCGGTGCAGGCCCTGGCGCCGCCTCTGTCCGGGGCCGGGGCGCTGGACCTGCCACGTCCACCCCTACCTCCCCGCGCAACGCCCTGGCTGGTCCCAACCCCTTTGCCGATGCACGCCCAGGCGTAGAGCGCAGCGCCGCCGGCCCTGCCGGCCCCAACGCTCCCTTGTCGCCTTTCGACTCCGAGTTTGCGGTGCATGGGGAGCCAAAGCTGACAGGGGCTGAGGATGTCGACAGCGGCGGCGCGGGGGGCACAGCGCCAGCGGAGCCGCCTCAGCCGCCTCAGCCACCGCTTCCGCACGCCATACCTGGGCCGCCGCCTGTCCCGCCAACGCAGGGTAGGTGGTCTGACAGTCATACGTTGTGCGACGGTGCAGAGCAAGCCGCATCTACCTTATCAGGGGATGACGATGGGAGGTACGCAATGCTATCGCACCGCGCGGGGAGTGGGGGATTCCGTGATGGTACCGGCGTGATGGTACGCCTTGCGCTGCTGCCCTCCTCGCAGCCCCCGCGGCGCTGGTGGACCTGCTGCACGGCCTCAACATGGTGCTGCTGCGCATCGGGTTCGAGCTGCTGCGCCGCAGCGGCTTCGTGCGCTGGCTGCGGAACCTCATACAGGTGCGCTACTAGCAGTTCGCAACCCCATGCACAGCTACGAATGCAAGTCTGCCCTTTGGTTGTGTCGTGCACACGGCAGGTCCCTTGCTTGCGCCTTACATCCCCAACCAACCTAGTACCTATCTCGATGGCCTGGAACGTGTCTCTCAATCGTTTGGTTGCAAGCTAGGCTGTTGTTGATCATTGTTCTATCTTGCCAGCATGGTGCCCCCGTTGTGTGTTGTGTCCTTGTCACCCTGTTGTTGCAGTCCAAGCTGGACAAGGCGCCCCGTCCCGGCTTCCTGCACGGCCTGCGGATGGTGGAGTTCGACATGGGCTGCACGGCGCCGCAGCTGCGGGACGTGCGGGCCGTGGCAGGTGCGAGGCGGGTACTATGCCGCGATCATTTGTAGTTGTTGCGTGTCCGGTGAAATGAAGCCCCGCAGCTGCAATTGTCTTGCGTCCGCAGCGTATTCGCTGTTACATTGCAGCGCTAGAGTCACCCTGCCTTACGGTGTACAACAGCCTGTCCTATGTATGTCGGCACAAGCGGCATCGTTCAACACCTTAGGTCCCAGCAGCAGCGCAAGCAATGAGTCACGCTTTTGTGGCCGTTGTGTGCGCTACCGAATGCCAGTGCTTTGCCTCCTACCTTTGCGTCCCCAGGCCCCATGAACTGCGGCCCCGGCAGCATGTCGTGGCCGCAGCTGGCGCTCAGCGTGTCCTGGGTGGGCAATGCGCGGGCCGTCATCGCAACCAAGATTGACTTCGACCTGGCTGGCCGCTTCGACACATCAAAGTGAGTCGGCCTTGTGCGCCTTCGCTACATCATGTGTGCCTCATCCAGCAGAGCAGGCGGGCGCATATACACCGAGGGTTGCCATGTAGCCCTGCAAGAAGTTCAAGGCTTGGTACCTGGATCCACCTTGGTCCCTCGCTTGGCAACTATGACACTGCTGATTGGTAAACTTCTGCTCTGACGCCTGCCGCGCAGGCCCCCTCACGACCCCTCGCTCGCCTCCAGCGCCTCCGCGAGCGCCCCCAACCTGGCGGCAGCAGCGGCGGCAGCAGCAACAACACCAGCTGCAGCCCCACCGAAAGCTGCAACACCAGCACCACCCTCCTCCGGGCTGGCCGGCACACCCAACTCCTCCCCGCGTGGCAGCACGCATGGCGGCAGCGTGTCAGGCACGGCCACGGCCCCGCCGATCCTCAGCATGCCAACCGTACCTTTTAGCGGGGAAGGCCCTCCCTCCCGCCGCGGCCGCGGAAGCGAGCCAGGCTCCCAAAACGGCGTCGCATCGACCCCTGGCTCGCCCCTCCGTGGGGTCAGCCCCGCGAGGTCAATGGCGGGCTTGGGCCGGGAGGCCGGCGGCGACCACGCCGCGCTCAGCGCCGCCGTCACTGCAGCCGCCGCCGCCGCCGGCGTCGACGACAAGCTCCTGGCAGAGGCCGCGGGCGCCGCCGTCGCCGCCGCGGCGAAAGACGCCGCCGAGGCTGTCGCCGCCTCGTCTGCCGCTGCAGCTGCTGCAAAGGACAAGGAGGATAAGGACCGGGACAAGGAGAAGGGCGGGGGCAGATCATGGTGGAACTTTGTGCCGTTCTTCTCGCTGCTGCGTAAGACGGGCCAGGCGCTGGCTTCGCACGTGGCGGGCTCGCTGAGCGGCACGCCGGTGGAGGTGCGCGTGGACGCCACGCGATTCGAGGGCACGTTGCTCCTATGGCTGGCGCCGCCGCCCAGCGACAAGTAAGCGAACCGCAGGGGATCTTTGGCGGAGCACGGGGACCCGGGTTCCTCAAAACGCATGGAACGCGATGTAGCAACGGGGCAGTGTCTTGGAAGGGCGGGCGTGGATACAGGGGCCGACCATTGCTGGTCATGGGTAGGCGCTTCGTCCGTTCCGCGCTTACGCCACGCCCATCCTCCTCCACAGGCTATGGCTTAGTTTCGCCGAGCCGCCCCGCATGCAGTTCCTGGTGCGCCCCCGTGTGGGCAACCGGCTGCTGGCCAACCGCATGGTGCTGGGGCGCCTGTCGGACTTCATCCGATCAAAGGTCAGTGCCCTTGGGGCCCCTGTTGGCAAACGGACGCTGTGCATGGCTGCTGATTTGCTGTCTCGCATTCTCATCGACTTCCTTTCTGCCGCATGGTGCACCAAGCAACAATTCCCTTGGGCCTTTCCAACCCTTTTTGAACCCACCTGGTCGACATGGGCAACATCAGGTCACGGACGGCCTGGCCCGCGTGCTGGTGTTCCCCGCCTGCGTGGCCATCCCCATGGGCAACCTGCTGCTGGGCGTGCACTGCGCCGAGGAGGCGGTGGCGCCCCTCGCCAGCCTGCCCCTGGACCTGCCCCTGCGGCCCATGCCCCCCGAGCCGCAGCCGCAGCAGCCAGCAAAGGGCGCCAAGGGCAAAGACGCTGGGGCCAAGGCCAAGGAGGCTGAGGCGAAGGAGGAGGCAGCCAGGAAAGCGGTGCTGGAGGCGGCGGGGCGGGGCCTTGGGACCAGTGAGAGCGACCCGCTTCCGGCGGGGAAGGGGCAGGCGTCCGGCGGCGGGATGCTGGCGGCGGCGGCGGCAGCGGCGGCGGTTCCGGGCACTGGTTCGGAGGCGGACTGGGAGAGCGAGGCGCCGGAGGGCAGCACGCCAAGGTACGATGGCGAGCCGCTAGGTCCGTGGCTTTGTGTTCAGCAGCTTGTATTCTAATCGGTTAGAGCTACAAGTATGTCTACTTGCCATCCACGCTCAGGCACTCTGCAGGAAGCATATCGTGATTGCCTTTCCGCTCGCGCCCTGCTTGCGCTTGTGCAGGGCGACCGCCATGGCGGACCGCCGCAGTATGCCCGCCGGCGCCATGCGGCCCCCTCGGCCGCCCCTGCCCGCCCACGCCTCCACCGGCAGTCTGCTGGGCCCCTCCAGCACCGGCCCCAACCCCCGCAGCGCAGTCTCCGCCAGCACCTCCGCCTTACCTAGCGGGGCTCCCAGCCGCAGCAACCTCGGCACCGCCCCAGGGGCCACCAACCTTGCCGCATCAGCTCCCGGCGGCGGCAGTGCCAGGTCCATCTTCACGCGGCACAGCTACAACGGAGACTCCCCTGCACAGGGGTCCATCCCCGTGCCGTCACCCGCCCTCAAACCCGTCAGGACCTCAGGTGAGAGGACACGGCTGGGTAATGAAACCACCTCAGGTGCTGCTGCTGCCGGCGGCGGCGGCCGCACCAGCGGCACCGCCACCCCGCCCACCACGCCGTACACATCCTCCGTATTCGCGTCGGCGGCAGCCCTGGCGTCCGCGCTTGCAGCAAGTGCCTCGGACCCGGAGGCATCCCTGACCCAGGCAACATTGTCGGCTGCGGCGAGGGTCGCCGTCAGCACCAGCAACTCGCTTCTGGAGGCGGCCGCCAAGGTCGCTCGCCAGTCCGCTGCAGGCCTTAGCCCACACGACTTGTCCCCCAGGGGCTCGATGTCGGACGCAGACGACGTGCGCCTTGGGGATAGTGACGAGGAGGAGGAAGATGCGGAGCTCAGGCAGCAGCGGCGCAGGGGGGCTGGGTTCGCGGGGAATCGGGATGTGGCGGCGGACGAAGGGGCGGATGATGAGGTTGGTTCACAGCTGAGTGGCATGTCCTACCCCATCCATGTAGTTAGCAGCGACGGGAGCGGCGCAGGGGGGGCGTCTGGCGGCGGCGGGGAGGACAGCGTAGGCGGAGCAGCGGCTGAACAGGAGCTCATGCGGCAGAGCCTGAACGCGGCAATGGGCCAAGAGGGAAAGGGTGACGATAAGGATCAGGAGGAAAGGCATGGAGCGCAGCCGGTGCGCAGGTCTGGGGGCCGCTTCGGGGCCCTGCTGGGGGCAGTGGCTCGGGGAGTGGGAAGTGCTGGAGGGGCGGGGGTGCGGGCCGTGGGGTCCTTAGTGGCCCAGGCGGTTCTGCGGCCGGTGGTGAACGCTGGGGAGCGGGCTGCGGCAACTGTGGCAGCTGAGCAGCAGCGGCAGCAGCAGGAGGACGAGCAAGGGCAGCAGGAGCAGCCCGGTTTTGACGCGCAGGGCGTGGAGGCGAGCCCGCAGGGAGGCGCTGGTGGCGCAGGTGTGAAGCTGCTACCACTGCAGCCGGGTGGGCAACGGGAGGTGATTGCAACTGAGCAAGAGCATGATGACCGGTGCGAGTACGCAGACAAAGAGGAGCTGGACTGAGCCGTGCTGTTGCTTGGCGGTTTTGTGTGACCATTGTATACCAAAAGGAACTGCAGACTTGATGGCCTGTTGGGTTGTTTTGCTGGCACGGATGTACGAGATGTATTGAGCGAATGTACAGATTTTGCCGAACTGGAAGTGGGGGGCTGTGCGCAGAGCCAGCTAACGAGCGTGCTACAGCAAAGGACTTGCAGTCCTTCGCGCCAGCGTGGGTTTTGCCTTATGTATCTGGCCATAATAAGCATGTGACAGCGGGCAACGGCTGGGACACCTTTTGTTGTCGTTGAACCTTCCATGGCACATTGCAGCCGCCATGCACATTCTGTCTGCAAAGGTGACTGTAGGGACTAACGCCCAAGGGCAATCGTTGCCGATGCCTGTGCATCTGCCCTCACCAGTGCCCCCATACGCTGCTGTTGTTTGCTGCTGCGCCGGGGTATCACACACTTGAGGACGCATCTCACGCCCTGTGGTATGTGGGGCTTGCATGGTTGTAAAGCTGGTGATGTGAACAGGGTGACCGTGAGGAATGGGCAAGGTCTGGCGCCGTCCGTGTGCCAAAGTTTTGAGGCCACTGTGTCCGCAATAGCTAATGTACGGCAGGATGGCGTCGCAGCATGGCGCGGATGCCGCGCATAGCCAGCTGCCCAGCTCCACGCTTGCCCATTGTTACAGCAACAATCTAATTTCCAATTATTGCATATTACCAAACACTAAGCCCACGCGACACAACACGAAATTGTCACTTTGAAAAGACAGCGACAGCGATGGACGTAAAGCACCTTGCTCGCTCTCTTGGAATAACACAACAAAGCGTTATCAACCGTGCATCAGAGCTTCTGAGGCTCCTGAAGCTTCAAGCTCCTGGCAGCCTTGGCCAGGTGAGACAGCATGCCGCCCGAGCCAGTCCAAGGCCTGACTTGAAATGCAATTCATTTTAAGAACCAATCAAACATTGTTTCGCAGGGCGAGATATGTAGGCCGGCGGTATGCCTCGAGCTGGCCTGCCAAACGTGGGTGCTTCGCGCGATGGCGGACTGCTTGCCGGGTGTCGCGTCGTGTGTTGCGATGACTAACGTGCTCTGGCAACAATCGCTCTGCAGAACGCCAGGCAGCAGCCTGCCTCATCGGGACCAGTTCATACGGTTCAGCTGCTCGCCGCCCAAGGTGTACAGTGAGACGTTCACGCGGGTGCAGCGCCTCCTGGATCTTCGCCCTGCGCTGGACCTTGAACAGCTAGTCACGCTCTTCGGGTAGGTGGCGCAGTAGTGTGCACAGTGGTGGAGTTGCACACGTAGTCGACAGGGCGCACCACTGACTCCACGTGCTGCCCCGCCCTCGCAGGTGCACACAGCTGCAAACACGCGTGCAGGAGCTGGTCCGGGCATACAGGGTCCGCTTTGCAGAGCAGTTAAACGCCAGCGGACAAAGCCAGATGGACTTTAGCCGCCCAGTCTTCTTGGCGGCGGCGTTTGCGCTCATTGCCCGGAAGTACCGTGCCAAGGCAAGTTCACGTGGTCATGCCCCAACCTTGACACAGTTCTCTTGCGCGAGCGGTGTACCCACGTGCATACTGGTCCTTCTATCAAGTATGGAGCTCCTTTTGCTGACGTGCTGATACCCCCTATGCGACACCCAGGTGGACCGGGCGCTGCTGCTGACCAAGATGGGCCTGACCCGTCAGGAGCTGGCGGGCACGATGGAGGACATGGAGCAGCGCTGCGGGGACCTGCTGGCGGATAAGGACAGCGACAAGGCGGCCAAGGGAGGGGAGGCGACGGCCAAGGGCCGCAGCGCAGCCTGGAAAGGGCGCAAGGCTGGGGCTGGCGGGTGGGTCGCGAGTAACCTACCGGTCTGGTGCTCTGCCGACGTGGTTAGCATCCAAGGCGAACGGGCCGAACGCGCACGTGGTTGACTTGACATCTAGCTATGTAGCTGGTGAACACAATTTAACCCTGCTGAACACAATGTACTGTGAACACAATGTACTGTTCATGCCATGCAGTGAGGGAGGCAGCGAAGACGAGGATGCGGCGGCAGGCCTACCGGGGAAGAAGGTGAGAGATGGCGTAGTGCTGACGCAACTGCTCAGGTTCATACTTGAAAAAGGCACATTAGCATAAGACGTATGGCACTAATGGTATTGCTTTATCGGATACCTGACTGGCTGGATCCTGCCGTGCCGTGTGGTGCAGGACGCTGAGACCGCTGCCGTGGAGGACCTGATGCTGGTGCTGACGGGGAAGCAACGCCCAGCGGCAGCAGGCGGTGACGGGCCTAGCGGCGACGGCAGCAGCAAGCGGCGAGCGACTGCTGGCGGCAGCACCCGCAGCAAGCGGGTCGGGAAAGGGACGGGGAGGCGGGTGGGGACGAGCAGGGGCCAGACGGTGAGACGGCTGGGCCCAGCGGGCCTGCTGGGGTGGCGGTGCAGGAGGGAGCGCTTGAGGAGCAGCCACAGAAGAAGCGGCGGCTGCGTGCGTAGGGTCCTGGGGTCGAGAGCAGCTTGGCTGCATGCATCTGCATCGTCCGGCTGGCATTTTCCGGCTGGAACTCATGCATTGGGGTGATGTAACCTACTGGTGCATTCATGGGCATGTGACTGCAGGATGAATGACCACGACGGTTGACCCGCAATGACTGATGTTAATTGAGGAAGAGGGCGCATGCATTCATATGATTCGCGTGTTTCAGGTTCTAGTGCGCGTTACAAAATAGGTCGTGGAGTTGGACAATCACAATGCGCACACGGTACGGTACACGGCGTGCCCGTCGGTTGCGCACGGCCGTGTGCAAGCGGCGGCCAGACACGCATGCCCTTGAGACGCTCGAGACGTACGCAACTGCCCATACATGAGGGTATCCAGATTCGCCCCCAATGTTGCCTGCTTATAGCAAGCGAAAGGTACGGCAACGTCCGAGGCCAGCCGGCCTGCCCACTCACGACAACCGCCATCGCGCTTCCAACTCCCGAGTCACCAAGCAACAAAACCATGCCAACCCTGCTTCCTTGCAACGAAATCATCCGCCAACGTGTGCGCAGCGCTTAGAAGTTGAGCAGGATCTTCTCCGGCGCCACGCCCTTGTTGGTGAGCAGCCCCGTAACGGCCTGGCACATGGCCTTGTGGCCGCACAGCAGCGCACCCACGCTGGAGGCGGCGTCCGCGGGCAGGCGGGACAGCCCCTCGCGCTCAAACACGTCGTGCACGTAGCCTTGCTTGGTCTCCGAGTACACCTGCAGCGCCAAGCCAGGAATGCGTTGGACAGGCACGCCGTGCAACGACATGCGGCGACTGGTCCAGAGTGCAGATGGATGTCAGCGCGTACCAACCAATCGTTCAAGGAAGGTGGTAGCCAGGGCAGCCACGCGTGTTTCGGGTGCACGTACCCACGGTGTACACCGGTGTCGGCACTTAGTTGCTTGGCATGCGTGTGTCACCCACCTGCACCACCTTGACGCCCGCAGCCTCCCACGCGGGCAGCAGCTCCCGGTAGGCGGTCGAGTCTGCGGCGCACAAACGCTCATCAAGCCATCAGGCATCTGGCATCATGCGCAAGACAGATGCATTCCACCTCTCATGGCTGGAGCGCGCAAGGTGCACCGCTGAAGACTGCCATTGCCTGTGAACATCCCTGTAACTCCTCCATCCCCACCGCGCCGCCAGCACAACTAGCTGCGTGCTCGCAGTACCGCAAAGTACCAGCACCGCGTGCAACGCACCCTCCCAGCGTGCTGCACGTTGCTGCGCAGTCACGGGGTGTTCTCGCGCTGTACGCGTACCCACACGTACCAGGGTTGCGCGTGCCGTAGTAGAGCGTCACGTCGCGGCCGGCCAGCGCGCCGCTGTCGATGACGGCGCGCAGCGGGCTGATGCCGCTGCCGGTGGCGAACAGCAGCACGGAGCTGGTGGTGGAGGCGGGCAGGCGGTCCAGCGGGAAGCCCTTGCCCATCACGGGGCTCACCAGCACCTCAGCGCCGGCCTCAATGCTGCACAGCAGCTCGGCGGTGGTGCCTGCGGAAAACAGGAGGGCCCAGCCGGATCGCGTCGTATCCGGTTGTGTGCAGGAGGCCAGAGTAAGCGGGTGCTGTCCGTTCATCCGCACCCAGGGAGAACTGCAAGCAGGCATGCTACGGCGTGTTGTAGCTTACGGCAACCACTCCCTTGCCTTGCCAACATGTGAGCCTACCTTATGTACCGACCCTGCATGCAACGGAAGCTAACCCACCCGGCGCCCCCTTGATGAGGAACTCCAGGACCCCAGAGCCCGCGTGCGCCCCAGGGGCGGAGGCGATGGCGAAGAAGCCGGGCTTGGAGTCGCCAACCTTGATCTGCACATAGCAAAAAGCACAGTAAGAACCTTTTGCGCACGGTCAAGGGGTATACCCCGAAGCTGCAATGGCCCGCTGCTCATCAAAGGCACCCATGGCACTACCGAGATGACGGCTGCTTTGTCCTCATCGACCGGAGTTGCAACCCCTCCATCCCCAGCGCGTTACAAGTCCCACCTGCACAAACTGTCCGGGCACGGTGTACCCAGCCGCCAGAGGGCCCATGTCGATCACCACCTTGTGCAGCGGGCCGGCGGCAGCGGGGGAGTTGGACACAACCCTACGTGAGAAGAGTGAGGGCGGCACATGTAACAGGGCGCGGCAGCAGCTTGGCGCAGTGGTGCAGTTGCGGAGTAACTGCGGAACATGACATTGAGCTGTGGTGACCCACATGGGGTATTAGCGGTGCCTGTCCTGCTGGTTAGTTGACCAGGTCGTAGGGCTCTGCCACACAACCCGCAGCCATGCTACTCTTTACCCCTGTGCGACCCTCCTTCCGTCTACTGTGAGTGCATTCCACACCTACCATCCACCCCCAGTCCCCAGCTATCCAACGGCCCTTGCTGCTTTCCCTCCTGCGCAGCCATGGGTCAAAACCCCCAGAAGCGTCCGCTCGCCCACCGAAGTTACGCCAGCACGGGTGGGGGCTTCCATGGCTATCTCCCCATCACGGGCTGGCACATGCACACAGGTCAGCAGCTCAAAACCCATGGCCCGCCACGCGAAATGACGCACTTGGCTGCCTTGAACTCGACCGGGGCCCCCCAGTTGGCATGCACCTTCACCGAGGTGCGGCGGCCGGCGCGAGGCGCAGAGGTGCCGCTGGAGAAGGGCAGGTGGTGCGGGACGCCGCTGAAGGTGACGCGGCCGCGGGCGGCGGCAGCGCATGCGGTCGAGCGGGCGGGCGCCTGCTGCCTGTGGTGGGTACCGAGGACGGGAGTGGTTTGGGACCACCTTGCATCCGGCACGGCGCATCCCCCGTGCAGTAAGGCTGTAGCTAGCAGTTAAGCCATGAACAACAAAGTTCTAGGGTAGGGGCCTTGTGACGCGCCAGTTCCGCAGCAGTGGTGTGGCACTCGAGCGCTCACCTGCTGCTGCTGGCCAGGACCGGCGAGGGCAGTGCGCACCGCTGCGCCCTCGAAGCGCTAGCAACGCCCGCGGGGCATGAAGTCGACCGGCTCAGAAGCATGGCTGCAGCTTGGCGGCGCGCAGCGTCCGTCCTGAGGCGCGACAGCCACCGGGTCATGCGTGGCTGATTGCCTCCTACCTCGCAACACAACGGAGCTGGGCCCAATTGGCATGATCATATCCAACGTACCAATTAAGGTTCCCTGTCAACCACGCACGGGGGCAGCACGCGCGGATCGTCTTGCTGGGTCGCCTCAGCCGAGGTCTGATGACACGCACGAAAAACGCGTTGTCGCGCTGCAATTAACAACTACGCAAAATATCTCTGCGGTACTGTGTGTCTGTTGCCATGGAGTTCGGTGCATGCACCATGGGCTATGCGCCTGGCAGCTGCCCTCTTGCCTTGTCCTTACTAGCATTCACGTTCACAAATATTAACATTCTTCATGACAACTTCACTCCTTTCTTCAAAGAGTCGTTGATCTATGTTACTAACCTATTCGCGCCAATATTTGTTTACAAATGCCCATACAATTAACAAGTATGAAAGCTCAACTGAAGTCATGTTGAAGTAGTACCACGAGCTGGGAGGATGCGGGCACTGTGGACTGCTATCGCATGCGGGTTGCTGCTCTTCGCTGCAGCAGAGGCTGGAGGTCATTGCGGACCCCTCACAAAGGAGCTTTTGCAGAAGTAAGTGGTGCTGGCAACCGCATTCAGCCTACACTGACACGAAGCTCGTCTGGGGTGGGGGGTGGGGTGTTGCACCCTTTCACCACCTTTCACCCCACTCGGTTCCTCTGTCCGTCAGCAAGGACTACAAACGCCGACGTTGCATTACCTGTGCCATCCCCTCTCCCTCTCAACGTGTTGAAGTTGCCTTACAACTGCAAGGACGCACAGGACTTGTTGCTGTTAACGTTTGGGGCCTGCGGTGTGCGGGCTCAACACACGATTCCCACACACATTGCACGCCTTGCCTAGGTATGCTAAGGACAACACGGTGCTCATTTCAGTTATCGACAAGATTGTATGGAAGTGCTTCGGGCCTTCTTTTGTGGAAAACATCCAGGTACGATCCGTTGAGGCAAAGAAGTTTAAGTGCGTCCTAGGTCCTACACCACCATTACCACCCACACGTGTGCACCTCACCCGATGTGCCTGCGTAGCGCCCAGTGGTCTAAAGGCTGGACAGTACCAGCGTCAACTCTTTTGGGGCCTCTTACAGTTGCAACCCCCACATTTTGTTTGTAAGGACTTGGCCCTATCATGTTTGTAACAGGTGCAGGCAATCTCGGCTGCGAACTGGTACCGTGCTCGGCGGGCGCCTGTGACGTGTGCACAGTCCTTATGTATGTAGCCAAACTAATGACCACAGCCGAATGGTTCTTGGACAGAACTTGGGCGGAACTTGGTCTTGTATAGTCCTTGTGTATTCCCCAGCACGCCTGGCTTCAACCTGCACAACCCTTCTGTACGCTGTACCCTCTGAACCGCCAGGCCACGAACATCACCTACTGGCTGGTGGCCGCCCTGGACCCTGAGACCAGCGTCGCGCTGGCAGAGGCGGGCGTGGAGCAGTGCTTCAACGCCCCACAGGACAGGCTAGCTTACAAAGGGTCAGGTGCGTGTGTGGATCCGGCACTCGCACTGCCGGATACACACGCTTAGTTGCACCCAGAGAGGAGACTGCTGGGCCCCAGCAGCCAGCGCTGGTGCTGGGGCCATGCACACCTCCACGCTCTGACCATGATGCACAGACTGTCCGCCCGCCCAATGCACACGACCGAGCACTACGCCGGGCCTCCGCGCCCCAACCGCTCCCGCACTCCCATTTCCACCTGCACCTCCTCCCCCGCCTCGCCAGAAACCAACTACAAGTGGGGCAGCAACCACTGGACGCAGACCACCTGGAACAAGGTGCACGTGATGCACAGCGTGTACGAGCACGGCTTCCACATAATACACAGCGACGCGGATGTGGTGTGGTTCAACGACCCGCTGCCCTTCTTCATGAAGACGCTGGAGGGCCCTGCGCAGATCATCATAGCTACGGACGCGCTGGTGACGCAGAACGGGGTGGGGACGTGGGCGTGGAGGCAGCCACCAGCCCGCACACCAACATTAACACGGGTGGGTACGCGTAAAGCGCAAGGAACCCGTGTAAGGCGTCAGGGAAACATGGCAACGCTGGTGCATCAACACGGGTGGATGGAGGCGGCCGCGGGCAGCGTGCGAGCTGCTGGTCCTGTGCCCGGCTGCCGTAACCCACAAGACACATGGGCGTAAAGGGCCCCATGATGCCAGTTGGATCATATGTCTTGCTTGCATACATACGGCAGCGTATGCCGTGCGGCGGCTTCCCCGTAAACCGCTCGTGCGTGGCTATACGGGTAGGTGGAGTGGTTGAGGTGTCGTACATTCCACGTGCTTACGTACGGTATGTCTACCCATGATCGGTCCGTATGGCGGCCAGGCATCTACTTCATGCGGAATTGGCCGGGCGGCGAGTCGTTCTTCAAGCAGTGGCTGTGGTGGCAGGGCCAGAACAAGGGGCACGACCAGGACGGCTTCAACTATTTTGTGCGGGGGCAGTGGTTCCACGGCGACAACGACATGCCCACGGCGGTGCTGCCCAAGGACCCCGGGGACAGGCTCTTTTACGCGGCCTTCCACAACACCACCGCCATCTCGTTCCTACCGGTGAGGCGCGGAACCTCACCTGTGGGGCCTGCAGGATTGCTGTTGCTGCCTTGCGGTGCAGTGCGGTGCAAGGTGCACCACCTGAGGGTGCGGCTAAAAGAGTGGGTTTGAGAGTCGGGTTGTGTGTGAAGGTAGAAGCGGGGCTCTCGGAGTGTGAACAGCAGCGCGCTGCCACACGTTGACCAACTCGGGGTGCGCCTGAGGCCGACGTTCAAGCTTAGGGCAGGGCGTGGGCCCCAATTTCGGCGAGTGTGAGAGCCAAAAGGAGAACGAGTTGGTCCAGGAGAGGGCACTGCCGCAGGGGAGAACAGGCAGTTGGATTGTTGTTGCGCGGCGGCCCTCGCAAGCCGGCGGAATGCGCGGCGGGGGCCGCTCCTGACCGCAGATACTGCGGACTGCATAGCCGCGCCCGGTTCATGTGTATCCTTGCCCACGCGTGTGACCTTCCAGGCTTCGATGTTTGGCAACGCCTACACTTACGTCAACGCTCGGCTATGGGAGGTACGAAAGCAAACGTGCTCGCAGGGGTATGGCTCTACGACACCGGGATGGGGCCCGGGCTCGGCTAACCTACTGCAAACGCCATGCACCGGAGCTTCGGGTCAAAAGCAGCAGTGGAGACGGGCAGAGTTGTGGAAGTAGACTTGGTAGTGGAGCAAGCGGCATGCCCCCGGGGTAATGTCCCCTGCCGGCGTCTAACACCCAGCAACACCTTGGCCCTCGCGTCGTCCTCTGCGCCCGCCGCCCGCAGAAGCTCAAGCACCCTCTGTATGAGGTGCACTGGGTGTGGGGCGGCAGCACGCTGGAGTCCAAGCGCCAGAACATGCGCGACGCCATGAAGTTCCACGACGAGCCGCCGTACTACGAGGACGGCGGGCTGCGCCTGGTGTCGTACGACCTGGACCAGATGCCGGTGAGGCTGTTTTTGCATGACACATGGGTGCCTAGTTACAGCATGACACCTACAACCATGTGCACTTTGATGTGTGCGCCTTCGGGGCTCTGGCTCTCGTGCGCGTCGGGCGTCGTGCACACCGCCCACTGGTCTTCCCTTGTCAGGACGTGCGACAGCTTCCGTGTCAGTACACTGCCTGCAACAATGATAGTAGGGGTTAGAGAGGGCTTTGGGCCGCTTTGCGGTAATATATTGACGCCCAAAGGGCGATGCGTCTCTTCCTCTTCGTCTTTCGACAGGTACCAGCCGGGCGAGGGGGCTGTACCAAGCGAACGCCTTCTTGACCGCGTGTGATTGCAAGTGGACCTCGAGCGTGTTGGCTTCCTGCCTCCTGTCCTCGTGCTCCCCAGACCCCGGAAGGCTTCAACAGCTGGCCCTTGGAGCGCACGGAGGACATGATCCGCTTCCACGTGCGCTCCGCCAACCACCAGCTGCGGCAGACCTACTTCGCGTTTGCCGCGGCGCTCGTCCTCAACCGCACGCTTGTCATGCCGCGGGTAAGCAGCACACGGCCCAATCCCATGAACACCGGAACAGCCGCCGAACTTGACGGTGTGCAACGCATGCCCAGCCATGGTGCAGACACCTGCATGCATGCCGCAAAAAGACGCAACGGTGGGACCTGTACATTGCTGACTGAGCACAGCGCAAGATCGCACGACCCGCGCCCACAGCCATTTAAAGTCTGGCAACCATGCTGAGCCCGCTGTGACCTTTTCCCATTCTGGTCGGCCCCGCAGTTTCAGTGTCACTGCTCGAAGAACTGGTGAGGCGGCGCAAGGCACGAGCGCTTGCATTTGTGGGTCGTGATCTCATGATCTGTTGCCGGCCACGACGACTGCATTCGCGGCCCTGTCGCGGGCTCCCACCTGCTCCTGTGCGTTGAAGCCCTCGCACTGCCTTTCGGCTGTAACCCACACACCCGCGTTTCCGGTGGGCAACCTGCAGGTACCAAACGCAGTCGTGCCGCATCAACCATGAGAGGATGACCACCTTTCCCTTCACATGTGCCCTAAGTCACGTCATGAGGGTCAAGCTTCTAGAGCAGGTGCGTCGCATGCACAGCGGTCCAAAGGACGACCAAACGCGTGGGCAAATGCTCACAGCCAAACCTCACAGCTGCATACTCAGTATGCCTTGTTACAGAGTCCTCGAGCCCCCCTTTCCAGTGAGGGCACTGACATCCACGTGACTGCACGCGGCATTCCTCTCCCCTCATGCTGCAGGGCACATCGCTGCCCCCCGAGACGCACGAATACAACGGGCACAAGGTGCACATCCGGGAGTACTCGTTCCTGGAGAACCCCAAGGTGCCGCTGGAGACCAGGGTGAGTCCCGTACCAAGCGCAAATAAGGCAAGGAGCCACTGCAAATCACCAATATATCTCCCGCAAACGTATGTTCCCCGCAGCACCGCCTGGTAACACACAGCGCCACCGCACACGCTACGCTTACCCTTCCCGCCCCCGTGCGCCACACGCAGAGCTCCTGGCTGGAGGTCGTCCCTGGACCAGAGCCCGTTACCACTACCCCCACCTCCACCCGCACGCCGGAGCAGCTGGTGCTCTCCACACAAGACGTGCCTGCGGGCTCAGGGCCTAAGGGCCTCCCCGGGGCCGGCAAGCGCCTTGTCGTCGCCGCCCCTCTGACGGACGCGGAGCTCAAGGCCCTGCTACAGCCGTACGGCCACGTGCGTGTCGTACACTTCACCAAGCCGCACAAGACGCTGCGCGGATTCGTACGACCCGAGACGCACGACGCGTTCGACGGCGCCATCCAGAAGAAGGTGACGCACTGGTGCTGCCGCTCGCCGCCCGACATGCAGCGGCTTAACCTGACGGAGCGGGTGCAGCTGCTGGCACTGCCGGGCAGCAGGTTGCACAACCTGCCGCCGCCGCCGCCGCGGGCGAGCTACCTGCACGAGGTGGTGCCGGAGGAGAGGCAGGCAGCGGAGGAGCTCTAGGGCTACGTACCGGCATGATGGCGATGGGGCCTGCGGGCGATGGGGATGCGTGCGCTTGGTTGGCTAGGTGGTGTATGGGGTCGGGTGCTGTGCGTTGCCGTGGGCTTACGGTACAAGCAGGATCTCATGGGTGCAGCTCGGGAATGGGCAACCGCTTGCCGAGCTTCTGAAATGTTGGATCGCTGCCAGATGCGTGCAGCTTACAGAGTCCAGGAGGCGATGTGCAGCGAGGACGGCAAAGCACGTGCCTGTCCGGGGCAGGGCCGCAGAAGCGCAGGTGTGCCTTCGCAGAGACGGACAGGCGGCCAACGGTACGCAAGTCAGCTTGAGTGTTTATAGATGGGTAGGGCATGCGGCGTGGGCAAACGTTCATTTGGGACTAGTTGGCCGTGAATGTCAGAGATTCCTTGGGGAAAGGGGCCCAAAAGCGTTAGTACGGTAGTGGGCACACCCTGGTGGTACTGGTTTCGTCACCGTACGTGGATCATTTCGGGTGGCGTTCACAAGATAGGGACTCAAGATGCATGCATAACGTACACGTGACCGCCAGGGGACCCCTGGTCCCCGCCACTTTCGGCGTGACTAGATGGCACGACAAATCCTCCTGCCCCCGCCAGGAGGTGTGTAATACCGGTACTGCTTGGAGAAGAGGAGTTTCTGGTGGCAAAACTTACATACCCTGTATATACTCCTCTTCAGGGTATGTCCCTTGCTGTATGAGCAAGGAAACTGGTGGACCAGGGTGGACATGTGGAGTCAGGGGAGTCTCGCTGCCAGACGTGATATGCGTTTGATGGTTGATGATCGACGTATAGAAGTCTGCTGGCCAAGGGCAGCCAAGCGCTTGCCGCGCTGCCTCTTTTCCAGTGCACACCACGTACCATGCGTAGTCTCGCTGCCAGACAAGTCACAACGTGGTATCGTGCGTGTCCAGAACGAGTAGGCCAGGGGAGAGAGGCATCGGAGCAGGGGGGCTCCGCAGTGCGCTGTCAACTTGCAGCCGCACCACCAGAGTGTTTGTTGCGGACGGTTGGGACTGCCGAGAGGCTGGTGGAAGTGTCCTGTTGTGTGTGCCACGACACTTCCGAACGTTCATGATACGCACGTGAGCTTGGGCAGGGATGGGGAGCTGCGTTGTCTGCTCTGCTCATGGTCCTTGCTGGAGTACCACGCCATGGGCGTACGGGATCTGCAGTAGCCCTTCACACGAGCCCTGCATGCAGCTTTACCGGGGCTCTACGGTGTCATATGTTTGCGAAGTCTAGCTTAGCTTTCCTATCTTGTACGCGGACCGTTTGGTGCCTATGTGTGTGAGCTGTTCTTAAAACTTGAAGTATCAGGGTCAACAGCACTGTGCCAAACACACCCTACTATCTTCTTGCAGTTTCAACAATTGCACATGAGCGCAGTGCGCTTAAGCTAACAGCACCTCATGAGCTTGGCGGGCTTTCGGGAGCGGGAGGTCCTGTGATCTCTCTAGCAATAAAATCTACACGGATAGCCTGCATTTGAATTATCACCAATGGACCTCTGCAAGCGTAGAGGGATTGGATTTTCGCGGAGCTCGACAGCATTTCCTCTATCCTCTCGTTTCCCGGAGCAAACCTCGAGCGCTTTGGTTTCACAAAAAAGGTTTACAGGCTGCTCGCCATCGCAACCATGGCCTGCAATGCCCACCCGTCGTCTGGCATGTGCCCATGCGGCCAAGTTTACAGTCAACACAGGGCCCGCCAACCAGGCGCAGTCAGCAACGGTAAGTCGTCAGAATGTATCCTGGCCAGTTGCGTTACTGCAGCATGTGCACTGAGCAGTGGGGCTCCGTCTTGCTGGTCAGGGGTGTTGCACAAGCAGGGTCACATGCACCAAGACAACGGTGCAAGTTCAAGGTCGTGGGTGCTGAGTTTCCCTTGCATGCCGCCTGCCCCCGACGTGCAGGTATACCAGACAGCGCCACCACCTACTCCAGTGGTGCCGACGCCGGGAAGCACCGGTCTCATGCCGATTCTTGCAGGCGGCCTGCTTGCGCTCACAGGGACCGTGGCCGTAGTCCGAGGAGCCATGTCTGGCAAAGGCAGTACGGGGTAAGTGCATCTGACTGCATCCTTTCCATGGCAATCGGGTGGGTTCGTAATATGGGCCATTCGGACCTGGCTCCTCAGTGTGCTACTGCTGTGGGGACACTATTCTGGCAGAACCCTGCAAGCAAGACGGTAAAGGGCAAGCCAGTCAGAGCAATCCACAAGGCGACGGAGAGAAAGCAAGTGAACTATCTCATCCAACGCTGCCCGCGCAGTGCGGCCAATGGGCAGCCCGGGAGCGCCAACAGCAACGGCGCCGGCGACAGCGGAGCAGCTGCGGCCGGACATGCTGGCCCCGCATCGGCTGGCGCTGGGCCAGGGCAGGGCGACGCGGAGGGCGGCGGCGCTGTCCCTGCCGCCAGCAGGCAGCTGCAGGACATGCAGGCGGCGGTGCAGGAGGCGCAGGAGGCGGCGCGCGCAATGGCGGCCAAGATTGAGGCGCAGGCGGCAGAGCTGCAGCGGCAGCAGCAGGAGCGGGAGCAGGAGCAGTGGCGGGCACAGCAGGTGTGAGATGCGGGGTGTTTAGGAGGCGCAGAGCCAGCAGGCACGGAGGCTGGCCTGCAGAGCGGGGACCTTGGAGGGCGACGACAGGACTGGGTTCTGTAGCACGGATGCAGGGTACAGGCTGCTGGGTGGCAGCAGAGGAAGGCTTGCGTCTTCGTGTCGGTGGTGCGCACGTCGGAAGCTACAGGCCCGTGCATTACCTGTTGTCGCCCCCGCCACTTTGTTGGCGCTTGAGCGTGCAGGCCGCGGCTTTCCTGGAGAGGGAGCTGCGCACGCGGGAGCAGGAGCTGCAGGAGGCGCAGCGGCAGCGGCGGCAGCAGCAGGGCCCGCAGGGGGACCAGAAGCAGGGCCAGGGCCAGGCCCAGGGCCAGGGCGGCGGCACGCCTGTGGTAAGCCACAACTGGTCGTTGCGCCATGGAAGTTACCGGCACTACTGCACACGGCCAAACGTTGTGCTCGTTGGAACTTGGCTGCAATATTACTATGCAACACCCGCCAAGTCGTGTGGATGGAACCCTGCGCGCTCGGATGACATCGCGCGGCGAAGCGGCTGGGGGCCGTTCCACATCCATGCCGCGCTGACGCCTCCGGAGCATGCTCTGCAACTTTCCCCCGCCTCCCAACCACTGCTCCCTGCCTTCACCCCCTGCAGGAGTCCCAGCGCAAGGTGGAGCTGTTGGAGGCCATGGTGGTGGCGCTGAGGGAGCGGCTCAAGAGGGAGGAGGACCGCAACTCCACGCTGTCGGGTGGGTAAGGATGCAGTTGCGGGCACACAGAGCGTAACACAAGGCAAGTACTAGTCACAGGCTTGAAGCAAGTAGCACGCTGTCGGGTGGGCGGAGGAGGAGGCCCTGGAGGAGATTACTAATGTTTAACGTGCGTCGGTGCTGTGGAGTCCCTGCTGATGGATTGGGCCGCTGTTGCCCTTACCTGACCCAGTAGTGCTGCCTCGGCGCGGGCCTTGCACTGTACCAGTTATGATCTGTGCCGCATAACTGGACCTGGTGTGGCGCCGTGCAGTTGAGGTGGCGGTTGGGCGGGAGCAGCTGGCGCGTGCGGAGGAGGAGCGCCGGGAGATGCAGCAGCGCGTCGAGGACCTGCGCAACGAGCTGGCGGACACACAGGACAAGCTCACGGCGGTGAGTGTGGTGCACTGCTGGAATGATCATGGCGCATGCCGCAGAACAGGTATTGGATGAAGCGAGGGAGAGGGGCGTAAGGACAAATCAACAGGCCCCATGGCCCCGCAGGCAAAGGTTGCGCTGCCCTGGGCGTTGCCGCCACCTGTGGACGCGCGCCCGGCTGTGTTACCTGGCTTTGCCAACCAAAGCCTGACCTAGGCCGGCTCCTGCACCCTTGATTGCCCAACCACAAGCTGCCATGACCTTGCTTTCCCTCCATCCTGCACCGCACCAAGACCGCGACAGCTGCATGCCGTGCCTGAACACCCGCTCACCCCACCCTCCCCGCTGCTCTGCGGGCACCCGGCCCACCACCTTGTCCGCCTGCCCAGGCCCTGGCCCGCGCCATGGAGCTGGAGTCCCGCGTCGCGTCGCTGACGAGCCGCAACGCCGAGCTGGAGGAGCGTGTGGGCGACCTGGAGGACCGCCTTCAGCGCCAGACGGAGGCGGCCAGCAGCTCGGAGAGGGCGGCCGAGGACGCGCTGCGCATGGTGGGGGCGACAGGAGGGGGCGTCGGGATGGGGCAGCTGGAGAGCGGGGAAAGGGCGGGGTCTTGGTAGGAGCACGGGTGACCGTGCATGTGTTTGGAGCACGTGGGTGCTAGCAAGGTGGATTGTATAGGTGTTGAGTGGGTCAGAGGTGGTTGTTCGCGCAATGCGACGCCCTGGTGTGGGGTTTGTAAGCCGCACGGTATTGAGGGCTTGCGCAAGTCGTGAGGTGTACTCTCTTGTGCCGTTGCTCACGCAGATGCGCGCTGCAGCTGACGAGGACCGTCTGACCATCGCCAAGCTGCAGGTGGGGCTCTGGGAAGGGGCCGGGGGCAGCAGTACGCATGGACATAGGACACAGGGCTTACCGGCCTTCCGTGCTAGCGCTACGCTTGCAGCCTTGTCCCACATAGGCCCACACATTCACGCCATGTGCTACGACGCCGGCTCAGTGGCTGGTTGGTGGGCGACCCCATGTGCTACGACGCCGGCTCAGTGGCTGGTTGGTGGGCTACCCCATGTCCCACATAGGCCCACATTCACCGCATGTGCATGTTCCTACGACTGGCCTCAGGGTGATTTGGCCGAGAAGGAGGCCCAACTGGGCATGCTGCGGGAGGGCGAGGCGGAGCTGCAGGAGCTGCTGGAGCAGAGCAAGGGCGCGGCAGAGCAGGTGCATAGCGGGTGCAGTGCGGGATGCAGGCAAGACGAGCCTGACCAGAATACAGGCAAACATGGTGGGGTGACAGGGCAGATTAGAGCAGGTGCGTGTGTGGTTGGGGATTGAGGCTGGAGGGCCTTTAGGGCGACCGGCTTGCGAGATAGCGCCGATTCCCTGGGCGGGTAACGTGAAGTAAGCGGACGCCGGAGGCATTTCTGCGGTGGCGCACAAAGATACTCGCTATAAGAATGTGGATGTTGGCGTATAACATGTCAGGGCTTCTTATGCTGTAGTAATGACGCTGTATTGGGCCGGCGGCTGCCTGCCGCTTGTTGTGCAGATGCGCACGGTCCTTGAGCGGCGTGAGTCGGAGCTGGCGCGGCTGCGCAGTCAGGCCGAGGAGGCGGGGCGGCAGCGCACCGAGGAATCGGAAGGGCTGAGACAGCAGGTGGGGCGCGGTGGGGACATTGCTTGGTGCAGGGGTTGGACGCAGGAACGGCTGTATCCCGCACACATAGCACTGTTCAGCGAGGTGGGCCTCGTTGGTGAGAAGGCGTGATGTGGGTTGATCCTGGTAAGATTGGAGGGAAGGAATGGCCACATGTGGGATGCCAAGGTGCACTGTGCGGGCTTTTGTGCGCTGGAAACTGAGTTCGGGGCGTGACGCACCACCGTGGCGAACAGGTTGAGGCGCTGGCTGCCCAGCGCGAGGCGGACGTGTCTCGCCTGTCGGCGCAGCTGCGGGAGGCGGCGCGGCAGGGCGAGGCGCTGGGCGAGGCGGCGCGGGCGCGTGTGGCGATGCAGGAGCGGGAGGTGGCTGCGCTCAAGCAGCAGCTGGAGGTGCGGTGTGGAGAGGGGAGTGATGTGGGGGTGTGCCGCAGGGGGTTACGGCACGGGGTGCGGCAGGGAACCTGCAGAAGGAGGCATGCGGCAGGGAGTTGAGGCAGAACGGTATGTCGGGGGCGCCACGGAACCATGCACGGGCTGAGGGTGTGCGGCCGATGGGTTGCGGCATGTGGCCGGACAGGGTTTGCAACTCATGCAGACTGTGTGGCCTCTTCGTCGGTACACATTGCTACTGCAACAACGCACACGGACCTTTCCACTCCACGCGATATCGGCCGTGGCGCCCTATCATCCCGCTTCCCTGTTTACCCACATGCCGCCACCTCCAACCAAACCTCAACACCATGACACCCACGCCTGACCGCCAACGCCTCCCCCGCCCTCACCCTCACCTCATTGCCCACCCCAGGACGCCCGAGTGCGCGCCGAGCAGGCTGCCGCCCGCCGCGCCGCCGAGGTGTCCTCCCTGCGCGCCACGCTGGAGGCGCAGCTGGGCGAGGCGCGGCGCGACGCCATGGACGCCCGTGGCGCGCTGGCAGACGTGAAGCGCCAGCTGGACGGCCTGCTCAGCGGGGAGTGGCTGGCAGCATTGGAGGTGAGGTAGGGGCGCCGGGTACCAAGCAGCTCCATTGCGTCCCTACGCGTGTGCGTGCCCAGTGGCACAGGGGCGTCTGCGTTTGGGCGTTGCCCTGCACCTGCAGGTGGGGTCTTGGGTCGCATCCGGCGCCGTTGGAGAATGGAGCTTTCTTGGAAAGGGCTAATCCTGACCGCGGCATGTGGCAGCATGAGGAGGATGTACCTTACGTCCCGGCTGTGTGTGGGCCCCGCGCAGGAGGACCTGGCGCGTAGCGTGCTGCCCCCTGGGGCAGCGCCGCCGCCGTCGCAGCGCCGGCCGGCCAACGCGGTGGCGGAGGCACAGCAGGTGAGCCGGTCGACACCGCTTAGTACTGTACCCTTAATGCGTGCCTCGCGCACACCTGGTCCAAGGGCGTTTAGCAAGTGCCCGCGGACACTGACTATGTCGCGCGTTGGCACCAAGTCCGACCCAATACGACTTCCCCTGCAGTCGTACGCCAACCCTAATCGCCTTGACCTCTGTGACACGCCCTCCTTCCACGTTCCCCATTGCACAGGCGCTGCGCTCCCTGGACGCCCGCGAGGCTGCCCTTCGCGCGCAGCTGGAGGCGCGGCAGAGGGAGCTGGCGGAGCTGCAGGCAGCTGCCGTGGGCCGCCTGGCACCGGGCTTGGTGGCGCAGGCGCAGCAGCTGGAGGGCGCGGCGGCACGGTGCAGGGCGGCGGTCAAGGCATGCGAGACGGCGGGAGACAGCGCGGTGCGTTGGGCCGAGTGGGTGGGGAAGCGCAGAGCAGGTGCTTTTGTTACCTGCAGCGGGCGATTAGTTGATTAGTTGGTCTTTTGGGCGGCGGGTTGAGGCGGGGGCGCGGTTGTGGGGCAGGCTTGGCTACTGGTCAGCGGGTGGATGATATGGCCCTGGGACCCTACGAAATGGGAACGTGTTACATTCGGAGTTGTTGTCGGTTGGCGTGTGCTTCGGACGGCTTGGATAAGTGCCCAACCTGGGTCACCTAGCCTTTTCGGCCGACCTCTGCATGCATTCCACCTGTGTCCACGCAGGGTGGTGAGCGCGCCTCTGCGCAGCTGGCCGCGCTGTCCACGGAGCTGGGCGCGCTGTACCGCAGCGCCATGACGGCGGAGGGCCGCGGCAGGGAGCGGGCGGTGCGCGTGGAGCTGCAGGTGGGGGACTTCGTGGGGCGTAACCGCAAACGTAAAGTAGTTGGTTGCGGTATCGTTTGGAGACGGTGATGCATAGCATGATCAACCTGCTTTGTGGACCTGTACTGCAGGCAGGGGGAAGATCCGAGGCGTTCGGGTCTCGTTGGTTGAGCTACGCACCGCCTCTGTAGGCTGACGCGAGCACTGTAACCTGACTGCCCTTGGCTGGCCATTCGGCAGGATCGCGAGTCGGAGCTCCGGGCCATCGTGGAGCAACGCGTGCGGCTGCAGCAGCAGGTGTGTGTGTGGGTGGGGAGGCCATGATGGCTCTTACCGTAGTTTTCGCGGGACGATGTGCGCGATGCTACCGGTAGGTCGTTTGCGCAGGAGGCTGAGCCCAGAAGGCGTGTCTTCCTCGCTCCAGACTCTGTCGACTCCTAGTGCCTTGCTCTGGGACTCCCAAGTCCTGCTCCTTCTAGTAAAGAAGGCTGGCATTCTCACCGCCTATTGCTGCACCGTGTGTCCCGTGTGCTGCTGGCCCTCAGGCCGCCACGGGCGCCCGAATGGAAGCCTTCTCGCCTCAGGCGCAGCAGCTGCGGGCGGCGGTGCAGGCCCGCCTACGCGAACTGCTGCAGGTGTGGGTGTTTTCGATGCAAGGGCACGTGCCGCACCCGTGCGTGCCACGTGTCACGGGGCCGTCGCCCCTGCCGTGCCCACATGCAAGGCCTGGTGCATGTACGAGCTGCTGTACATCTTCTCGGCGGTAAACAAGCTACAGGCAACGTGCATACCCGAACAAGGCATGCGTAGCCTTTCCAAAGCACGTTATGCGTGCCAGCGCGCTAGGGGAGTGTCCTCCACAACGGTCGTGTCGCCTGATCCGGCCCTCACCCGGACCCGGCAGGAGCGCGACCGGGTTCTGCAGCAGCAGGCGGCTGCGCGCGAGCAGCAGCTCAAGGCGCAGCTGCAGGCGGTCATGGCCAACGGCACGGAGGCGCAGAGGCGCGAGCTGCAGGCGGGGCAGGACGCGCTGTCGCAGCAGGTGGGCCGGCCACAGCCGAGTCGTTGCACACCGCTTGGCAAGGACACAACGGCATACGGGAATGGAACGCACGGGATCAGAGACGCTTTAACGCTCTGCACTGAAAACCTAGCCCCTCTGTGTGCACGTGCACTGGCGCATGCTCCTCCATGTTCGCTTGTTGCTGCGCATGCACCTGACGGCCGCTAGGTAACCCGTTCAGCACCACCGCACTGCTCCTCTCTCCCGCTCGCGCGCCTCCTTCTCCAGTAGATGCGCATGATGGAGGCCTCATGGCGCTGTGTGCCCCATTCAAGATCACCACCTCCTCCCTCCCCCTTACCCCATTCTGCCGCTCTGTACTTATCCCGCTTACCCAGTTTGCCGCTCTGCGGTCCCCCCCCCCTTACCCCAGATGCGCATGATGGAGGCCTCGTGGCGTGCCCAGCTGGAGGCGTCCAAGCGGGCGCTGCAGGAGGCGGCGGCGGAGAAGGAGCGCTTGGCGGCGCAGAGCAGCACAGCAGCGGTGCAGGTGGGTAATGGAGGTCTGTGGGGCAGCAGGCCGTCCGAGGCCGGGCTTAGGGGAGGCTTGCCGTGAGCTCGGCCCAGATGGCACAGCAGGTGATGATGATGAGTCTGGAAGAAGACGTGGGCAAGGCCCGGGTGGGGGGCGACCAGCACGTTGACTGATGGCACTAAGCCACCGTCACGTGTCGCTGCAGATCCGTCAGCAGCTGACGGAGCTCGAGTCGCTGCGCGGCGAGCTGTCGTCGGCGCAGGCGGCGGTGGCGGCGCTGCGGCGCGCGGCGGAGAGCTCCCGGGCGGCGGCGGCGGCGCAATCGGGCGCGGCGGCGCGCGAGGTGCAGAAGCTCACGGCGCAGGTGATGCGGCTGCAGGACGCTCTGCAGGTGAGTGGGGAAGGACAGGGTGCGCTTGGCCCACATGACCGCTGGTCCAGAAAGATTTCAATCCCGATGTAAGTAAGGATACACAAGTCATCAATGAGTCACTGGTGTCAATTGGCTGTGGTGGGGAGGCACGGCAGCAGGGTCATGCTTAGATGCCAAGCCAAATCGCTCAACCTGCACATGGCATTTTGCCCGTAGGAGCGGGAGCGCCAGTACGCGGCCAGCGCCCAGGCAGGGGCGCCGGGTGGCACCCCCACTGCAGCACCGGGTCAGTCAGCCAAGGCCGCAGAGCCCTCGACGGCGGTACGGCAGCAGCAGCAGCAGCAGCAGCACAAGGCAGGGACTGGCTCCCCGGCGGCCGCTGCTGCAGTGCCGGAGTCGCCCTGGTCTGCACCAAGGCCACCCACCACACCACCGCGTTCAGGTGCGGCGGCTGCAACACCACCTGCGGATGGCAGCAGTACCACCCACAGCGGTCCGAGTGGCCGGCGCAGTACGGCGGGCAGGCCAAGGCCTCCAGCGCCTCGTCGCCGGCCTCCACGCCCAACGCTCCACCTCGTAGTGCCACAGTCTCAAGCAGCAGCAGCAGCGGCAGCGGAGCCGCCGCACCTGCCCGTGGCGGTGGCCCCGATTCCTCCCCGTCTGCCACCAAGGAGCCGGCGTCTCCGACCTCGAAAGCAAGAGCCCCTGGATCAAGCAGCAGCGCTGCCGCCAACGGCAGCAGCCCAGTGGTATCGGTGTGGTCGACCATCCTGGCTGGAGAGCGGCAATCATGGGCTCGCCCGGGGGACGCCCCACAATCCCCACCGAGCCCCAGCCAGCCAGCAGCTGCACAGGACCAGCAGGCACAGCGGCCTCAGCCGCAGCCTCAGCCGCAGCCTCAGCCGCAGCCTCAGCCGCAGGCGCCGAAGCCGGGCTTCTCCGTCAGCGTCACAGCCTCCTCGTGGGGCCGAGCCCCAGACCCCCCCACCGCCCCCTCCAACGCTCCCCCCGGTACCTCCACACCCGATCCTACCAGCGCCAAATCTCCTACATCCGCCGAGCCACTCAGCACTACCACCCCAGCTCCTCCCTCAACCCCGTCCGCAGGTGCTGACCCGCAGCGGCCCTCGCCCCAGTCCAGCTCCCGCACGGCGCCGTCACCCCCCACGTCCGCGGCGGCCCTGCCGCCAGGGCCTTTCAGCTCGCCCTCGTTCACCACCACGTCCGGCCCCCAACCGCCACAACCACCCTCCTCTGCCCCCGACACGTCCGGCTCAGCCGCAGCCGATCCGACCGCTGGGACTTCCTCTTTGGCGTCCTCGATATCCGCTGTCGCCGCCTCCGCCCTTGACACCGCCTTCAAGGTAGTGGTGGACACTGCCTCCGCTGCCGTCTCCGCCTCCGCCCCACCTACACAGTCGCCAACGGCCCAGGCTCCGCCCCAGGCCCCCACACCACGCTCTGCACTGTCCACCCCACCGCCCGGGCCCAAAGCTACCATCCTGCCCGAGCCGCCTCAGGTCACCCCCAGCGGCAGTGCCGCCGCTTCAGCAGCAGCAGCAGCCGCGAACACAGCGAGAGGTGCCATGAGCTCGCAGCCGCAGCCGCCCCCTGTTACGCCGCCACCGTCCCTGAGCCAGTCCAAGCAGCAGCAGCAACAACAGCAACAGCAGCAGGCACCGCGCCCCAGCGGTATGGGTACTGCTGCGCCCAAAGCGCCATCAACGAAAGCCGACAAGCCGCCGCCGCCGCAGCAGCCGTCAGCGGCGGCGGCGGCCATGGCGGCGGCGGCGGGCGCTGCGGCGGCCGCCAAAAAGGCGGCGGCGCAGACAGCGCCTCCCAAGCAGCCAGCAGGTATGGAGTGATTAAGTTCATCCCTTGCTGTCAAGCCTATGGCCTGCGGCATTTTCAACTGCTGCCCTCATCATGACGTGCTTGCATGTATTCTTGCTGTGGTGATGTGACTCGTGGTCCATGCAATCTCCCTTGCAGGCTTCGACGCACCCCCCATCGCGGAGTGGGGCCGGCCCAAGGCCCCATCCGCGGATGCCGTCTCGAGCCCCGCGGCCGGGAACGACACGACCAGCAGCACCAAAAGCACCCCACCTGCGAGCGCCCAGCCCTCAGCGCCCTCAACCAATAAGCAGCAGACGGCGGGCGGCAGCAAGCCTGCTCCTGCTGCTGACGCGACCGGCGCAGGCGGTGTAGACCAGGGGTCTAAGAAGGTTGCGGGCGCTGCTTTGGGCACTAGCAGGAGCAACTCTTTCCTGTCCGAGGACGAACTGGGGGCGGAGATAGCAGCGCTGACCCAGTCCATCGTACAGCGGACGCTCTCGCCTCCTGCCCAGCAGGCCCAGCAGGCCGGGGCGTCGCAGGCGGCAGGGACGCGGGCAGCTGGGAAAGGCCAGGTGCAGTCGCAGGCGGGTGGGGTGGCCAGGTCAGGGGCCAGCAGCAGCAGCAGAAGCAGTGCACCTACGCGGCTGTGGATGGCGGCGTCTGGGTACGCCATCCCACACGTCAACAAGGTGGGCAACCTGTTGCACATGTTGGTCCTCGGACTTGCAGGAGGGAAGGGCGGAAAGCAACGCTACACCATCCCGGTTTCTGCTTCTGTGCCTGCGTCCTGCGTCCTGAAGATCCCCTCGCGTGTGGCGGGTCAATGGCGTTAACCCTGAGGATTCCCCTGTGTGTCTGCGCCAGGCTGACCGCGGCTCGGAAGACGCCTACTTCATAGCCGCCCCGCCGCCCTCCCTAGCGGCTGCCGCTGCCGCGTCCTCCACACCGCCCCCGCTGCTGGCGCTGGGGATCGCGGACGGCGTGGGCGGCTGGGCGGAGGCGGACGTGGACCCGGGGCAGTACGCGCGGGAGATCATGGAGGCGGCCGGGCTAGCGGCGGAGGGCCGGCTGGCAAACAGCCTCACGGGTGAGTCTCATGCCGCAGGGCTGAGACCCGAGCCATGCGCATTACCGTATACATGTTCATGGTTTTGTGCTGTGATTTGGACACGTAGTGAACCATACACATGCCTGTTGCCTCCGCTTACCCGCAACACCACACTACCGTGCCGGCGTGCGGTTGCCCACCTCAGCCCTGCACCCCACCGCTCACCCCCTCCTTCCCCACACCTCACCCTCCGTTGTCCACCGCAGACCCCCGGGAGCTGCTGGCGGATGCACAAGCCACCGTGCGCACACTGGGCTCTTGCACCGCCTGCATCGCCGCCCTAACGGCGCCACCCAGCCCGCCCTCCTCCTCCTCCACCTCCTCTTCCACCCCCGCCCCCAACACGCTGCTGTCCATTGCCAACCTGGGGGACAGCGGCGCGCGCGTCATCCGTCGCGGCTCCATGGTGCTGGCCACCACGCCGCAGGAGCACCAGTTCAACATGCCGTACCAGGTGCGTACGCATGGCTTACATGTAGACTGGTTGAAATGCCGTACCAGGTGTGCCTGGGAGTAGGTCGGTTGGTTCCGTTGTTTGGCTGGCCTTGGGCGCGCTTGGCAGGCCGCACCTCAGCGTGAGGAGGGTCATAAGCGTGGCTTCGGCTCGCGGTGCACGCGCATGGACTGCAGCGGAAGCCGGCGCCTGGGCCTCTTGTTTCAACTAAAAGACCTTTGCCATGATGGCTTTTGTAACGCTAGGGTGCTGATGCGGGTGTCATGCACCTGCGCGTGGCAGCTCCCGCGCCTGCCAGCTACGTGCACCTGCAGCTGAAAGCTCTGCTGGTCCCTTTTCTCTGCTCCGCCCTTCGCAGGTGGCGTGCCCTGACCACCTGCCCGACACCGACACAGCAGGGGACGCGCAGGTGTACCAGGTGCGTACTCAACTGGCCAGGGTCCCTGCAATTACCAGTAGTCACGAACGGTACCGATACCAAGTACAAAGCGCAAGCCGTCATGTTTGCGGGACGGGAAGCGGCCGTTTACGCGCAGGTGTACCAGGTGAGTGCCGACCAACAGCACCTGCACGCATGGGCAGCGCCCCAACGGGACTGACGGCAGCCCTTGACCCGAACGCTTGTACAACAGCCGCACCCATAACCGGCCTGCCCCCACCCCCCGCCACTCCCCTTCCCCCAGGTGGAGGTGGAGCCAGGGGATGTCCTCATCCTGGCCTCCGACGGACTGTACGACAACCTGTGGGATGAGGAGCTGCTGGCGGCGGTGGCGGCGGCGGTGGCGGGCCTGCCGCCGCCGGCGGGCTCGGGGCCCTCCCTTGGCGGCGGCGGCGGCGGCGGCGGCGGCAGTGCGGGCCTCGCGCTGTACCAGCGGTACCAGCAGGCGGCGCAGCAGCTGGCGGCGGCGCTGGCCACCACCGCCTCCAAGCACGCGCAGGACTCGTCGTTCCGGTCGCCGTGGGCGGTGGAGCTGGCCAACCAGCAGAACGTGAGTTACAGGATGCGGTGATGGGAGGAACCAAACGCAAGAACGCACCCAGCGGGGTGTGAGTGCTGCGTGTGGGAATTAGTTCTGCGGGTTCCGCGAGACGCGTGATGGGCGGGACGGTGGGGCGTTGTGCTACCGGCATGTGGCAGCAGCGAGGTTGGGGGTTGAATGGTGTGGTGGTGCTGCAAGCCGCCGTGCTGTGTAGCGCATGTGGGAATACGAGCTTACCGTATGTATGGCAAGGGAACGGCGAGGGAACGGCAAGGGAACGGCAAGGGAACGGCTCTTGTGGGTGTCACCTACCTGATACTCGCCAGTTTGTCCCGAGGGCTGCAGGAGGGCTGCAGCATTCCCGGTCACAGGCTGAAGCAGCGCTGCCCCTCCGTGTGCCCCCATCCCTGCAGGCCTCCTGGCTGACGCGGCTGTTCCCCCGTGGCGGCAAGATGGACGACATCACGGTTGTGGTTGCCATTGTGGGGGGCAGCTAAATGCTGAGTAAAATTCGCGGCAAAGTACAGCATAGGTAGTACGATTTTGGATCGAGTCTGAAAGGTGTGCAGAAGGATGTGCTGTGGGCCGGCAGCAGCATGCAACGTCTTGCAGCAATGGTAATAATAGGGTTGGAATGGTGTCGCGGTAGGTGTTTCACCATCCTCCGAGTACCTGCGCGTTTTGCGGCACGGAGAGACACTGTGGCAATGGCGCAATGCGGGGTGTGCGTGTGCGTTCGGTTCTTCGGTACTGATGGATGGCGGATCATTGGACTGAATGGCTAGGGTGCGAGTGTGTGAAGCTCATCAGCTGTACGGTAATTTATGATTGATGGCAGACCTGTAGCAGAAACGTAGCAGCAACTAGGATAGGGTTGCAGAACCGGGAGCTGCCACTGCACTACCCGCAGGCTACACGCAGGTTCGCAGGTGGAGGATGGCACGGGCCATGCACCGTGCGATATCAAACACTTTGCATCAGAGCAGCCCCGGATTGGCGGATCATGCGGGGGCCGTGAATGCTTCTTGCTTGTTACCATGATGCCTGGTGATGCGTTCCTCGCTCGTTTTTTCGTCGTGGTAAGGGGCCCCGATTCCGAAAGTGTGCTTGGTCTCATGAGCCGCTTTTTTGGTGACCAGAGGAGCTCGTGCTCTAGTGCACTTGCTGCATGGTGTGTGTTGCTGCTGGCAGATGTCATGTCAGACGGTGAACGCATTTGCGCCCCGAGTAAGCTGCGGGTAAGCTGTTTGATGCAGATCGATGCGAGGTGGAGGCATACCCACGGTGTGATGGCTCAACACACTGTGGGAGTAATTCATGATGCTGCCCTCCGCAATGCGTGGTGTTGAGAGTGCGGTTCAACTGGGTGACTTGAGCTGGTGGCCTTCGGCGACCCGCAGGTGCAAGCGGGGCTGTGAAGACTGTGCCGTACCGCGTGATGGGCGGCCATGCATGGGGGTCAGTGACCTGGCCTGAGGGTCCGTGGCTGGCAGCAGGTAATTCTGGTAACGAGCCCATGTGTTACGGAACCGGTACCTGCGCACGTGCACGGCAGCCAGGGGGCCAGCGAGCAGCAAGTGCATCCGCATGGGGGTCAATGCAGACAGGCGCCGGCAAGATAGACACACCTTTACTTCGAGCTGCTGAAAGCCCGCCCTGAGGACGAGCCGGTCAATACGTACCAGGCACGTGCACTGGAAGTGCGGCACTCGTTACAATGTGTTGGACCACTGTGACGGACTACAGAGGCTCGGCACGTACAAGAAATGTTGTAAGCGTAGCTCTACTGGGAGTCAAAGCCCAGGAAACCTGCTTCAACCTTCGAGCGCCAGAATGCACTCGGAAGCACGTGTGCGCTGCAAGACACACGCACAAAAACATGCACTCACTGTGTTGCACTGATATGTGCGCCAAAAATGTCGCCTTAACAACAGGAGCTACATATGCGGTGTGGGAGGCCGCCTCTGACACTGGATTTGCTCAGAAGCAGAGTTGGACGCAGTTACGGGCACGCTTTGAAAACTACCGGTATGGGGATGACGAGTCCGGTGCCGCCACGGGGTAATGATAGCATGCACAACTACCGGTAGTCTACTACGATTACTAGTCCTAAGATGACCCTCATTACAACGCACAATATGGTTCGTGCAGCCCTCAGATGGGGCAAACATGCAGTTATATATTAAAACTGCGCAGCACTGAACTAACCCTCATGGCATTGAATACCCAACGATTACTATCCCCGCATCAGCGCTACACATATCAAAGACCTGCTAGGACGCTGGGAGCACTTCAAAACTGCTCCCAAACATCTATGCGGTACGGTACGGTACGACACAAACATTCAACCATCAACCACTAACGGCTACCGCACTGCTGCGAGGGCCCGGGCTTTTCCATTCATCGCGTCCTGATGACACGGCTGTGTACAGCCCCCACGGGCCATTTGCGCCGCTCCAAAGCCAACGGTGCCGCCTGAGGTGACCGTGTTATTGTGCCCCAGGCCGGGGACCATCACTGCTGCATACATGAATCAACAGCGCACAACTCCAGCAGCTAGTATGCGTGCGACACCTGCCAACACGCCGTCCCGTGAGCCATGACAAGTTGATAATAACTCAGAAGGGAAACATATCATCGATCGACAAACTTCTATTGAGAACGAACAGTCCGGAACGCTGGCGGCTGCACGCAGCAGTGCCCAGCACGTTTGGTGCTGCCATCACCCGTTCTGTGGATGTGGCGTGATGCAGTTGTGCAACGAGGTGGGGGTGCAACGAGTCAGGAAAGGATGCGAGCAATGGCCTCTTGCACGCGTGTCACGTAATAGATGCGGGCTTGCGGCTACCGCCGCACGAAACAGCGCCCAACTTTCGCTGCCCACCGTTCGTGGGCGTTGTATGCCGTCAACCCTTGCTTGATTGGCTGTTTGCGGTTGCGGTTGCGTTTGCTGCCACAGTATTACGGCGCGCTGGGCCGCTCGAAAGACTGCATATGTAAGCTAATACTGACACTGAATGAATACCACTCACGGCCGTCGGCGCTGCTGGCTTTTACTAATCGGCGGCCTGCAGGGTAAGCAAGGGAAAACAGCACGGGAAAGCATCAACTGGAGATTGCCTTCGTGAATGTGATTGTTCCTGCTGTGCTGCATCACAGGCAGGCCCACTGCGTGGCTCCCCTGTTTGCCCATGCCGCGTCCTCCTCTGGAGGAGTTGGGGGTTGTACGCGGTTGGGGGTTGTACGGCAGTCATGCAGGCGGCCCTTGATGCATGCAGCCATGTTGTACTACGAGCCCTTCACCCTAGCCCCACTCCATCCACCTCCCCCTGCGCGCCTGCTTTCCAGCCGCCAAATCGCCCCGCACAAAGCGAGTGTTGGCGTTTGCAACCGCACACGCCTGGGCTCGTGCCTACCGTCGTGAATGGAGTGTCGCTTGTGGGACAGCACAGCTCTTCATCCGAAGAATAGAACGTGGTCTTGCAATACCCGCTGTCCGCACCGTAGAAGCAGAAGTCCTGGACAGGTCAGGAACGTGAGGACGAGGGCAGACGGGGGTGTCGTAATGGCAAGAGCCACCCACCACACGCACACACGGGGTGGGTGCCGGCAGGCTGAACGCCCAGCTGTGTAGGACCACGCAGAGACCGATGCGGGATGTGTGATGGTAACTAACAAACTGTGATACGGTAAGGGCACATGTCGATGCAAAGCAGTGGGACCATCTCTGGACACATGCTGTGGATGCTGTAGGCGGGGTCTCACCGCCAAGGTGGCGCACGGCTCCGCGACCTGGATGCAGATCTCCAGGCCCCTGTCAACATCCTTCCGCTTGATCACTGCAAGCATTCATAGCAGGGAAGATTCATAGACAACAGGAGTTAAAGTCAGGTTTGCAGGCATTCACCCAAGGGTATTGGCATCACGCAACGCGTAAGGGCCCTTACTCTATCTGACCGTGACGGCACTGCACCAGGCGTCGTACACAGTGGAACAGGGCAAGAAGTTAAGAGGCGCGGCAGCACTGGAGGCGTTAAGTACTTGCTTGTGCCAGTACCGTCACTCACTGAGGTTGGGCAGCTTGAAGGTGGTGTAGGTGGTCCGCTTCCAGTCCTCGTCATGCCATGCCCACGACACGCTCTGGCCATCCACCAGAGCCATCTTGATGGCGTCCTTGCACTTGCCGAAGGAAAAGAGCTCCAGCTTCTTAATGTCTGCAAGTGCAACAGCCAAGATGCGTTGAGCTTCCTTGGGATTTACAGCTTGTAAGCGCTGGGAGCTACATACGGTGCAAGCCCTTGCTTGGCGCTCCCCGGCCCCTGCAATGACGTCATTGCATGGGCAGGTACGGCATGGCGTGCTCGCCGCCTACTTCTGCTGTTTTGAAACCAGTCTGAACAAAGGCCGCTCCTAAGCTTGGCAAACCTAGTCACGGTATGTATTATCGGCGCTCTACCGGCCCAGCCAACCAGGTACACGGTCTGGTACGAGCAGCACAATTTGCCCGACGAGCTGCCTTCACGCGCTGTGCGAGGTGCCGTATGTAGGGTACTCACCCATGTCGCAGCAGGTCTTCTTGGGGTTGCACGCCACCGTCTCCACCGTGAAGCAATGCTCCTGGCGGTCGCGCTTGCTGGCCGCTCGGCCCAGCTGCCGGCTGCGCAGGTACTTGAGCCGGTACGGCGTGTCGTCCGAGCTGCGCACCTTGCAGTTGCAGAACGGGAACGGAATGTCGTCGATGGGCCCCTTCTTGGGCGGCGGCGGTGGCGGCGATGACGAGGGACTGTTCGGCTGGCGCTGGGATGGATCGCGCTGCCGCCGTGGCGGGGGCGGGGGCGACTTGTCCCCATACTTCGACGGCGGGGGCGGGTTGTCGACGTCCTCGACATAGCAAACGTCGCCATCCCATCCGGGACTGCCGGGACGCGGCACCCCAAGCGACCACAGGCACTCGTTGTCGACACCGTCGTTGCCCTGGCACCCGGCCGTGCCGCTACCATATGCGTTCGCCTTGGGCGCCTCGCACGTCAGCCCAATGCCCTTGAGCCGCATGGCCAGCGTCTGACGCGCGCGCTTCATGCACTTGCCGCCGTCGCTGCTGCGCACGCTGAACGCGATTGCCTGCGGGCTGTCGTCGCGGCCCTTCCACCGCACCCACTGGCAGTAGCGCTCGCCCGCGCCCCAGTTGGTGAGCACGTTGCCCCCGCCGGTGATGGGCTCGCGGCTCTGCGAGTCCAGCACGGTGCCGCGCTCATCGCCCAGGCACACGTGTTTGAAGGTTGAGCCGGGCAAGAATGGGCACGCACCGCTGGGCCTCCACGTCAGACACACCTGCATGCAGGAACAGGAACACGCATGGTCACTTCTTCGTATTAAGCCTGAGCATTGCACAGCGGTGCAAGGCTCATGATTGGGAACCCAGAGCCACTCGTGCCCTTTCGGCAGCAGAGTGTTTTCTAGTCATGCTAGAGCGCCCCACAGGTGGTGCTGCACCACAATATACGTCACTGCCCCCACTTCATTGCTACACACGTCGCTGCCCCAACTGCATCACGTCGCTACACACGTCACCAACCCACCTGGCAGTAGAGGAAGCGGTCGCCGCCGACCTGGCGAGACTCGCAGTCCCTGCTGTTGTAGCTCACATCCAGGCAGGACGCCTGCGTGGGGCAGTCGTTGCCTCCCTCGTAGTCCTTCGGTGGCTCCGAGGGCCCCTTGATATCACACTCGTCCGCTGGAGGAGGCGGCGTCACTGGCGCACGCTGGCCGGGGTCACGCCCGGGACGTGGTGTCTTCGGAGGCGGGGGTGAGGGGCTGGGTGAAGGCGTGTCGTAGCACACGTCTCCCTTCCAGCCAGGCGTGCCAGGTCGGGGCACCTCAAGTGTCCACAGGCACTCGTTGTCGACACCGTTGTTGCCCTGGCAGCCGGCAAAGCCCCCGGAGGCGGACTTGGGTGCTTCGCACTTCAAGGCGATGCCGTTGATGGTCATCTCGATGGAGTTGCGCGCGCGGCGGAGGCACTTGGTGCCGTCGCTGCTGCGGATGCTGTAGGAGATGCTCTTGGGCGCGTTGTCGTCCGTTGCCCAACGAACCCACTGGCAATAGCGCTCGGACGGGTTCCACGACGTCCGCAGGTTCGAGCCGCCGGTGACCAGCTCGCGCGAGCCGCTGTCGATGACCTGCATCGCCTCGTCTCCCGAGCAGATATAGCTGATGGCGGTTCCGGGCTGGAAGGGACACGTGCCGCCTGCACGTGGCCAGGTGAGGCACACCTGGCAGTACAGGTACGTCTTCCCGTCAGACTCCCGGAACTCGCACGTCCTGGAGTTGTAGTTGACGTCCAGGCAGGAAGCCTGCGTGTGACAGTCCATGTTGCCAGTGTCCTTAGGCGGCTCCGTCGGGCCGGTCATGTCACACGTGTCGCGTGGGGGAGGAGGGGGCGGGGACATGGGCGGCGGGGGCGAGGGGCTGGGTGGCGGGGGCGAGGGGCTGGGTGAAGGCGTGTCGTAGCACACGTCACCCTTCCAGGCGGGGGTGCCGGGACGTGGCACCTCGAGGGTCCACAGGCACTCGTTGAGGACATCGTTGTTACCCTGGCATCCGGCAAAGCCGCCCGGGGCGGCACGTGGCTCTTCACACTTCATTGCAATGCCGTTGACGCGCATATCGACCGGATTGCGTGCACGGCGGAGGCACTTGGTGCCGTCGCTGCTGCGGATGCTGTAGGAGATGCTCTTGGGCGCATTGTCGTCCGTAGCCCAGCGCACCCACTGGCAGTAGCGCGCAGACGGGTCCCACGACGTCAGCTTGGCAATGCCGCCCGTCACGGGGTCGCGAGCGTTGTTGTCCGGGAAAACGGTCGACGCTTCGTCACCAATGCACACGTAGTCGATGGAGGAGCCGGCTTCCAGACGGCACTCGGACCCCGCACGTGGCCACGTAAGGCACACCTATACGAGGAGCAAGCGCTGGTATCAAGAGTTAGTTAGTTCGTCCAAGTGCTTGGCCTGCAACAGCGGGGGTATCAAGACTCAGCTAATCAATTGCTTGGCCTACGCTGCACCAGGGCGTACCACGCCTCCTTCTGCAGTGTAACACGCTATAACACGCTACTACAGTACAGAAAACGGACGGACGGAGTGTCAAAGGGGTTGCCACTGCCTGCTGATTACCTGGCAGTACAGGTACGTCTCCCTGCCGAACTCGCGCCACACGCACGACTTGGAGTTGTAGCTCACGTCCAGGCAGGAGGCCTGCTTTGGGCAGTCGAATGCGCCCGCCTCCTTGGGTGGCTCACTATAGCCGATCATTTCGCAGTTGTCACGCACGGGCGGCGGGGGCAGCGGGGGCGGAGGGAAGGGCGGCTGTGAGGCCCCGGTGTCGCGGCCGGGCCGAGGCGGGGGAGGGCTCTGGATGGTGGGGCGGACGTTGCGGATGCACACGTCTCCGACCCAGCCGCTGCCGCCAGGGCGGGGCACGTTAATTGTCCACAGGCACTGGTTGGTTTCGGAGCTGCCGCGACAGCCGCCGCCGGGGCGGGGGTTGTCGCAGGTTGCCTCCATGCCTGCGTGTCGGAGCGGTTGGGACGGTCAGGCTCTGCCTCGTAGCGCTTTCAGCCCGGTCACAAACGCCTTCAACTTAGCGTGAGCGAAGGCGGCGCATTGACAAACGGCTGGTGACAAACAAAGCAGGACGCTTCAGGCATGGCAGCTTTGCCTTCGTAAACCCCTTACCGTGGAGCATCAGCGACAGGGGTTGGGCTGCGGGGGCAACGGCGGGCAGGGTCGGCCAAGCAGTCCGTCAGTCCATACTTCGTTAGTCCCGGCATTGGACTTGTGCATCCCGGCAGACAACACCAAGGTGCAAGGCAGGTTGCGTCCTAGGCTCACGTAGTGGAAGGATTAGGAAACCGCATCCCCGGCAAGGCAAAGGAGACGGCTGCTTTGCGGCTGGAAGCTTTGGAACACGTGTCTTGCGGCAGCTTGCGCTGTGGCCCTGACGGTACGGCACCCGCACCTGCGGCACAGGCCTGGTCTCCGGAGCGCACGCTGAACAGCACGGGCTGCGGCTGCATGTCGTCCGCCGCCCACCGCACCCACTGGTCATAACGACTGGTGGGGCCCTCCGCCCATGGAGCAGTCTGCGAACAGCAAAACACCCAGGACCGTATTACTAAGCCCATGCACAAAGCTGCATGCACCACGGGCCCCTTAAAGCACATGACGAGCAGTACGTATGTAAGCTGCAGGAGTGCGTGTACCAGCTAGCTACAGCGGCGCCGTACTTACGCTGTTGATGCCGCCACGGACAGGCTCGCCGCCGACCTCCTTGATCACCTCCCCTGCGCGGTCGCCCGTGCACACCCGGTCAATGCCGCCGCCACCTGCACTCCCGCCGCCGCCGCTGGCGGTCGGTTGGCGGTTGCGCCGCGAGGCCGACGGCGGCGGCGGCGCTGCAGCGCCCGACGACCCTTCCGCCGCGTCCGCCAACGCACAATTGCTGCCGATCCTTGGCCAGGTGACAGACACAGGGCAGTATAGGAACACGGCACTCTTGACCACCCGCCACTCGCACTCGGATGAGTCGATGCGGGTGTCGATGCACGTGGCCTGGGCGCCGCAGGACTGGAGGTCCGGGGGTGCGCTCAATGAGGTGGTCACGCCCCTCATGACGCATCGGGGCTCCGTGGGCTCAATGGGAGCGGACGGGTTGGGTGGGAAGGGGGATAGTGGGGGAGCCGTGACTCCTATCACACGTGGGGAGCCGGGGGGCGCAGGGGAGGGAGGTGGTGCTAGGCTTGGGACCGGGGGAGTAGGAGGAGGGGGCGGGGGAGGGGGCAGGGACGAGGCGTTCGGGGTTGGTGGGTTGGGGCTGGGCGGTGCCAGGCTGGGAGGAGGCGGGCTGGGTGGCAAGGGCTGTGGAGGGGAGGATGGGAGCGGGCTTGGTGGCTGGGGGTTGAGTGGGGTAGGGGGCATTGGGCTGGGGGGGCTGGGCATGGGCCTGTCGTAGCAGATGCCGCTGGCGGGGTAGTCCAGGAGGGTGAAGGGGGCGGGGGAGGGCGGGGTGTCGTCCCAGGACTGGGCCAGGAGCTGCCAGGACCAGCCGGGGCTATCTGCGTCATTGCCGCTGCCGGTGCGCTGCAGCGTCTCTCCCGCCTGCACTAGGCGGCGGCCAGTGTTGGCGCCGTCGAACACGCTGGGCTCGATGTACGTGAAGCAGTAGCCGCCTGTGCACGTCAGGGGTAGAATGAAAGGTCGGGGTGGCAAGCAGGTGGGACGGAAGGCGTGATTTGAACGGTAGGAAGGTGTGTACCGGTACTGGTACAGCAGGGTGGCAGGACTGCGCGGCAACAGACCTTGGCCCCACCGGGCATATCGCAGCTATGATTCAGCGTGCCCGCACACCGACAGCGCCCGAAATACTCCTCCACAGCCTACCATCTCCGCTCCTAGGGTACCCCTTGCCAGCCCTCCCACCCACTCAAGTAGGTAGAGGAGCGCTCTCTCCCTACCCACACCCACACCGCTACCCACACCCACAATGCTGCCCAGTACCCACCCGTAGCGGCCTCGGCCTCGGCTGTCCACGCAGCTGCCTGTGCAGCCAGGGAGCCGCCGTCGGCGCCGGTGCCGTAGCACACCAGGTCGCGGACGGTGTTGCCGCCGCTGGGGCACGAGCCCACCAAGGCAACAGCAAGCAGCTCGCCGGCGCCGTCGAAGAGACCCGCAGGCGAGGCGTCCTGTGGGCAAGTGGGGGACCATCAAAGCTTGTTGCATGCATCGCGGCACTGGCTGCCAGCAGCTTGCTTGCCGCATTGCCTTTTGTCCAAATGTGTGTCCGCTTACAGCTAGCTGCAGGCACATCGTCAGCAAGGACGCGCACGGCAGCACAATTTGAATGCAAAGCAAACATCGGGAAGCCGGGGGATGCATCTGTTCCATGAGCGGACGCAAGATACGCAGGTATCGCACAGTACGGTATGAGTACGACATGAGTAATGGCGGGCGCCGACTTGTACGGCTCTCACCACTGTGAAGGTCTGCCACTCGGGGAAGTCAGCCAACGGGACGCGGGGCAGGACGCCGTTGGGTGAGTTGGTGAACCTGGTGTTGGCGGCGTTGAGTCGAATGCTCCGCTCGCGCTGGTTGCCGTTGGCGAGGTTGGTGGCGTAGAAGACGAGCGTGAGGGACTGGTTGTATCCCAAGGGGGCCATGATCTCGACGAACCCGCTGCCGGGCGTGAAGCTGCCGTCCTGAGGGTTATAGCCGATCTCGGAGATGAACACGTTCCCACCTGCACGAGAATACAAAAATTGTTATTTTCTTAATAAAAATTACAATGCACAGTAAAATATTCTCGGGGGCCGCTGAACGGGAGCATAAACACGTTGGGTAGGGGGAGCGCCGTACTCACAGCCACAAGCGTCTCGAGGTGACCTCGGGGGTGTTGGGCTAGGTGGCGCGGGGCTGGGCGGCGGCGGGGACGGCGGGGCAGGAGAAGGAGGTGCTGGACTGGGTGGGGTGGGGGAGGGAGGAGGTGGGGACGGTGGCTCGGGAGAGGGGGCGGCGGGAACGGCGGCAGTGGGCTGATGTCTGGAGGGCTGGGGAATGGCGGTAGTGGGCTGGGAGGTTTTGGGGATGGCGGTAGCGGGGACGGTGGCGCAGGGGAGGGAGGTGGTGGCAACGGTGGCTCAGGGGAAGGCGGCTGTGGGCTGGGCGGGGTGGGGGAGGGAGGTAGTGGAGACGGTGGCGCAGGAGATGGGGGCAGCGGGGATGGCGGTAGCGGGCTGATGTCTGGAGGGTTTGGTAGTGGGCTGGGAGGGTTTGGAGAGGGAGGTGTTGGAGACGGTGGCGCAGGAGATGGGGGCAGCGGGGAAGGCGGTAGCGGGCTGATGTCTGGAGGGTTTGGGGACGGCGGTAGTGGGCTGGGAGGGTTTGGAGAGGGAGGTGTTGGAGACGGTGGCGCAGGAGATGGGGGCAGCGGGGACGGCGGTGGTGAGCTGGGCGGGTTGGGGGAAGGAGGTGTTGGAAAGGGTGGCTCAGGCGAGGGAGGCGGCGGGTTGGGCGGGGTAGGAGAGGGAGGTGGGGGAGAGGGCGGCTCAGGTAAGGGAGGCAATGGGGACGGCGGAGTGGGGGAGGGCGGAAGGGGTGACGGTGGCGCGGGTGAAGGTGGGCGTTCGCAGCCGCATACGAGGGTGACGTCACAAAAGCCAAACCACGCGTCTGCGGCAACATTGCTGCAGGGCGGATCGTAGTCATTGATACCCGGGAGAGTGGTGACCAGGTTGCAGCCGAAGTATGCTACCTGGTTGTTGGCCTGCAAGCAAGTGAACAATCAAGGATCGGGAATGGTCATTGCTTGCAACCGGAAACATCATTGCCATGCTTGTCGAACTCACAGCACGTGAATGCACGCCAGCGTAGCCTTTGACATATGATCGGGATTGCCCGTTATATCAAATGTTTGCCCATAGCCATTACTATCAGAGCTTCTGCTAGCTATGTTTCCACGTCCCAGGGCGACTTCGTTGCTTTCCTCGCTTTCCGATTCTCGAATTCCGATTTCCATCCGTTTCCATGCCTGCCATGTGCTCAGAATACCGTATGCCCGTGACCACACCACTTGAACATGACAGCAGAGCAATCTGGAAGCAGCTGTAAGCTGTGCACCAATAGCAGCAGTTCACCCGCAAGCCTTGCTATGCCATGTTTTTTAGGGGCTACCCCCCACCCCAACCCCCACTCGCCCAACCCCCGCCCCGGTTGCAGCCACTAACCTCGCTCTCCGCAGTCCTACTGCTTCCGATTCCTCTTTGCCGCTTTGCGGTTAACCCCCTGCCCCACCTCCCGTCCCCACCCCCAAACCCCCGCCCACCCACCCCACATCCACGCGCCAACCCACCATGACCATTGCCACCATGAGGAACACCGTCTTGCTGTCGCACACGCCCTCAGCCAGGCCCGAGGACACGGAGGAGATAGGCACACTGATGGTCATCCTGCTCTCATTGCCTGCCGAAACCGCCACCGCCTCCGCAAGCGGCCGTACGGCCGGATCGTAGCCGCACGTGCCGCTGCCCGGGTCCGTCACCACCACACTCTGCAGCTCGGTCGCAGAACTGAAGTACTGGTACCGCACCTCGGATCCAACCTTGAGGCGAGAGGAGCCGTCCAGCGTGATAGTGATGACCAGGTTGGCGCCGACCGCCTCAATGAGGCCGGACCCAACAGTTGTCTGCTCGTTTGCAATAATGGGTGTTGTAATGGAGTCCACGTCCACGATACGGCAGTTGTCCGGTCCAGGTGGGTTCGGACTGGGAGGGGTGGGACTGGGCGGCTGTGGGCTGGGTGGGTTGGGGCTTGGTGGATTAGGGAGATCGGGACTGGGCGGGTTGGGGCTGAGCGGGTTGGGACTGGGAGGTGATGGGCTGGGCGGGTTGGGACTGGGAGGGGTGGGACTGGGCGGCTGTGGGCTGGGTGGGTTGGGACTTGGTGGATTAGGAAGACCGGGACTGGGCGGGTTGGGCCTGAGCAGGTTGGGACTGGGAGGCGATGGGCTGGGCGGGTTGGGACTGGGCGGGTTGGGACTGGGCGGCTGTGGGCTGGGTGGGTTGGGGCTTGGTGGATTAGGGAGATCGGGACTGGGCGGGTTGGGGCTGAGCGGGTTGGGACAAGGAGGCGATGGGCTGGGCGGGTTGGGACTGGGAGGGGTGGGACTGGGCGGCTGTGGGCTGGGTGGGTTGGGGCTTGGTGGATTAGGGAGACCAGGACTGGGCGGGTTGGGACTGGGCGGGTTCGGACTGGGCGGGTTGGGACTGGGCGGCTGTGGGCTGGGTGGGTTGGGCGGATTGGGACTTGGCGGGTCCGGACTGCGTGGGTTGGGTGGATTGGGGCTGGGCGGGTTGGGACTGGGCGGGTTGGGATTGGGCGGCTGTGGGCTCGGTGGGTTGGGTGGATTGGGACTGGGCGGGTCCGGACTGGGAGGGTTGGGACTGGGAGGCGATGGGCTGGGCGGGTTGGGGCTGGGCGGCTGTGGGCTGGGTGGGTTGGGTGGATTGGGACTGGGCGGGTCCGGACTGGGCGGGTTGGGACTGGGAGGCGATGGGCTGGGCGGGTTCGGACTGGGCGGCTGTGGGCTGGGTGGGCTGGGTGGATTGGGGCTGGGCGGCTGTGGGCTCGGTGGGTTGGGTGGATTGGGGCTGGGCGGGTTCGGACTGGGTGGGTTGGGACTGGGAGGCAATGGGCTGGGCGGGTCCGGACTGGGCGGCTGTGGGCTGGGTGGATTGGGCGGATTGGGACTTAGCAGGTCCGGACTGGGTGGGTTGGGTGGATTGGGGCTGGGCGGGTTGGGACTGGGCGGGTTGGGACTGGGCGGCTGTGGGCTGGGTGGGTTGGGTGGATTGGGACCGGGCGGGTCCGGACTGGGCGGGTTGGGACTGGGAGGGGATGGGCTGGGCGGGTTGGGACTGGGCGGCTGTGGGCTGGGTGGGTTGGGTGGATTGGGGCTGGGTGGGTCCGGACTGGGTGGGTTGGGTGGATTGGGACTGGGCGGGTCCGGACTGGGCGGGTCCGGACTGGGAGGCAATGGGCTGGGCGGGTATGGACTGGGCGGCTGTGGGCTCGGTGGGTTGCGTGGATTGGGGCTGGGTGGGTTGGGACTGGGCGGGTTTGGACTGGGCGGCTGTGGGCTGGGTGGGTTGGGTGGATTGGGACCGGGCGGGTCCGGACTGGGCGGGTTGGGACTGGGAGGGGATGGGCTGGGCGGGTTGGGACTGGGCGGCTGTGGGCTGGGTGGGTTGGGTGGATTGGGGCTGGGTGGGTCCGGACTGGGTGGGTTGGGTGGATGGGGACTGGGCGGGTCCGGACTGGGTGGGTTGGGACTGGGAGGCCATGGGCTGGGCGGGTTAGGACTGGGCGGCTGTGGGCTGGGTGGGTTGGGCGGATTGGGGCTGGGCGGGTTGGGACTGGGCGGGTTGGGACTGGGCGGCTGTGGGCTCGGTGGGTTGGGTGGATTGGGACTGGGCGGGTCCGGACTGGGCGGGTTGGGACTGGGCGGCAATGGGCTGGGCGGGTTGGGACTGGGCGGCAATGGGCTCGGTCGGTTGGGTGGATTGGGGCTGGGCGGGTTGGGACTGGGCGGGTTGGGACTGGGCGGCTGTGGGCTGGGTGGGTTGGGTGGATTGGGACTTGGCGGGTCCGGACTGGGCGGGTTGGGACTGGGAGGCGATGGGCTGGGCGGGTTAGGACTGGGCGGCTGTGGGCTCGGTGGGTTGGGTGGATTGGGGCTGGGCGGGTTGGGACTGGGCGGGTTGGGACTGGGCGGCTGTGGGCTGGGTGGGTTGGGTGGATTGGGACTGGGCGGGTCCGGACTGGGCAGGTTGGGACTGGGAGGCGATGGGCTGGGCGGGTTAGGACTGGGCGGCTGTGGGCTGGGTGGGTTGGGTGGATTGGGGCTGGGCGGCTGTGGGCTGGGTGGGTTGGGTGGATTGGGGCTGGGCGGGTTCGGACTGGGTGGGTTGGGACTGGGAGGCAATGGGCTGGGCGGGTTGGGACTGGGCGGCTGTGGGCTGGGTGGGTTGGGCGGATTGGGACTTGGCGGGTCCGGACTGGGTGGGTTGGGTGGATTGGGGCTGGGCGGGTTGGGACTGGGCGGGTTGGGACTGGGCGGCTGTGGGCTGGGTGGGTTGGGTGGATTGGGACTGGGCGGGTCCGGACTGGGTGGGTTGGGTGGATTGGGGCTGGGCGGGTTGGGATTGGGCGGGTTTGGACTGGGCGGCTGTGGGCTGGGTGGATTGGGTGGATTGGGGCTGGGCGGCTGTGGGCTGGGTGGGTTGGTTGGATTGGGGCTGGGCGGGTTCGGACTGGGTGGGTTGGTTGGATTGGGGCTGGGCGGGTTCGGACTGGGTGGGTTGGGACTGGGAGGCAATGGGCTGGGCGGGTTGGGACTGGGCGACTGTGGGCTGGGTGGGTTGGGCGGATTGGGACTTGGCGGGTCCGGACTGGGTGGGTTGGGTGGATTGGGGCTGGGCGGGTTGGGACTGGGCGGGTTGGGACTGGGCGGCTGTGGGCTGGGTGGGTTGGGTGGATTGGGACTGGGCGGGTCCGGACTGGGCGGGTTGGGACTGGGAGGCGATGGGCTGGGCGGGTTAGGACTGGGCGGCTGTGGGCTGGGTGGGTTGGGTGGATTGGGGCTGGGCGGGTCCGGACTGGGTGGGTTGGGTGGATGGGGACTGGGCGGGTCCGGACTGGGTGGGTTGGGACTGGGAGGCCATGGGCTGGGCGGGTTAGGACAGGGCGGCTGTGGGCTGGGTGGGTTGGGCGGATTGGGACTTGGCGGGTCCGGACTGGGTGGGTTGGGTGGATTGGGGCTGGGCGGGTTGGGACTGGGCGGGTTGGGACTGGGCGGCTGTGGGCTGGGTGGGTTGGGTGGATTGGGACTGGGCGGGTCCGGACTGGGCGGGTTGGGACTGGGCGGCGATGGGCTGGGCGGGTTAGGACTGGGCGGCTGTGGGCTGGGTGGGTTGGGTGGATTGGGGCTGGGCGGCTGTGGGCTGGGTGGGTTAGGTGGATTGGGACTTGGCGGGTCCGGACTGGGCGGGTTGGGGCTTGGAGGCGATGGGCTGGGCGGGTTAGGACTAGGCGGCTGTGGGCTGGGTGGGTTGGGTGGAGTGGGGCTGGGCGGCTGTGGGCTGGGTGGGTTGGGTGGATTGGGGCTGGGCGGGTTGGGACTGGGCGGGTAGGGACTGGGCGGTTGTGGGCTGGGTGGGTTGGGTGGATTGGGACTGGGCGGGTCCGGACTGGGTGGGTTGGGTGGATTGGGGCTGGGCGGGTTGGGACTAGGCGGGTTGGGGCTGGGCGGCTGTGGGCTGGGTGGGTTGGGTGGATTAGGACTGGGCGGGTCCGGACTGGGCGGGTTGGGACTGGGAGGCGATGGGCTGGGCGGGTTGGGACTGGGCGGTTGTGGGCTGGGTGGGTTGGGCAGATTGGGACTTGGCGGGTCCGGACTGGTTGGGTTGGGTGGATTGGGGCTGGGCGGGTTGGGACAGGGCGGGTTGGGTGGATTGGGACTGGGCGGGTCCGGACTGGGTGGCTTGGGTGGATCGGGGCTGGGCGGGTTGGGACTGGGCGGACGGGGACTGGGCGGCTGTGGGCTGGGTGGGTTGGGTGGATTGGGACTGGGCGGCAGTGGGCTGGGTGGGTTGGGTGGATTGGGGCTGGGCGGGTTCGGACTGGGTGGGTTGGGTGGATGGGGGCTGGGCGGGTTGGGACTGGGAGGGGTGGGACTGGGCGGCTGTGGGCTGGGTGGATTGGGCGGATTGGGACTGGGAGGCGATGGGCTGGGTGGATTGGGACTGGGCGGCTTCGGACTTGGCGGATTGGGACTTGGCGGCTGTGGGCTGGGTGGATTGGGCGGATTGGGACTGGGAGGCGATGGGCTGGGTGGATTGGGCGGATTGGGACTGGGCGGCTGTGGGCTGGGTGGATTGGGCGGATTGGGACTGGGAGGCGATGGGCTGGGTGGATTGGGACTTGGTGGCTTCGGACTTGGCGGATTGGGACTTGGCGGCTGTGGGCTGGGTGGATTGGGCGGATTGGGACTGGGAGGCGATGGGCTGGGTGGATTGGGCGGATTGGGACTGGGAGGCTGTGGGCTGGGTGGGTTGGGTGGATTGGGGCTGGGCGGGTTGGGACTGGGAGGGGTGGGACTGGGCGGCTGTGGGCTGGGTGGATTGGGCGGATTGGGACTGGGAGGCGATGGGCTGGGTGGATTGGGACTGGGCGGCTTCGGACTTGGCGGATTGGGACTTGGCGGCTGTGGGCTGGGTGGAGTGGGCGGATTGGGACTGGGAGGCGATGGGCTGGGTGGATTGGGCGGATTGGGACTTGGCGGCTGTGGGCTGGGTGGGTTGGGTGGATTGGGACTCGGAGGCGATGGGCTGGGTGGAGTGGGCGGATTGGGACTGGGAGGCTGTGGGCTGGGTGGGTTGGGTGGACTGGGACTCGGAGGCGATGGGCTGGGTGGATTGGGCGGATTGGGACTGGGAGGTTGGAGCGTGATGAGGGCGACAGGTGGTGATGAGCAGCCGCACCGTAGGCTGAAGGAGCAGTACCCAAACCAGTTGTTGATCTTCTGGCACACGCCGCCATAGGGGTTGCTGGCCGGTTTCTTGGTCATCATGCTGCAGCCCAGCCAGGCCGTGTCCCCGGGCTGCGGCCAGGAAAGCGGAACATGAGATGTACGGCAGCAGCTTGCAGCAATCCTTGCTGTGCGCAAGAATGTCCGGCCGAATACCATAGTAGTCGCACACAGGACACAAAGCAAGTCAGCGACCAGTGCACAAAGGGGAAGACAGGGGGACGCAAATGTGGATTGTGAGCTCTCAGCCGTTCACTGTCCTTTGGCGTCAAGGTCTTCCGCTAACGGCTGCACGCCGCAAGGGACGTGCACATGTCTACGTCTGTACTCCAAGACACATGAACATGCGCAGACGCTTACACAAAGTGCGTGCTACGTATGACGTTGCCCCTGCCACCCACCACTTTCATGTGCATCAGCGTGTACAGCGTTGTGACGGAGCAGGAGTCGGCGCATGGCACCAGCAGCGACAGCGGGCGGCTGAGGGTGAGGCTGGTGCGCTCGGCCTGCGGGTAAGTGTACGACAGTGCCAGCTGGCCGGGCGGAGGGCCACTGCAGGTGTCACGCACACGGCCGTTGTTGAGCACCTCGTCCTCAAAGCTGGTAGAGCTGGTGTATAACTCGTACTTGATCGCCTCGCCCGACGACAGGGCCTGGGTCAAGCTGAGGGTGATGACCAGGTGCGTGCTGTTGAGTGCGAAGGTGCCTGTGCCAACGTTGGTGCTCTGGCCGGCAAAGATGGGGCCCACAATGCTTGAAACGGCGTTGTTGGAACCGTCCACAAAGACACAGCTACTGGGGGCGCTGAGTGCTGAAGGACTGGGCGGGTTAGGGTTTGGCGGTGATGGGCTGGGCGGGTTAGGGCTGGGCGGCAATGGACGGGGTGGCGAGGGAGCGGGTGGGTTAGGGCGCGGCGGCGATGGACTGGGTGGGTTAGGGCGGGGCGGCGATGGGCTGGGTGGGTTGGGGCGCGGCGGCGATGGGCTGGGTGGGTTGGGGCGCGGCGGCGATGGGCCGGGTGGGTTAGGGCGCGGCGGCGATGGGCTGGGTGGGTTAGGGCGGGACGGCGATGGGCTGGGTGGGTTAGGGCGGGACGGCGATGGGCTGGGTGGGTTAGGGCGCGGCGGCGATGGGCTGGGTGGTTTTGGACTTGGCGGATTGGGGCTGGGAGGCTGAAGCGTGACGCTTGACACCGGTGACGGGGGAGGATCGCTGCAGCCGCACTTGATGTTGAACGCGCAAGCACCCCACCAGTTGTTACTACCTGCTCCATCGGTGGAGCATCTTGTGAAGTTGTTCATTTGCCCGTTGTACCTTAAGCAGGACACGTATGCGGAGTTGCCGTCCGCCATCTGCATTGGGGGCCGGGGGAGGCAGGGAGGGCAGGGAAGGGCGGTGGCCCCCTTTTAGGTTTGAGGGTGCCCCTGAACTGGGCGTGCTTATGAAGCCCTTCTGTACTATGAATAGGACTAGCACTGGACGTGCGAGGAGCAAGCGTAATGGCGGTGCGCCTATGCTGGATCCTGAATGACCCCTACGCACACCACGCTTGATTTGTCCGTGCGCTCAGGCCGGTAGGGCTCAGGCTGGCAATGGTGTGCTCACACTACTGCGTAGGCCGCCCGCCGCAACATGTGAGGGTGTTAACGGTGACTGTGTGCAACAATCCATGCAAAGCGCTTCTGGTGACAGCGTGATCCGCACAGCGCTCCCACAACCACTCACGTTCAGGTGCATGGTCAACCAGATGGTCCTCGGAGAGCAGCTGTCAACACCCAGGTCAGCCGCAACTGTGCTGTTATTGATGGTGAAGTCTGCTGAGTTACTTGCCAGGGTATACTGTAGAAAGCCGGCATTGGGAAAAGCGTATCGGTAAATTGGTCGCGGGCTTACCCACGCAAAGTCAGTGGGCGACGCACCGGCAGCGCGAACAGCGATAGCATGATAATGTTAAAGTGAGCATGAAACTTACAGCACCCGCCATCTGTCCCGGTGGCTCCCTCTGACATCTGAACGTGGGGCTGAGGGTGGCAGGCGGGTTGCCCTTATAGATAGATCTGTAGAAGGCATCTTCGGTCCCGTACCTGTACGGGAAAGCAGGTGCAGCATAGCCATGGTCAGCAGTGACTCCGAGTTGATGCATGTGAGGTACGGCTCGCTGGCTATGCGGACCAACCACCTGTGCAACGGCCGTGTAAGACGGATGGACAAAATGGCCACCACACACACGGACAGAAAGGCTCCAAGGCGGAGGTGTTGTTCATCCAATCAAGATGCAGTGAAAAATGTACACCAGTGAGACGGAGTTGTGTTAACGCCACGCTACTCACCACTCATACCGGATGCTGCCTGCCTTGGCCGGTTTTCCCGGCAGCAAGTCAAAGTCCGTACGGATGGTGTTACCGTTCACTATGCTGACCGTGACTGAGCCGACGTTGCTGTACTGTCCGGCATAGACTGGGATGCCGGACTCCGAGGCGACGATGTTGTTGCTGGCGTCCAGCAGGTAGCAGGCGGTGCCGCTGGGTGCCAGCAAGGCACGGGAATGTTCACCAAACCCTGCGGTGCATGGATACCAATCGGGCCAGTAGCTTGTCAGGGAGTACTTGACAACACGCGAAACGATGAAGTTTTGAATTAGGAAGACATTGGCATTGCTGGCCACCTGTGCTCAGCATCTATTTTGGATTGGGGGGTGGGGGTGGGGGTTGAGGGCATCAGGGGAGCTCCCCTGGAGGGCATCCCCAAGCAGGTGCCAGCTGAGCCTGGGGTGTTGACAGACCGTTGGCCCGTGCATGCTGTTGCTTCTCAGCATGCACAGCTCCCAGCCTGCACAATAGGGTGCCAGGAGGTGTGCAGAATGTACAACTCTGGCCCGGGGACTGACTAGGACGGGGACGCAAAACGTGGGCCAAAAGGCAACCAATCAAGTTTCGATGCATGTTCTGCGACGTGTGAGCTCCTTTAAGGCGAGGTTCCTTGATGCACGAGGTTCCTTGATGCACGCTCCGGGATGTGCCCGGCAGGTGCTCTGTTCTGAATGTCTCCTCCTTTTCCTGCTGCCTTGCGGCGGAGAGCCTGACAGAGTTACGACCATCCGTCGGCCATGGGGTCAGTTGAGCGGGTTTTGCGACACATCCGATAAGTTGCGGCGAATGCGGAAAATAATGCAATCTTTATATAACTACAGCGTGCATGCCCCTGTTTAAACGCCCTCTTACTGACCGCCTGACCGACTACTGCGCACCGAAGCAACGACCTGGCGACCCGAACCTGCCTCATATGTTTGTGGGATGGCAATCTCTTCAAATGAACAATTATTGAATAGTAATGTTTGTCGTACGTCAAGGGTAGAGCGCACCTGATGCAAGCACTTGTGCTGCACTGTGGCAAGTTACGATGTGCCCAAGCGCCAAATGAAGGAGGAGCGATGTCCTACTGATAACTGACAACATGACGATGGAAGCTCCTGCCCTGCTGCCTGTCACGCCAACAGCTCCTCAGCGGGGACCCGAAGCGGGAGGAGCGGGTACTTAGCTGTGCCACTGATTGTGTTCCATGTCAATCGGATAAGACGTCCATAAAATTGTCAGGCTGCTGCCAATATAGACAGCAACGAGCAGCGTGCGTCGTTTAAGGGTCTCGCCGAGTGAAAGCCATGGATAGTGCGAGGAACGCGCTAGGAGCTACCAACGTGTGGAACAATAATACTCCAATTGACCATGGTCTCCGTGTTTGTTGGAGTGTCGTGTTTGTCGGCGCTCGGGGGTTATCAAGGGCTGCCAGGCACGACAGCAGGGAGCACGACAGTGACGAGCGACAGTGCCTTGGCCTTGAAGCTCAGATTCCTGTTGAAAGCACGCCCTAACTAATTGCCTGTAGGAACCATTCTTCCTGGGGCCTGTGATTAATGACGAGTACTGCCAAAACCTTGGGCAGACAAATGCATGGAAACCTTGGTTTGAGGTGCAAAGCGCATGACGAGTGTCGCCTTAACACATGATCTTTTTCACACATTCCGCTACCAGGTGTGGCGCCAAGGTGCCGACATACAATTTAACCGAGGACCAAATACCCAATATGGTTCCAGAGCGACCAAACACCCATGGAAGAGAACAGCTTAGTAATTGTGGAAATTATATATTTAGATATGCGATCAGGGGTTGTGAGCGCAGGGCTTTTTGCGGAACTTGGGACGTTACCCTCGCGCCATGCTCGCCCAAATCGTCCCAGTGTTTGGTGCAGTGTTTGTGCAGTACAGATTAATAATGCTCATCAACACTGAAAGCACAGCTAGCCAGCCTTTGCAAGGTGGTATGCAGGGGAAATGGAAAGTGCGGGACGTCCGCCTGCCCATGGACTACTACTACTACTAGGTCTGCGGCCAATTCGCTTGTCCGTCAGCAGGCACCTGTGTACAGGCAGCCTCGCCAAACCTCAGCCTGCCTCAGCCCAGGGGGCTCTGTGGTCCAAGCCTGCCTTGCAGGGCGTGCACAGATCAGATCTCCCCGGGCCTGCATGCCTGGGCCAGAACGATGTGCATTGGGACAGCGTGCAAGTGTATCGGACTCCCTTACTACGTAGCCAAGAAGTAATCATAGCCACAACTAGATTCCGACTCAAAGATGGCAAGAGCGGTTAATGCATGACAGCGATGCTAGCTGTTGAACCAGAGGCAGGGGACTTAACGCTTTCGTCATGCGCAAGCAGTGCGCAAGGCATCAGATGTTGCCGCCACCGTAACGTCATGATGGTTTTCCGTGTTTCTGTCTCGTGGGCGCTTCCCTTCCGCGTGGGGTACTGGTACCGTGGTACCGTGGTACGTGGTACGTGGCAGCACGTGGCAGGGCTTGTTCGCTCCTCAACTCCGTTCACGTGCGCTACCAGACTTTGCGCCCTGACTTGCTTGAGGCCTTATCCGGAACGTGAGTGTAAGACGCAAACCGCGGTGGCCATTAGGGCTGAGCTTGCAATGCTTGCAAGGGTAGCGCAGTGCAGCCCCAAAGCATGGGCCAGCACAGGCTGCCTGTGCACGTGAGCCTTGTTCGTGAACAGGAAAAAAACAGGTGGGTGCGCATACCTCTTCCCCCGGGCAAAACCGGGAGATGCATCCCCCGCACTTTCGTCGTGCGCAAGGCATGTTACGCCGCCAACGTAAAGTCATGACGGTTATCTGCCGTTCATGAGTATGTAGCTTGGTGCATAACAGGCTGCTGGTTGACTCCTGGGCGCTTCCTGCCTGGGCAGGGTGCGGTATGGGGTACTGGTAGGTGGCAGCACGTGGTAGAGGTTGCTCGCAGCTGCCAAACTCTCCTGTCACTGCGCCTGCAGACCTTCCGTCCTCATTTGGAGTCCTCAAAGAACCGTGAATGTAAGACGCAAACTGTGGCGTTCATCAGGGTTGAGCTTGCAATGCTTGCAAGGGTAGTGCAGCCCGCCGGACGCATGGGCCAGCTTGGGCGCAGGGTGCATGTGCGCGGGTGCTCATAAACCTGAGCCGTACCTTTACTTACTAGTTGCTGTTATGGGGTAAAAAACAAATCTAAGTATTTGAGCTTATGCCTTGCTGCCTGGGACTCCACTGCTAAGAATGCCGCGACACTGGCTCTGGCGCCTTAGCTTTTACCTTGGCGTAGTCCAATACATGACCTTACAGGCTCCAGTGTCTCAAGGTATATCAGCAGCGAACCTACTTATAACGACTTTTAACACTTCCTGACGTTCGACGACATTACACCTTCCACAGGGACTCCAATAACAGTCCAAGAGCTAAAGAGTACGATGTATGCCGACATGAAGTATACAAGGGGCTGCTACCTGCTGTTGAATGCCACTGGCCCGGTGGGGTGCCAAGGTGCGTGACCATGGCCACGGCGCTTTGGGCTGGACATGTGGAGGCCTCTCACCCTGGGTGTGCCTGCCTCCGCAGCGCCAAACCAGCAGCTTGTCACGGCACCATTGGTGCACTATGTGGATCTGGAGTCCTTGCCTGGAGGTAAGACGCTGTCTCGGCCGTGTGGTACCCACCTAGGGCACTGGGCATGGGAGTGGTCGGTGTCGCTGGCGCGGAACCGTATGCATCGTGGTGTGGGCCCAAAGGAAACTTTTTCTGGTGAATTGTTTGTTTCATGTGAGTGGTAACTCTAGACCCTTGTAACTATTGACTTGCTGACGGTCATACACGGCTGGGCGATGTAGTAGAACGCCTGTCTCTCAAGTCGCTTGACCTGCTCGGTGGCTCAACCCACCCCCACCCCCACCGCCTGCCGCAGAGCCACAGGTTATCGTTGTAGTGGCGGCACCGGACGCAGATGCATTCCTGCGGAAGTTCCTTGACAGCCCGCAGCTGAGGAAGCAAGTTGTTGGCGTCCTGGTGGACCCCACAGCCGGTGGGTACCGTATGTAATTCCTGTGGTGGCGCAACGGCCGGTGCTTCTGGGCATGGGACGTGATAACCAGTGTTACACTGTGGACAGAAGCTGGGCTCTGTGTGCAGGGGTACTCATCCCAGTGCTGCATGTTTGCAGCTCGTCGGCCCGTGCTGGAAAACTGCATCTATCGCGGAAGGGACAGCCTCGGTTGGCGACTTGAATCTGTCGCGGCTGGTAGCCCACACCCGAGGTAATCCCTCCTCCAACAGGACGCCCTACCACGCAGTCTTCTGCCATGCCGTTCCCGGGGGCGCAGTACGCCCTTTACAACGCCACGGACTACGTGTGGAACCCCCCCGGCACGGGCCAGAGCCGGGAATACTTCGGCATCCCCATCTTCATGCTCACAGACCAGCTGGCAGAGCAAACACTGTGGCGCGCCACCTACAACGCTGAGCACCAGCTCAAGGTTTGTTGCCTGGGCTACGGTGTTGTGCGTATAGGAGTATGCCAACAGCAGCTTGCCTTAAAGTTCCGGTTGTGATGTGGCCTTCCGAGGAGCAGCGGGCGGATCGCAATTGCAGGGGCAGGGGCAGGGGCGGGGGCAGAGGCAGGGGCAGGGGCGGGTGTGCGTGCCGTTGCTGTTCGTGTCTGTACGACCTGTCCTCCTGCACTTTACGACAGACACCGGAACCAGCACCACCGTCAGACACCAGACACCTAGCCAAGCGCCACCGTCAGCTACTAGGCTCGCGCTGCGGCCCTCCTGCCTACCCCGCATCATCAGTGCGCCGCTGGTACACGTACATTATGCTCCTCAAAAGCCTGCTTCAGCACCCCTTGGGTATGCCAACCTTGCAAGCAACAACCCATGCTACGGTTCTCGCTTACCGGATACCTGTTGTGAGGAGGTGCTTGTGTCTTATCAGCACCGCATGACCGCATCGCCTCTGCGCATGCCGCAACATCTCGCCCCGCCGCCAGGGTGGACAACACGTGGCCCGCTTGGATCTGCCCATGCTGGCAACCGGCAACTCCTCCCACTGCATTGCGGAAGACACGTGTCTCCCGGTACGTGCGTGCGCGTGGGGGGCTCCGCTTGCTTACCCGTACGCATTGCGCAGCTACCTGGCACAAGCCCTTGGCTGCTTAAGTGCCCTTATGCCGCGTTGTAGCGTGCAGACACAACGAGCCAATCGCTCACCTGTGCCCACACCTGCTCAGCCATAGGCCATCTGCACTAGCCGCATCAGCTGCACGCACCGACTGCAGACCCAGATCGGATCTTGTCTTTGCTGTTGCCCTGCGGGTCCACGCAGGTTGGCGGCTACGGCGTCTGGACCGCCTTGCCGCCCATCCCCGACACCTCCTACAACGCCTCTGATAGTGCGCGTAGCATCACGCTGCTGGTTGCACATCTGGACTCCAACTCTCTTTTCCATGACCTGACCAAGGTAGGGCGTAGTGGGCTGCTCGGGGACAGGCATGCAAGAAGGCAAGCGGTGTCACAACGTGCCAAACTGGGGTTCAGGGGAGCTCCCCTGCTGGGGTTGGCTGCCTCCTGGGTGTACCGCCGGCAACGGCGGGTTGGTGTTCAGGAGCGAAGGATTCGTGCGTGGGGGCCGGTCCTATCCCACGGTGGCACTTACGCCAACAACCCAGATGCGAGCATGCGGCGGAAGGGTGCGTGGATGTGGGGTACCGGTACCTTCATCTGGGTACGGGTACGTCGCAGCGAGGGGTAACCAGGGGGTGAGAACGTCAACCTCAAAACCGCCGACGGACACGCTGTTCGCAGTCATAATAACTGCTGTGTTTGAGGTTAGATGATTACGCCCACCGGCAGCGACATGATTAATTGTCATAGAACCAAGCTCGCCCAACGAACTCATTGCTATGACTTCGCACTCTCGCAGCGGCTTTCGTGAGACACCATGTCCACACTGCTGAAACTAGTGCAAGTATGTGCATATGTAATTATGTCTGTTTCATTTGCTCTGGCGACACTGGGGTTTATAGAAAGCTTCGCTGCCACTCGCTGGGCGAAGGCGTTCACAACACGTTCGTTGAATGCCCTGTTGGTCAGTGCTCAAATAGTTCTTACCGCTGCGCTTTATTTTGCAGTTGACGTAGCGCAAGTAGAATGCTGGCCGGTTTTTTCAGTTTTACTCTCGTGGAAAGTTCGGTTTCCCGTGCAGACCGTGCCCTGCGAGGGGAGCTCCCCTAGCCGGTTCGCCACGTTACAGCATGCCCCACCTTGCATGGTTGCCCCACGCACTGGCACGCACTCATCCCTCACAGCTGTCCATTCCAGGGAAGCTCCCCTGGCCAAAGCCATCCCTTACCAGCCGCTGCAACCGCCGTGGCACGCTGCGGCAACCCACCAACATGTGTCCCCCGTCTCCCAGAACCCAAACAACCCGTACAAAACGGCAAGCCTTCTCAATACCTAACCATATGTCCGAGCGCTCGCTGCAGTGGCAACACGTCCCGTGATGCTTACGGCCGGCTGTGACGTGTGGGCCACGTGCCTTGTGTCTACAACCGCCCTTGTACCCTTTCCATGCATTGGCCGCATCCCAAAAGCTAGCCCAACCACCCAGCCGCTGCCTACACCCCGTCCGCACTCCCGCCCATTCCGCCACATCCTGCCCCGCACAAACGAACCCGCACACAAGTCAAACAGCCTCGATTTCTGCCGCAGAGCACACCTGTGTGCCCTGCACATCCGCCCAGTACGCGACCCATCCGGCGTCTTAAAACCTTTTGCCTCCCCAGCGTACCACCCGCCCCCATCTGCTCCATCACAGTGCACGACCCAAACCTTAAGCCGCCTACCCTTCCTGTGTGTCCCACGTGTTCCAGTCCGCCGGCTCCGCGACGTCCGGCCTCATTGCAGCCATGGTGGCGTTGGACATCCTGGTGCGCAGCGGGGCGGCGGACACCTACACACGGCAGCTGGTGCTGGTGGCGCTCGCGGGTGCGTGTGGAGAGGCGAGGGTTAGGCCTTGGGTGGGTGCTGAGGAGGTGTGTGCAGGGTAGACGGGCGAACAAGGATGCATGAAGCAGTGTTGAGTGACTTGCAAGAGCGGGCACGGGACGGGGAAGGGTGGCAGGCCCGGCCTGGTGAGGTCATGCCCTCTCGCGATAAGTAGCACGTGCGAAGGGATGGACGTGAGCCAAGGGTGGCGCTGCTGCGTGGAGTCTTCCGGGGCCGCCTGGGGCCTGGGGGAGACAGGGAGCGTGGGCCTGGAGCAGCCTGGGCTGGGCCACAGGGGGGTGATGCCGGCGGGGCACTTTCCGGTGCTGGCCTAACAGGGCGTGGGTCGGGGCATATTGGTGGGGCTGCTGGGGCACTGTCCGATGCTGACTTAACAGCGATGTAGCTGCATACTCACAGCACCGGCATGTGGATATGGCTCCATCTGCAGCTATCGACCTTCCAGGATCTCCCGTGCTGCCCACGCTGCGCTGCTGCTCCTGGGCCCGGACCCGCGTGCGCGGCCTGACACGTGTGTGGCGGACAATTGCGCGTGCTTGCCCGCCCGCAGGCGAGGCGTGGGACTTCACTGGCAGCCGGCGGCTGCTGTACGAGATGGCGCTGGACTCCAAGTTCGTGCGCGGCCTCAAGCTGGAGCTCATCGACCAGGTGGCTGCTGGGGGTCGGATGCACACCAACAGGGGTGTGCCGGCGGAGGCCGACCACATCCTGCATGGGCCCTGACTGGCCCCAGTCTTACAACAGGCTCATTGCGTGTCTGTGATCAGACGAAGTCTCAGAAGGGGGGGAGCTTTGCGTGCCTGCTGTAGCGCACTGCGCCGGGCTGGCTGCAAGCGGCGCTGCCCATCACCACATGAGCACCTGGTCTGGTGGTCTTTTTCCGCAAGTGGACTGAGAAGACGGAATGAAAGGGAAAGGACAGAGAGCAGGTCCAGGCCGATCCAGCTGCACCCTGACTCCTGCCACCCTGGCGCCCTGGCATACTGCTGCCCTGGTCCCTTCCGCCCCGGCGCACTGCTGCCCGTACCCCTGCAGGTGATCGAGGTGGGCCAGGTGGGCGGCGCCTTCAACAAGGAGACCAACACGTCCAGCCTCTTCCTGCACGCCATGCCCCCCGACAGCGGCTTCGGGGACGCCAGCCTGCTCATGGACACGGCGGCAAGCGTGGCCACGCGGGAGCCGCAGGCAAGGAGATCATGTAGTGGATGCGGTGCGGGAAGTAGGCAAAAAGTGCCTTAAAAAGTCACAAGCAAGCAGGGACAAAAGCAGATTGACAGGGTGCGGCAGGCAGGTGTTGGAGTGCAGATCGGCTGTGGAGATCGCGGGCACCTGCGCTGCAATGCTGATATACTTAGCTGAAAAGGAAAGCAAGGAAGTCGTGTGCTGCTGTACGGCACAAGCAGATGTTGTACTGACTGTTGACGTGACTCCCGTGTACCGGTACTCTGGTCGATGGTATGACCCTGCGTCGGTTGTTGGGACGGGAGCTGGCCCCGGAGCTGCCATGCTCGTACCGTGGCATGGCAGTTTCACGTCGCCCATATGCCACGTGCCCCATGCACCGCGTGCCCTACATACCACGCGCACTGCATGCCACGTGCCCAACATGCGACACGCCCCTTTCTCCGGTCCCCACACAGGTCCAGGTGGAGCGCGCCTCCGCCACCAACCCGGGGCTGCCGCCCTCCTCGCTCATGAGCTTCCTGCGGGTCAACGCATCCATCCAGGGCATGATGCTCACGGACTTTGACTCGCAGTACATCAACCCGTACTTTCAGTCCGAGTACGACGACGGCTTCAACGTCACCATCCAGGTGGGCCCCGTTTCGTTGGTAGCAAGGCACTCTTCGGCGGGCTGCCGGAAACGCGCTTTGCATCGACTGGCTTTTGTCGAAGCTTGCCTTGATGCTGCAGCGGGATTGGCTCGGCTTTCGAAAGGCTGCGTTCATTCCAGGGGTACGGTACGGTGCCTGAACGGGTCGCGCTGAAACGCACGGAGCTTCCACGCTGCCCGTCCAGACCAGCGGCCTGCCACCCATTCTCGCCCCGCCTAGCACACGTCCACCCGCGCGCTTGCCGTACGCATCCATCACTCAGAGCAAAAAATCCGGTGCAAACAGGGGCCAGGGGCCCCAGACTGCGTGCACTGGCCTTGGCCAAACGTGCGCTATCGGGTCTCCGCTCTTGCAGGCAGATATCTTTACTCTTGTTGAGTATTGGGTTGCCATAAAGCTGTGGTCTGGGGCATCGGCGCTCTTGGGTTGACCGGTGACGTTTGGTGCGACCGGTGGAAGTCCTGTGCCCGAGCAGGGATGGCCATCCACACTCTCCAAAGTTTATTCCCGAATTAGCTCTATATGCTGCGTATTCAGCGGCTAGTACCGACACAGGCTGGACGCATATGAACTTTTGTATAGGGCTGGCGGGTCCTCGTCCCGCCAGGATGGCTGGTGTGCAGCATGCCAGCTCATTTCATTGCCTCTATCCCTACCCGAGTCGGCTCAAGGTCTGATCGGCCCTCGAACCTTGCCCCGAAACCCCCGTCAGACCAAGGAGCAACCAGGGGAGCCGCCCACCCAGCCACTGCTTGATAACAACACTATAAGGTTCTGGCAATACTTGACTCCGCAACATTGCGTACGAGCGCTGCATGGACGGTGCAAGGGAGTCACCGATGTGTGCAAGTTCCGGCCTTTCTGCAGTGGCCATGGCTCCGGCCACCTGCACGCTTCCTTCCGTTCTTCCCATACTGAAACCGTATCGCAGCCGCTGTCCCCACCACTGCACTGCGGCCGATGTGCCCTCTTACGGCACCCATGGCACGCGCCTCAGGCAGCGCAGGGGAGGCGACGCTGGGCACCAGCGTCACACCCCTGTTTGCACCGGCATTTTTGCTCTGAGTGCATCCTACCCAAACCTCCGGACGCCGCCTGCTGTCCTCTCACTTAGTTCTCAACCCTGCGGTCCCAATTTCCCCTCCCCTCCAGGCCATCGTACACCTGGCCGCGCCCACCCACCCTGAACACCCCCCAATCCTACCCACGCTCCCACTGTACCCACCACCACCACCCACGGTCCCGCTGCACCCACTAACCAAGGCCTTGAACGGCTTGTACCGTACTACATAGCTTATCGCACCATGTCACCGCCTTGTGCTCTCCGCCCGTCCTCACCAGGCCATCGTGGACGCCGCCGCGGTGCTGGCCCGCACGCTGCACGAGCTGGTTGCCCCCGAGGACACTCCCCTGGCCTTCAACCGCAGCGTGGCGGTGGAGCTGGTGTACGGCCTGGCGCTGTGCCTCATCAGCGACGACCCAGGCATGAGGTGCCCGCTGGCGGCGCAGCTCATGAGCCCGGGTGCGTGCGGCTGGGTGCGGGGTGTGAAGGACTGAACTTGGACACACACGGGCGGTGGGCCTTGGCTGGTCTGCTGTGGTGCGAGGCTCTGGTACTAGTGGCACGGCAGTTGCAGTGCGCCACAACCCCAGAGCATCGTCTGCACCGGTGGTGCAGCTCTCAGGCCAGTATTGCAATTTCCATGTGGGCAAGCACAGCGCGTTGCTTCGCATCAAGCCCCACCCCTGCGCTGGTGTTCCACTGCCCGCTGCCGTGCCCCCTCCACCTCCCTCCGTGTCACGCCACCCCGCAGACGTCGAGGTGTTTTACGACGGCTCCACCAGCGCCACCGCCCAGGGCTACACGGGCGTGCTGCGCTGGGTGGACTCCAACCCGTACGCATCAGCGTAAGTCCACCGCAGTCAGGGCCAGGCAGAAGGACCACGACCCCCAGCACAACAGCGCACGTACCCGCCCGCACAGCCCCACAGCCCGCACAACAAGCCCCGGTCCCAGTCAACCCACACGCACCTCGGTGTTCCAACAAGCCGCTTGCTCCACTACTCCCGGAGGCAAGCGTGCAGCCGGCCCCTTTTCCTGTGCACCCAACAATACCCTACGACCCGCAGGGCAACCCAGTTCTACGCACCCCATCTTTGGACTTGTGCCTTGAGGAGCATACCGTACCCCACAACCCGCATGGGCAAGCCCAACCTGAAGCACCCCATCTTGGAACTTGTGCCTTACGGAGCATACCGTACCCCACAACTCGCATGGGCAAGCCCAACCTGAAGCACCCCATCTTGGAACTTTTGCCTTACGGAGCAACCGGCACCCCGCAACCCGCAGGGGCAAGCCCAACCTGGCCCGCTTCGTGTACAACTACCTGGGCAACCTCACCGCTCGTCCGCTGCCCGACCCCGACAATGCCACGCTGGCGCCGCCCGGCTCCAACCCCGCGGAGGGCATGCCCTGCGACACCACCGTCAACGTGTGCCCCGAGCCGCTGGTGTGCGTGGGCTGGCGGTACGGCACCAAAGACGCGTCGGGCATGGGCCGCTGCCGCAACACCACCACGCTCTACGTGCCCGCCTACAGCACCAGGTGGGGGCGGGGAGTGGACGGGGACTGGACGGGGGTTCTAGATGTGGATATCGGGGCAGCGGAAAGGGTCGGCGCCAGAAGGGGTGCTGTCCTTGGGCCGGCGCAGTATGTAGCGGTCTGGCTGCAAGCCTGAGGCTGTTTTCAGGTGCGTGGGCAGTGCGAGCTGGTGGTCCCCACGGCCCGTGTTGGACTTGCTGTGTGCCTGGTGCCGCCGTAGCTGCTGCGCTTTGCCCTGCTCGTGATACGTCTTTGTATTGACCGGAATGGCGCTTTGGTACCAGCGTCCAGCAACCATGCACAGCGCTCGCCAGGCTGGCTCGATCTTCCTATGCAGTACAGCCACACACCAAACACCTCCGCACACACAGCTGCTGCAGCTGGCAAGTGACCCCCACTGGAACCCGTCCTGCCTCCTGTGAGCTTCCCGCACAGTTGTGACAACCGACTACCGGCACAACTACCTAGCTCTTGATACAAACGGACTATGTCCCGCAGGCTGTGGTACGGCCCCCGCAACGGCGTGTGGCGGTGGTACGTGGACAACACGTCAGCCTCCGCCACGTGGGAGCGCAGCTACGCCTGGCCGCCGGACCCAATGTGGACCGAGTCCAACTGGCCGCCCAACACGCCCACCGTCAACGTGTTCCAGGAGGAGTCGGAAACGGTGGGCTTCCGGGGCGGTTTATCCCATGTTGCGTTTGGGCATTTTGGAGTTTGGCCTTTTTTCCGCCCCGCCCGTGCCCTGCCTGTACAAGGCTACATAGCGGTAGTGTCTTGCTGCACGGAAGCCGTGGTGGCTGCACTGGTAGCTGTGCTGCTTGCTGGGGTATGCGTATGTATGTATGGCCGATTGCCTGCTGCCCTACCGCACTTGACGGCCATGCCTCGGCCCCTCGGTGACGCTGCTGAGGTGGCGCTAGCACGGACCAATAATGACGCTGCTGCACGTGTGTGTGTCCCCGCGCAGACCCAAATCGCAACGCTGGTGGTTGGCTTGCTGGTGACGGCGGCAACCGGCCTGGCGACGTGGTACGGCATGCGGGCGTTCGAGAAGCACCTCAAGCGCCACTGAGGCATGCCAGGTTTTGGCGCTGCTGCGCAAATTGCCTTATCGTTCACTTGTCGAGGAGGCTTAGAGGCGCCAAGGGTCTGAACGCGGAGGGGGCGCGCGGTAGGCGAGGTGCCATCGTGCAAAGTGCTGGTTGCATGATGGCAGGATTGTGTGCCGAGGGTGGTCCAGACATAGGTAGGTAGGACGTTGTGCAAGTAGTGCGACCTGTTGCAACTCAATTACGTGCCATATTGCTGCTGGTCATGGATTGGTGGAGCGGCAGTTGCATCACCCTACGCATGGTCAGGATGCAGTTGGCCGGTGGGCCAGGATGTGTGCACAGGTTGGGCATATGGAGCTGGGTTGAGTGGGTTCGGCAGTTCGCCAGGTGCGATGCATACTTCTGAGTCCATCGCAGGTGTTTAGGTCTCGTAGCTGCGCTGCACTGAGGACTGGCTGTGATGAGTACTGGTCTCTGCCAGAATGGACCTTGACCGTGTTGGCATTTTTTTGGCATTTTGTGTTACATTCCAGGCGGTGTGGCCCCCGGTGGGTGGTTGAGACCATGCGGCCTCCGGTGGCGTGCGTTCCACAGGCCCATGCTTGATTGCTGGCCCATCGCTGGTGAAGCTGAGCGATGCAGTGGTGAAGCAACTGGCAGTACACAAGTTCCTGATAGGTGTGGTCGGGACCAGTAAGGATCTGACTGACTGACTGTGTGGCCACACCACCTGGAATATAACACAAAATGCCAAAAATTGTCCGTTTGCGGTTGACGGAACACCAGATGTTCTTATGGCATGAGGGACGTGTATTACTGACATCAGGCGCGGAACCTGTCAGGCGGTCACAACAGGCAGTGACAACATACATGGAGTGTTGTGGTCCTTACAAGGATGACACAGGAAGGGGTGGGAAGCACGGCTGGCCGGGACAAAGGCCGCTCAGCTTGCTTACGGGTAAAGCGAACGTACTGCACACTCCAGTCAAGGTGCACGTGAGCGCCGCCAGGATGACTACAAGATGCAACACAGAGCCCTTCGCACATGCCGGTACGACGACTTGGGTCTGCCGCGAGACCACCACGCGGCACGACCGCAGTCCACGGTCATCCAAGACTCTAATCGAGGTGCCACCATTGTACTGGAGCTGCGCTAGGATTTTTTGACTGGCTAAGTTGAAGCAATGAGGCTAACAAGACCAAAGAAGATACTGGTTTCCGTCACGAGAATTGGACAGAGTGCAGCAAGGGAGCTGGTGCATGGTGAGCTTGACAAGATCCGGAGGTGCCACGCACAACCCGACCAATGGACAGGATGCATCTAATATGATTAAGTGCTGGTCAAGGCCAGCAGAAAAGGCGCCACTACTGCTAAAACAAGTGAAAAGGACACTCCAAGGCGGAGAGAATGTATAATTTATGTATGACTGGAAACGCCCGACCGCCTGCGCTGCCCACCCGCCAAAAACAACTAGCGCATAGCAGGAGCAGCTGCTGGCACATGTACACGCACACCAGCGAGCAGGCAAGCCTAATGGTGCAGTATCGCACCCTGTATCAACGGGGCCAACGCCCGACAAGCCAACTCTGTACGGCGACACTATCTACTGCGCGGCATATTCGCAGCGCGCTCACGCTTATGCATGCACGTATTTTCGGCATAGCTGGCGGTTGGCCATGTGCTCTCTTCTTGTTCATGTGGATGCTTTTCTTGTCCTACTAGGGTACTAGCGCCGTACGCCGGGCGGGATGGTTGCGCGGCTGGTGGGGCAGCAGGCCTCGGACTGGTCGAAGAAGCTGGTACGGCAGTAGCCGTCTCCGCCATCGTAGCAGAAGTCCTGCAACAGCACATACCGAGGTGTCAGAGGTGCAGCTTACCCAGCACAGTTCAGCAACTTCCAGCACCAGCAGTGGACACAACAGCACGCTCGTACAGTCCAGATAGTTCTACTGCACCAGCGGGCCCCACGCTGGTGCTGCACCTCAGCGCGCAGGGCACAACAGGCCCCAACCCAAGCACGACGCCACACCACCGGCTGTACTCTGGGTGTGCACCCTAACTACCCTCTGCACCGACACTAACACCCTGCACCGGCACCACGACAGCACGCACACGGCGTGACACGTGTCCAGGGCCCACCTCGAGCTTGGCGCAGCGGTAGTCGAGCTGGAAGCAGAAGCTGAGGCCGTTGCCCACTTGCTCGCGAGGCAGGTCGAGGCCGTACAGCTTGAAGGTGGTGTAGACGCCGCGGCTGTGTATTACAGAGTGGGAGTGGGCGTGGGGAGCGGGCGTGGGGGGTGGTGAGTTGTGGCATGGTGCGGGTGGTGTTCCACAGGTGCACGGGTTGCGTGCAATGCATTTGAGCCAGGCTAACAAGCCAGCCATGCGGGCCATGCATGCCTTGGATTCCCCTGTGAGCATGCAGTCTGCTCTGACGTCCTACACGACAGCCGGCACTGTGCTGGCGAGACAACAGCAGCTGCGGCTGCTGCGTTAGGGCAGGGACTCGCAATCAAGCAGCTGGTAAGCGCTATGATGCAGCGTCACGGCAACGCACTTGAATCCCGTGTTGTACAAAAAGCCCTTGGCATGCAGCTGGTTGGAGAAGGCCAGGTACTTGACAGCGCTCTTGCATCTGTAGTCGACAAACATCTCGATCTTCTTGAGGTCTGTTTTGGGTTGGGGGCAGGGGGCACACACGTGGAGGGAGCGTTTGAAGCCGGGCGACAACTGTTCTGGACCTGGGCAGTCATGAAGCACTGCGTACTCAAAAGGTTTGCCAGCACGAGACAGTCGCAAGGTGTGCCGCTAGGATTGGCTCGAGGACAAGAGGCAAGCAGAGCAACGCATGCGAACAGCCCAGGAAGCGGACATGGGCAAGTCCTCCGCGCCTTGGATCGGAACACCACCACTGGTTGAACATCATGCTAAGACATGACAGGACTCACTCATGTTGCAGCAGGTGGCGTTGGCGTTGCAGGGAAGCGTCACCACTTTGAAGCAGTGCCACATGCTGCCCCATGCCCCTGCCGTACTGTTGGCGTGCTGCAGGCGGTACGGCGTGTTTTCGGCACTGCGCGTGATGCAGGGCCGGCAGAAGGGGAAGGGGATGGTGGGCTTGGGGTGGGGAGGGCGGAGATGGGCGGCGGGTTGGTGGGCGGGGGATGGGGGCGGGCGGGGTGGACGGGGCGAGGGGGGCGCCTGGCCAAGGCCGGTTCGCGTGGGAGGGAGGGCGGGGCAGGCGAGGGGGTGGGCTGCGCTTTGGGGAGGGAGGGGGCGCAGGCGTGGAGGAGAGGGTGGAGGACGGGGGAGCGTGGGGATGGGGAGGGCGGGGAGCGGGGAGGGGGGGAGGCCGCACACGCGGGGGTGAGGGCGGAGGCGGGGAGGAGAAGGAGGGGAGCGCACGCGTGGGGGTGAGGGAGGCGAACGAAGGCGGGGAGGAGAAGGGGGAGCGAAGGCGGGGAGGAGAGGGAGGCGAACGAACGCGTGGGGGAGAGGGAGGTGGGCGCAGGCGAGGGAGGGGCGTGGAATCGGAGGAGGGAGGGAGGACGCTGTGACGCGCGGGGAGATGGGGGCCGGCGTGTTGGGGAAGGGGGCGAGGGGACGGGGGCCGCCTAGCCTGGGCTGGCTCGGTGGGTTCGGAGGGAGGGGTGGGAGAAGGGGGCGTGGGGAAGGAGGCTTGGGGAAGGCGGGCGGGGAGAGGGAGGTTTGGGGGAGGGAGGGATTGGGGAGGGGGCAGGCGGGCGAGGGGATGGAGGGCGGGGCGAGGGGGGCGCTGGGGAAGGGGCAAGGGGAGGGAGGGCTGGGGAGGGATGGAGGGAAGGGCTTGGGGAGGGAGGGATGGGGAGGGGGGCCGGGGGGGTGAGGGCGGGGAGGGAAGGGGAGGGCGGGAGGGGAGGGGGGCACGCTACCTGGCGGTAGGTGCTTGCCCAGCAGATCTTCTCAGGTGGCGGGGCGGGCAGCACACGGCGGAGGGTGGCGGACAGGCGGCGGAGGGGCGGTGTTGGAGAGGGCGGGGCGGGAGAGGTTGGCGCGGGAAGGGGCGGGCCGGGTGATGGAGGGGATGGGGATACTGGGGGTGCATTGCTGCCGTCGTTGCGGGGGCTGCTGGGCGGAGGGGCCGGGGAGGGAGGGGCGGGGAGGGCGGGGAATGGACTGGGCTTGGGGATTTGGACTGGTGAGTGGCTCTGGGGAGGGAGGGGCTGGGGAAGGTGGGTCGAGGGTGGGGACCTCCGGAGAGGGCGGGGCAGGGGATGGGGGCTGCGGGGACGATGGAGGCGGTGAAAGTGGCGGGGGACAGCGGGGAGGAGATTGGGGAGCGTGGGAGAGGGGCGGGGGAGATACCGGCGGCGGGGAGAGGGGCGGGGAGATATTGGTGGCGGCGACAGGGGCGGGGGGGACACAGGTGGCGGGGAGAGGGCGGGGGGACACAGGTGGGGGAGAGGGGCGGGGGAGACGGGTGGTGGGGACAGGGGCGGGGAGATATGGGTGGCGGGGACAGGGGCGGGGTGGAGACGGGTGGCGGGGACAGGGGCGGGGGAGACACGGGTGGCGGGGAGAGGGGTGGGGAAGATACCGGTGGCGGCGAGAGGGGCGGTGGGGAGGTAGGGGGCGGCGAGAGGGGCGCTGGCGACGAGGGAGGGCTGCAGCCGCACACAACAGGCACCTGGCAGAAGCTGAACCATTCGCCGGTGAGCGTGCAGGTGTCGTTGTAGGTGTTGTTGCTGGCGACCGTCTGGCACCCCACGTAGGCGGTCTCGTTTGACGGTTGGATCTGTGGCCGTTCACAAGCAAGAAGAGCTGGTCAGTTACAGACAGCACTGGACTGCGGGGACTACGGGGAGGGTGTATACAGTCACAGGTGGAAAAGGGACTTATTCAGCAATAGGGCCTGGTCCTTGGGATGTGAAGGATCTGGGCAGCATATCAAGCTCATCGCCAGTCCAGCACGGGTGTTGTTACATGTGGGGCTGCAGGGCCCGCCAAAGAACAGAAGGGCAGCAGTGCACAATGCCGCATAGGCTGCTGCGGGACGGCAGGCGTCACCACCAGGCGCCCTGCAAGGTACAACGCCTTCCGAGGATGCCGGTCTCAGGCCTCACAAGAACACAGGCCCAATACAATGCTACCGTAGGCGACATGACATGCCAGATGAGTAGGTACCGACCTCCAGGTGCACAACGAAGTACAGGGTGGTCGGCACGCAGCTGGCCCCGGTACGGTTGGTCAGCGTGTCGGAGATCTGGTAGGAGGTGACGTTGCCAGCGTCCGCCTGCGCCGCGGGCAGCACCGAAACCACACACGTGTCAGTGTCACGGCTGGGGCAAAGGGCCAGGACACGTGGGGTTAGGCGCTCTTGGCGGGTGACGAAAGCTGCAATGTGCAACTGTTAGGACAGGAGGTGTTCCGCCGTGTGGTAGGCGGAAGCGAGTGGATCAGCAGGGATGCAGGGCGTTAGGCTGTAGCAGCAGCATGACGGGAAAGGCACTGTGCGCGAATGCGGTCTGGCAATTGCAGTACGGGTGGTGTGGTTGCCTGGGGGGTGCGGTATTGTGAACAGCGTCTATGATTCTTTTCTTAAGGGGTTACCTTGCGGCCACTCTCCTCAGGGGCGCCAAGCTGCGCAGGTGCCTTCCTACTGCAGTTGAATGGCTTGGCTGTGTGGTTCTGACCGGGAGCAATGCTCTCCCAGAAGGACTCCTCTGTCTCGTACCTGAGGGTGCATGGGGTATGTGCACGTGCAGAGGTGAGTGTCAAGGGTTAGCCCATGTGGGGTCGCCAGTTCTGCGCTCATTAGGGCTGGTGTTTGCACAGTATGCGCCCCGAGTGAGATGTGCCAACTTGTGCTGCAGCCATGGCGGGTGGGAAGTCGCGGGGCTTACCACCGCCAGGATAAGGTGGACATCAAGTCCGTGCTTTGCGTCTGCAGCGAGACAGTGATGTCGCTGCCGGATACGGTGATTGTCGCATTGCCGATGTTGTTTGTCTGGCCGGCGATGATGGGGGCTACGATGGCGCCGCCGACGAGAGAGCAGGTGCTTGAGGGCGCCTGAAGCAACGCTCGTTGATTGATAGAATCTACAATGGAAAGGTTGATTTTTGAGGCCGGTGCTGCTGGAGTGCCGATAGGTGTTTGGGAAGTGCTGTGTAACGCCCAAAAAGGCGGGAGTTGGCCGCAGCAGCACTTGACGGACAAGATGAGCAAGAGGAACACTGTGAATATGATACTGCTTCTGCTCTCCTTTTATATACGAGCCATCCCGAAATCGTTTCGAGAGGCCACCTCTGCTCGGCCATTCCACAACCACGCGGCACTTTGCATGTTACACATTACCTGAGCCTGTGGCGCCAGCAAGCACAGCTGACGTCCAGAAAGCAGCAGCCGCTAGAAGCGCAGCGCTCAAAGACAGGTGTCGCAGAGATTGCGCTCGCGCCATCGTGCAGCGGGCGACCGGCCCCGACAGTGTGTCTGGCCGTGTGCAAATAGTCCGATAGTAACTCAGCTACGCCATGCAAGACTCCCGAGCTCGAGCGGATGTCAATGGTGATAGCACGCGGTGAAGGCCTAGCCGCTCTTTGGCCTCGGACGAGAGCCCTTGCTGCTTGGTGGTGATGAAGGACTGTCGTTGACAGAACGAGGACTATTACTTCCGAGGTGACAGCCGCCTGTTATATTGGAGGACTGCCGCCGCGAGGCTAGATGCGACGAAACGACCAACCAACCGCCATGCTACTGCTTCCCGGCCAAGGGCAACAATCCATACGTACACAAGGAAGCACAGCACAACCTTCTTGTCTGATATTCCTGTAATTTACACGCGCCTGTGATGTTACGCACCAGGTTGCACTTGCGTTGAGCACAGTCGTCATGGGAAGCTTCCAAAACACGGCGGCGAAGCTCCGATGCCAAGGCTGAGTGGCGCGCGGTTGCCCACGGTGTGCCCTTTGTACATCCATTGCAGCCTACGTTGCTATCAATTCAGCATCAATTGCTGCTTTGCGTCTGGTTATGCCCGGGGGTGTCTCTGGACTGGGCACACTCACGCAGTGCACTCACCGCACGTTCTGCCCGCTTTCACACTGCCCCGCTAGCACGCTACCGTACGAACAGTGAGGCCGTCGTGCAGCGCGCACCACGTGACGCAGCTACTGCGTGCCGGCTCGCCACTACTGCGTGACGGGGATTGTAAGCATTACTCCATTGTCGCAAGCCGCAAGCGCGTGCTGACAGCAACCGCAACAGGTTGCGCCGTGACGTGCGCTACCCCAGGATCCCGAGAGTGCCAACGCCATGATGTGCCTCAGGGCCTCCCCTGATGTGTCGTACGGCAAGGCCCTTACCCCGTCAGCCAGGCGTACGGTAGCTGTGAGACCCTAGGGTTAACCCACCAGCCAGGTGTACGGTAGCTGTGAGGCCCTAGGGCATGCAAATCATGCATTCAACTGCCCCTTGCATTGGCACCCCCCACCTTAGCATACAAGCGGCACGCACTACTGTTTTTGACGTACCGGTATGTGCTCCGCCTACAAGTAGGTGCTTGCTTGTGCTGCTTGGGCCTTTGTTTCCCGCTGAGCATGTCCTTTAAAAGCTAGAGGGACACATTTACTCCGCCTAGGCACGTGCACTCCTGCAGTACCGGTGCGCCGGTAGGCCCAGGTAGGGCAGGCAGCGAAGGAGCCAGGGGAGGGCAGCCAGGGCACCCAGCAGCCGACCTGGGCTGACTGCGCGCCGTTATGGCGCCGCCCGGTTCGCCCGTACTCCTGCCGTACATGTATACTTATGTACGACAGTCATCCCAAGAACCAGAGTGCATCCGTTTCGCAAAGCCTTCAAAGGGCAGGTCCCCAGGATGTGAGGAGGCACTGTTGTGCATGGTTCTGCTGCACCCAGGCAACGCACACGCACATGTGCGCTGCAGGCGCTGCGGTGTGCTGCGTCCTGGGGACTGCAGCCGTACTCGCGCGCTCCCCTTGATTGCAAGCGCACAGCAGTTGGACGTGCAGGCCAACCTCATACACCAGGTACAAGGGAGAATGGCAGGGTAGGCGATGTACAGTGTCAAATGACCGCTGCCGTCCCCTGCCCCGCCCGCTTGCCCTGCCGAATGAAACATGGGCGTCTACAGTGAGCGAGGGCGCTTAGTGTACCGTGCTTGGTTGCAGACTTGCATTGGAACAGCATTTACATGACAGCGCTCATTCCTGGCTGGCGTGTATGTGGGTGCGTCCGTCCAGGTCGATCCGAGCAGCAGCAGGGATCTGGCCAAGCAAAACACATGGATACCCATGGCACATCTAAGAGATCGAAGTATGGAATAATAGCGGGTCTAACGGCTCGAAGCAGTCCAAAAGAATACACACAATCCATATGATGCTCGACAGTGTCTCAACAGGCGCGCGCCGTGGGGCTCTGCCTGTCGTACATTCGTACTTGCATGCGACCAGTGCACCATCATCGACCCTTGTGAGGGACAGCATGCAGCGTGCAGCTCTGCTACCGCGCGTTTATGTATGTGCGGCATGCGTGTGGCAATTATGTGTTCATGTCCTAAGTATGCGGTCCTATTTGGTGACTATGTACGTTTCAGGAAGCACGTGCCCATTGCTAATGGGGAGCTAATGGCCCAGATGGGCAGCATGACAGTACCAACAGTAATAAGCTACCACCCAACAAATCCAGCGACACCATGACCTCCGTTCCTCGCACATAGAGCCAATGACAGTCAATTTTAAGACCACGTGAGCTGCGAAGAGGACGAGGGTAGCACGACCTAATGATTCTGAACGATGCTGCACGAAGGCGTAGTGTATGTATGTGTGTGCATGTGGCCGTGCCACAGGCCCTTATTAGCGGCGCCATGCTTGGCATCAGTCCATATGTGCGGCATGCTGTTCGGGCTATGTACAATCAAAACATCGCACAGTGCATGTACAGTTGCTAGAAAAAACCTGCCCCCTCGTGCTAGTCAGCTAAGAAAACAGTGTGGCCTGTGCGTTGAAGGCAGGGCGCCTACTTCCACTTCCACCACGTGAGCTTGGGCGTGGCGGTTGAGGTGGTTGGGCAGCATCGCTCGTCCATACTGAAGAAGCTTGTACGGCAGTAACCGTCGCCGCCATCGTAGCAGAAATCCTGCAAGACAAAAGCCATCGGCAACAATCATTGTGTCACGTTGCTTGGGAGGCCCGCAAGCCTATGCTAGACGTCGGAAACAGTGTGATTCACGGCATGTGCAGGGCATGCGTAATTGGCAGGGACCGTACAGCGTACCGTATACATGCGTGCCACACGAAGAGCTTGACCGTGGGCCCCCGTGCGCATGTCCTAACTCACAGCCTGTGAGCCAAGGGGTGTGCCCTGTTGCTATCAAGGCAGAGCTGAAGGCCTTACCTGGATCCGTGCGCATGGCGACGCCAGCTGCACGCACATGCTGACGCCCCTGCTGACCTGGCCCTTGTACAGGTCCAGCCCTGCGACCTTGAAGGCCGTGTACTTCCTGCCGCTGTGGGGCGAAGGGGTGCGTGGGTGGGCGGGCCAGGGTACCAGTAGGGTAGTTGGTCGTGCGAGCAGGCACGGGTGTAGAGATAGTGGCCCTGCCTCTTGGGTGCAAGGGCATGAGCTCCAGGGCGGACCAATTGGGCATGCGAAGCCGCTTGTGTACTGTACTGTACGTACGCCAGTGCCGTGCAGCATGATACGCTGCAGGCGAGTATTGAGCGGGTGCCAAAGCAAAGCTATAAGCAGGGGAGCCCCTGGTTATGAGGAGTTGAGCACTTGACCGTGATGGCCTGGGCGGTTACAAGGGCAGTCAGCTGCTGCGGCAGCAGCTTGCGTGCCGCTGGGCAGTGCGTTAGCCCTCGATCCCGTACTGCAGGCAGGCGCTTGTGAACCAAGCCAAACCAGACCAAACGCCTGTGATGGTTGGCCTCAACCCTTAAGCGCCACACTAGCTACTCACTTCCAGTAGCTGTCGATGAAGCCCCAGTACAAGTTTGAGTTGCACGACACCTTCACTTGCTTCACGCTGGACTTGCAGCCAATGTTGCCAAAGATCTCGATCTTCTTGAGGCCTGCGTTCAGTAACGCGTTAGGGCAGAGCAAGGGTCATGCCGACCGGGTGAGTGCCCCGCAATCATTTGCCAGTGGGCTGTGCTACTGCGTGCCAGCACGTGTGCCGGTTGACAGCGAAGCAGCCTACGTGCTTTCGATCTTCTTGAGGCCTGCATTCCGTACTGTACGTGGTAGGGCAGAGCAAGGGTCCGTCGTGCCGACCGTACACATGCGAGCACACAAACTGCGCAGTGCGCTGTGCTGTGGCGTGCCAGTACATTTGACGGCTGGCAGTTGTAGTCGTGCAGTGTGCATGCGTGTTCCGTAACTCTGCGCTCATCTCGTAAAGCTCCAGCACATTACTCACTCATGTTGCAGCAGTCGCAAGTCGGATCGCACGGCAATGTTGCGATCTTGAAGCAGTGCCACGTGTGGCCCCAGGGCGCTGTCGTACTGTTGACATACTGCAGGCGGTACGGGGTGCCGGCCGAATCGCGCTTGCAGTTGCAGAAGGGGAAGGGGATGTAGGGCTTAGGGGGCGGAGGCCGGGTGGAGGGAGGGCAAGGCGAGGGCGGAGGGGGACCACTGCGGGGAGACGGGGCGGGCGGGGAGACGGTGGGGGCGCCGGACCACAGACGGCTCGCGGGGCAGGGAAGGCGGGCCAGGAGGGGGTGGGCTGCGCCTGGGGAGGGCGGGGGCGGAGGCGGGGAGGAGGGAGGCGGGCGGACGCGAGGGAAGGGGAGGGGCCGGAGGCGCGGGGAGACGGAGGGGCCGGAGGCGCGGGGGCGAGGGAGGTGGGCGGAGGCGCGGGGAGAGGGAGGGGCCGAAGGCGAGGGGAGGTGGGCGGAGCCGTGGGGACGGCGGAGGGCGGGGGATGGGGGAGGGCGGGGAGCGGGGAGGGAGGCCTGCGAGCAGCAGGCTCCTTGGGCTCTGAGGGGGCGCGGGGACGGGGAGAGGGGACGGGGGCGGGCGCTTCGGGGAGGGCGGGGAGGGGGGGAAGAGGAGAAACGGGTGGTGCGTTGACACGGCGGGAGGGCGCGGGGGAGGGGGGCCGAGGGGAGGTGGGCGGGCGAGGGGGGTGCGGGGAGGGAGGAGGGGAGGCCTTGGGCTTGGGGGTCGCATGGGGGCCAGTGGGGGTGCTTCTTGGGGGCGGGCGGCGGAATTTGGGGGGCTTGGGGGGGTCGCATGGCTTGTGTGGGGGAGGCTTCTTGAGGCCTGGAAGACGCGGGGAGGGGGGCTTGGGGGAGGAGGGTAGAGGGGAGCGCGGGGGGTTACGGCGCGCGGGCTCGGTTGGGTTGGATGGTGGTTCAGGGGATGGAGGGTTGGGAGATGGTGGGTTGGGGGATGGAGGTAGCGGTGACCGAGGGGGGTTGCGGCGCGCCGGCTCGGTTGGGTTGGATGGTGGTTCAGGGGATGGAGGGTTCGGGGGGAAGGGAGAGATTGGAGGTGCGTTAACGGATGGTAGGCGTGGTGAGATTGAGGGGGAAGGGGAGGGTGGCAGGGGCGAGGGTGGTTGGGGCGATGGGGGAGCCGGGGAAGGAGGCGCAGGGGACTGGGGCGGAGGGAGAGTGGTGGGGGTGACCTAGGAGGGGGAGACTGAGGAGGGGGAGAGAGAGGTGGCGGGGAGAGCGGGGAGGGAGGGAGCTGCGGGGTTCCGATCGGCGGTGGGGAGGCAGGAGGGGTGACAGGGGTGGTGGGGGCGACTCGGGAGGGGGTGAACTTGGCGGCGGGGACTTGGGCGGGGGCGACTGGGGTGGGGGTGACTGAGGTGGAGGCGACCGGGGTGGGGGCGACTGAGGTGGGGGCGACTGAGGTGGGGGCGACTGGGGTGGGGGTGACTGGGGTGGAGGCGACCGGGGTGGGGGCGACTGAGGTGGGGGCGACTGAGGGGCGACTGGTGGGGGCGACTGGTGGGGGCGACTGGGGTGGGGGCGACTGAGGTGGGGGCGACTGGGGTGGCGGGGACTTGGGCGGGGGCGACTGGGGTGGGGGCGACTGAGGTGGGGGCGACTGGGGTGGCGGGGACTTGGGCGGGGGCGACTGGGGTGGGGGCGACTGGGGTGGGGGCGACTGGGGTGGGGGCGACTGGGGTGGCGGGGACTTCGGCGGCGGGGACTGGGGCGGTGGGGATTGGGGTGGGGGTGACTTCGGCGGCGGGGACTTGGGCGGGGGCGACTGGGGTGGGGGCGACTGAGGTGGGGGCGACTGGGGCGGTGGGGATCTGGGAGGCGGGGACTGGGGCGGGGGTGACTGCGGCGGCGGAGATTTGGGAGGCGGTGACTGGGGCGGGAGCGATGGGGGCGGGCACCCGCACTTGATGTTGAGGATGCAGGCACCGAACCAGGACCCGCCTTGCGTGTCGTTGGTGCACCTTGAGAACTCGTTGATCTGCGGGTTGTTGATGGACCTTAGGCACGCCACGTAGGCCGTGTCACCTCCCGCAACCTGCGGGTGTGACACGAGTAGGCGCAGGGCCGCTGACACCCTGTGATGGGAGGGCAGGTTCCACTTGTGCCTGTGCGGGACGTGTGCAAGCGCCCGTGCCGGCGATGGCGCACAGCTCACAACTGCACATGCCAGTCGCCGATAAGCGACGGATCAAACGCGCATACAGGCAATCGGGCCATGGCTGCACGACAAGTAACAGTACTTATCGAGTGAGCCCGTGGATGCCGTATGCAGCATGGCTGGGTGTGGTGTGTCCCCGTGGCGTGTGTGCACCCTTAAAACTCACGTTGAGGTGCATGGTAAGCCACAGCTTCATCGGGATGCAGTTTTGTGTTACTTGCTGCCCCGTGACGGTGGTGTCGTCGATGTCGAAGTCAACGGAGTTGGACTGCAGGGTGTACTGTGGAGGGCAGAAGGCGGAAGACAGCGCAGGGGCACGGGCACGGGCACGGGCAGTGAGTCAGGCAGTCAGTCAGTTGTACACGGCGAGGGCCGGGTCATAGCCAGCCGACGGCAGTTGCATGTGAGGCGCAGGGTACCGGTACAAGCCCCAAGGACGACGGCACATGGGCACTGGCACTGACACGGTACGCCTTCGACATATGGCCAGAGCTTGGAGCGGGCGTGCAGCACGTGGTATAAAGTGCTCTGAAGGGATCCTTACTTGGTGCTATCCACGCATGCCAGGCGTTTCCACACTCTGGGAAAAATCCTTGTCATATTTTGGTAATTATGTGCATGACCGGCCATACTCCTGATCACCGGACATATCCTGGTCATACTTGCCATTACCAGACATACTTGGGTCATGTTTTCCATACCTGGTCATGGCCAGGTGACCACTACCCCAGCAACCACAAGTGCGTGTATGGATGGTGTACCGTATAGTATGGTCGGGACATGGTGCCCACACGCGCGCTACTCACGGTTTTGGACAGCTGCCCGGGCGGCTTCCGCGCACACTCGAAGGGTGCTTGGGGCAGCGGCGGGAAGTCCTTGGCGATGGAGCTGTAGAATGCGTCCTCTGTGTTGTACCTGATGGAAGGATGGGTGCAGGGCGGGCGGCGAACGACACAATCAACGTGCTGCATCACTGCCGCGCGCGCCCAGCGCCACAAGACAGGTCTGCAGCTCCAGGCAGCTTATATTCCGCATAGCCTTGTCTGGGTCTGAGAGCCACGTGGTGGGAAGGCAGGCCCTGATTGGCAGTTACCGTCCCGATGGTGGGCACAGACGGGCAAGGCAACACTGTACCTATCCAGACCCGTCCTTGCCCCACTCCCCTGGCAAGGAAAGGTGCATCAGAAGCAGAGTGGCTGTTGAGTGTGAGTACTCTAGGTGCCCGGGAAAATGGAGGCCGTGCTGGCAAAGTCAAGTCACAGACACTTACCACTCGTACTTGATGGAGCCGGCCAGCGCTGCCAGTGTCAAGTCGAAGGCCACACGGATGGTGTTGCCGTTGATGATGGAGAACGTGACATTTCCGGCCCGTATGTCTTGGCCCGCGTAAACGGGCACATTGGCGATTTGGGACACCTCATTGTTGTTGGAGTCCAGCAGTTGGCACGCGGTGTTCGCCACCCGGAGGGCGCGGGAGTGGGTCGCGACATCTGCAACATGGGAGAGGGCAGGAGGGGAGGAGGGGTGCACACGTGTTGTGAGGTGTCCCTCATCCAGGCCAGATAATATGAGTTCAAATACCGTGATTGAATGTGGCCTAGGATCCAGGCGACAGGGCGCTCGACAGAGAAAGGTACCCTACGACAATGGTATTCCGTGGCCCCATACACCGACTCACCAAAGGACGAAACATCAAGGACTGAAGCAGACGAGGCTGAAATAAGTCCAAATAACAGAAGTAACGCTGCGGCAGCTCGGGGCCGCCTGGTTTTGGCTTGCGGCATGACCGCGGTTAGCAGTAGCAGTAGTGGCCGTGTTGGCCGTCTCTCCTTTCAAAATCTTACTATCAAATGAGCAAGCATAATGCGGCTACGAGCTAGACTTAAAGATTCCGAAGACGTAGTATCGTCCGGATGTGCTTGAGAGTGAGACTCCCAGTGCGAGTCCCTTCGCGCTTCGGCACCAGCACAGGTGCACACCCGGTCCGCAAAGTTTTTTGGTGCTTGGTACAAGAGCAACGATTATATATCACCCCCGCTGCAGCTGCCTGTAGTAACCGTCGATGGGGACCAACCGTTTCTTCGACTGCGTTGTTCTGCTCCGCGAGGTGCTACTGCCGGTTTCAGTTTAGCAACAGCAACATGCAAACGCCGAACTAGAACCACCCGAATGCAGACCTGGGGAAATCTTTGAGGTGCAAAACTAGTGATGTGGTCCTTTTACTCGCTCGCTGACTGCTCAAGGGACCAGCCTTGTACGATTGACAGTTGTGTCGGCAAGCTGCGTGTCGGCGACGTTTTCACAACTCATCAGGACGAATAGCAACGGAATAAAACCCTTAAATCTCAGTCACTGCAGGTCTATCGCGCATGTTACACCCAGGTGCCCCGTACAGCTGCACGTGGCCAGTGCTTTGCCGAGCTGTCGCCCTTGTCACCCGTTTCCAAACACTCACTTTGCCAGCTCGCCAGATCGCAGTCGCAAAACAGCCATGAAGCCTGGCCCATCTCCAACCGCAAACCACTGCCCTCCACGCCACAGATTACCGGGCACTACGCACCGCCCTCCCGGCCGGCCTGGCACGCACTGACAGCCCCAGGCTAGCCCTCCTCCCAACTCCTCCCTTGCCCCACCCCTCCACCGCAAGTCCCCTTTCTGTCTCACCACAGCAACGCAGCGTCATGTCAACACAATATTACCATACACACAGTGTTACTGTTTACTGGCGGTCCAGGGTCTTGGAGTCGGTGGCCAGGCCCATGACGTTGAGGCCGTTGTCCACGAACATGGTGTGGCCCGTCACGGCGGACGCCAGCGGCGAGCACAGGAATGCGGCCACGTTGCCCACCTCGATGGCGGCCAGCTCCTTCTGCACAGGGGAGTTCTCGTACGAGTACCTGGCAGGGACACAGGGGCGCCGGGGGCGGGGGCCGAGGGGGTTTAGCCAGGAATCGGGACGTGCGGATATTTGCGGAATTGCGCTCGGGGACGCACATGAGGTGTGATGGAAGCAGACCTGTACGGCGTGGCTGTTATCTGTTCGGAGGGACGAGGTCAACCCGCCCAGCCGCCCTTTAAGAGGCACTTGCCTACGTATGCCACCACAGTTTCACGGGCGCCATCACCGAACATGTCCACTCGTCGGAGCTGCCCACCAACAACCTAGTCCAACTGGACAAGAAGACATCCTCCTACCGCACCCCTCTCCACAACCAACTATCTGGCCAGTCGGCCTCCTGTACACCTCCGTCCGAGGCGAACCATTCGTCCCACTGCTGCCTTGCCTCCTTGCTCACACCGCTTCCCTACCTTTCCCGCACCCCTTTACCCGCCTCCACCGCTGCCCACCTAGTCTGCCCCAGTCCACATCATCCCGCCCCAGGTTTCCCCCTCCCCAGTCCTCACCACAACGAGACACTGCCACGTTCAATCGTTTCCAATGACGATTCCCCTACCCCCGTATCCCCTTCCTCGCCAACAGAACTCCCTTCCTCCCTCCCTCCTTCCCTCGCTCCCTTCCCTCCCTCCTCGTCCCCGGCCCTACCACGCTGCTATTGTGCGCCCACCGCCGCACTCACCGGATCATGTCGTCGATGAAGCCGATGGCGCGGGCGGCGCGCGACCCCAGCGGCCCAGCGCTGATGGTGTTGACGCGCACCTTGTACTTGCGGCCAGCCTCGTAGGCCAGCACGCGGGTGTCGGACTCCAGGGCCTGGGGAAGCAGCAGCGGCAGCAGTTACAGCATGAGGCACGTGTGACTGATGTCGCGTCTTGCAGCCACCCCCGACGTGCGACGTCCCAGATGCAGGGCTGGTAGGGAGCCGCAACCGTACGAGACGTGCGGTAGGATACCGGCACACATTGTGGCCTCGCTTCACGGTTGCAACCACCCCGTCGCGTACAAAAGAATCCACTACTGGTTGAAGGCAGTCACTGGATGGCAGGCAGTGGTTGGATGCCAGCGTGCGGCTCATGCGCCGTACCAGCCAGCCGCGCACCGACCCCTGCGCTCGTCAACCCGCCTTCCCTTCCCCCGCATGCGGACGGGAGAATGCTGGCCTTGGTGCTCAACGGCCAGTTTGTCCCACGCCCTTCAAGCATGCTTTGCCTCGTTCGTCGCCAAGCCTTACGCCTCCACACGCCCATCCGCTCCTGGCCAACCCCCACACCACCCTGACACGTTGCTGAATGGCGATTAGTGCTCCCTAACCATCCAGTGAACCCCTTCCGTCCACCCGCATGCTCTCCTCGCGTCCCGTCGGACCGTGTTCCCGAACCCGCCACTCAGTGCCATGGCGAAAACACGCCGACCCCGGACACGCCCTACTGCGTGGCTCCTAACCATCAAGGCCCCGGCAACCCCACAGCCAACTCCGCCCCTGGACCTCCTCATGCCCCCCAAGCAGCCAAGTTCCACCATATCCGCTGAACCCCAGGATGCCACTGTTCCCTATCCTCCAAACCCAAAACCGCCATCCTACGCCGCTTGCACCTCCCAGTACTCTCACCTTGCCAACCCTGAACCCACAAATCTCAGCCCAACGCCCGGACGCCCCCTCCCAAGCAGGCACCACTACTCCCCTGCCGCAATTCACCATAATGTCCCGCTTTCACACGACACCCTCAACCCCGCCCCATTCTTCCCCCCAAAACGTCCCCCTTGTGACACGGCGCTCACCGCCTTAGCTGAGGACATGTCCTAGACTCCTAGCCCAGCTCACCCGGATCCCACAGATCGCAGGCCAACGCCCACCCCACCCCCCTGCCTACCGCACTTCACGAAATTGCCTCGCTTTCACACAAAACTCTCTACCCATTCTCTGTATGAAAAGCCACAAAGGACTCATGTTGATTGAGTCTTTGCTCCCTAAGCCGTCGCAATTAAATCTTCCCCAAGACGCCCCCCTGTGGACACGCCGCTCACCGCCGTGGCGGAAATGCCCAAAGGACACATGTTGATCTGTTAATGTAGTCTTTGCTCCCCATTCCAATCTTCCCCAAGACGACTCTGTGCTCACCGCCTTGGCGGACGACATGCCGCCACCGTAGCCGGGGATGATGCGGTTGGAGGCGTTGTAGGTGAGCGAGATGACGGCGCCGCCCTCGTTCATGAGGGGGCCGAAGCGCTGCACCATGCTGATCAGCGAGTAGGAGGAGGCGGACAGCGCGGCCAAGTAGCCCTGCGGGTGCACGGGGCAAGGTGGTGCCGTTGCTTCACATGCACAATGTGCGTGGTGCTACAAGAGTTGGAGGCGAACTCGGACTGCCAGGCAGCCTCGCAAGCGGAGGCGCTGGCGTGTCGGAAGGCGGAGAGTTTGGGGCCGCGATGAGGTGGCGGCGGTGAGGTTGTGGCAGGCGTGAGGGCGTGCGGCAAGGGCAAGGCCACGGGCAGGGTGCAACCGCAGGCCTACTCTTTCTATTCTGGGTCGTGCCGGCGCGGCGATACTCGCGGATATTCAGTTGCGGCAGGCTGCGCCCAAGCCCCGCAGCACCCCAAGCCTCACAACGGTAACGCTGCTAAGCCGCGTGGTGCCACTGCTGAAGAGGGCCGTACCTTGCGGGAGGTCTCCAGCAGGGGCTTGACCACCTCGGGGCCGTTGGCTAGGGAGTGCACCTGCACGATGGCGCCAGCGTGGGGGAACAAAACACCCGTAAACACGAGGAAGTAGAAGTGATCGTGGCACGGTGCGCAGTAAGCTGGTCCACTGTAGCGTGGTAGTCGCCAAAGAGGTAAATGCAGGCGGCTTACGTGGCCGACGTAAGCTGTGTGCTGCCATGCGGCCGTGGACCCTGGCAGATGGCGCGCTGTGCATTTGCCCACATAGCGCTGCCTCCGTGACCCATAACACCTCTCACGCGATGCTGCGCGTGTCCCCAGATGGTAGTGGGCAAGGCGGCTGTGTGCGAAAAAACCGTCATCGCCGTTGGCCCTTGGGCCATGCCCATCACAGTCAATTCAGTTGTGCTGCAACGCACACACTCGTGCCCTTCAGCCCTTAAGCTGTACGACCGAGGGGTGCTGGTGGAGAGCTTTTGTGCCCTTGTGCGCGACTTCCCGTGCAGCCCCAGTGCAAACAAACAACGAGGCGTCCTCCTTCCAGGCCCTTGAACCCATTATCCAGTCCATAATAATGTGGATGGAGTCCTCGTATGGTCACGGACAAGCCCCTACTATGGCCAAGCAACTGCGGAGGTCCATGCTGCCTCGCGCTCCCCGCCCCCGCAGAGCACATGCTCAGGAGGACTGTGTAGCCAATTGAACACACAGATGCTGCAGCCCCGAAGGCCAGGCAATCGCCAACCCACCAGGATGTCGATGTTGCCGCTGTCCTGCTTGACGGACTCCGCAACCTCCGACACGGTCCACGCCTTGTTGCCCGCGTAGCGCTTGTTGGTGGCAACCTGCGGGGTGGCCATGAACCAAAGCGTGTGGGGTGCTCATGAAGTACAGCGTGCCGGGTGGTCTTGAGACACAGCGTGCGGGGTGTCCCAAAAAAAGAGGGTGACCATTGGCGCATATCAAGGGAGGGGAGCGAGGTGTGCGAGGATGCAACACGCAGCACCGCATGCTGCTTGTTTTGATCCTCTCGACGCCGCCGTCCTCTGGCAAGCCGGTCATGAGCGGCCCATGCTTCTTCTTCGGACGCCAACTAGGTGCGCAGGTTACAGCAGCCCCAGCAGGCGCAATGATCTCGTGGCATTCCATGGAAGATCAGAAGCCATCCCCTCCACCATTACAGGACCATGCGTTCCCAACACGGGGCGCCGTGCTCACGCTGCCAAATAGCTCGTAGCATCAGGAGCCTAGAAGTGCGCTGCGTCGTGGGGCACAGGGACCCACCTCCTCGGGCACATCGGCCATGGTGTCGAAGACGGCATCCATGGGGTAGATGTGGCTGAAGGTCATCAGGGAGCCGTCGGACAGCTTGCGGGACTCGTCGAACTTGCCCTTCTCCAGGCTGTTCTTGAAGATGTTCAGGGCAGGCACCTATGACAGCGAGCACGTTGGCGAACCAGAGCGTTTCAGCGCAGGGGCATGACCGATGCAGAAAGGCACGTGGCAGGCGAAAGGGGCAGGCGGTGGCACCACCTCCTTGTGCCATGCGATGCGAGAAATCATTTACCCACCATGGATGTGTTCGCATACATCATACTACATGACTTACCCAGACACCCAGGGAGATCTCCGCGCCGGCCTCGGCGAGCGCCTTGGCGATGGCCCAGCCGAAGCCCTGTCAGCACGTGAAAGCGCAATTGCACCACATTATGAAAGTCCGGCCAGTCTTACTCGACCAAAATATGGCATCGTCGGCGCGTGCAAGCGTGACCAACCTGGTCATCCGCGACGCCGGCAATGAAGGCCTTCTTGCCTGCACGTTGAAGCAAAGTTGTCAGCATGTAGATAACCTTGGATGTCAGCAGTAGTATGCCCGGTGCTTACCGCGAAGGTCCACAGACAGGCCGGGTCCGTTCACCGCAGCGACCTTGACGCT
>BQMZ01000148.1:0-154404 GCA_036984285.1 Chlamydomonas sp. KOR1 | reverse complement strand
GCGTGATCGCGTGGAGGTACTGGTGAACGCGGCAATGAGGGGACGGCACAAACGCGCGTGCACTTTGCGCAGCAAGGCGCCTGTCGACAATGGCCTTTACGCCCTTGTCCGACTGGCGGCCTTATCCCCACTCTCTTTTCCCGCTTGCTGGCACAACTCTCCGCAGTACGTTGGCGACCCACTGTCAGAGCAGGACAAGAAGTACCTGGGTATCATATGGGAGCTGGCGGACAAGGTGAGGGCCAAGCTATAAGGCCATAAGGTCTGCCAGCAACGCAGCCCTCCTACGGTGCATCACATGAAGTCGGGCCAACTATTGATGTGGGGCAGGGCCTGTTTGCCCAGGCCCTGCGGCTTCCTGAGCTGAGGAAGGATACAAGCCCACCGTCACCAGCCGCGTTGTTTTAGCTGCTGCATGCGCGTGACCTGCTGTGTCCCTCACATCCCGCTTCCATGCCCCTCCACCCCGTCCCGGCCCGCCTCGCAATCAGCAGGACGGCAACGTCTATTCTTGGAAGAATGGTAGAATAGTAGTTGATGTTGATGCAGTAATGCCCCATGACTAAGTTAATTCCAAGGTACCCCTCCACCACGCCCCGGCCCGCCTCGCGCTCCACAGGATGGCAACGGCCGCTTGGACGTCAAGGAGTTCACCGCCTTCCTCGAGAAGATGGATGCAGACGTTTTCATGGAGAGCAGGTACCAGCAGCAGCAGCAACCCGCTAGCGGCGGCGGCGGGCACGCAGCCCTCCACCCAGGGCAGCAGTGCGCAGGTGGAGCAGGGGGCGGAGGGGGCCGGAGCAGCAGGAGCGTGCGTGCAGGTGGGCGTGGTGGTGCGGTGGGCAGCGGGGAGGATGACGGTGACGGCGGGCGCAGCTCCCCAGGGGCACGCAGCAGCACGAGAGGGCAGGGGTCTGTGGGCTGGCTGTCCATGGGCGGTGTGGCGCGGCAGGGCAGCGGGGACATGGAGGCGGGGCCGGCGAGGAGCAGCAGCGTGGGCCCGCCGAACCTGCGGTCCTCGATTCTGGCGCGCTTCACGCGGACGGCCAAGGGCGCGGGCAGGCGCGGCAGCATGGAGAGTAACGTGTCCATGCAGGGGGAGCAGCACAGGGTGCACAGCGCGCAGGAAGGGCAGCAGCACAAGCAGCAGCAGCACCGGTCCTCCTCGTCGCATGTGCAGATGCAGGACATGTCGGGGCACAGAGCGGACAGGGGGAGCGACGGCGCCGGGTCCGGCGCTTCTACACCGCGGGCAGCTGCGCCCGGGGCCAGCCCGCGGCACTGGCTGGGAGGCAGGGCCAGCGCGTTCGCAGGCGCTGCGCCGCTGGGGGGGAGCGTGTCGGTCGGCGGCGGCGGCTGCGGCGGCCAGATGGCGGTGCTTGCCGACGGCGCCGACGGGTTGGCACGTGTCGGGTCGGCGGGCAGTCGGCTTGTGCTGGCGTCGCCGCCGAGCGCGGTGGTGATGGCGCCGTCGGCGCCGTCGTCATTCACCACGGCGGCGGCGCCGCCACCAGTGTTTTGCCAGCGCGCATCGCCAGCGACAAGGGCGCATGGGTTAGGGCCGGGGCAAGAAGGGCATTCTGGGCAGAGTCAAGGGGCTGCGTCGGCAGGGGCGGCAGGCACGCCTCGGTGGGGGGGAGGCTCGCCGCAGGTGGCGGGCGCGTGGGAAGCCGCAGCTGCCGCCGCTGCAGAGCAGTACTCGGGGGCCACTCCAGGGCACGGTGGCAGCGGCGGGGGCGGCGGGAGTCCGCGTGTGCCTGCTGAGGGTGCAAGCGGGGGGGCAGCGGCGCATGCAGGCGCCGGAGGGCCGTCGTACGGCAGGAGCGGCTCTGGGGGCTGGGCACGGTCTGGCGGCGCTTTTGTCGGCACTGCGGCGGCCGAGGCAGGCGGTCGCACGGGCCCTGTCCTACGCAACCAGCATTTAGAGCCGCAAGAGCACCGCCGCCCACCGCCGGACCTCCAAACTGGTGATTACAGCGGGCCAGGGGCATCCGTGCCTGCCTCTGACGCCCACGCAGCCCCCCACCACCAGCCACCCGACCCGCCCTGGCACACGCCACGTGCATCCAGCCATCCGTCTAGCCCCGCCCAGGTGCACTCCACCAGCTGTCCTCCGTCCCCGGCCGCTGCGCCATCCCCGAGGCCCACCTCACCGCACCCCACGGAGCAATCCGCAGTCTCACTAGCAACACGGCGTCACCAGCACGCGCACCAGCACCAGCACCACGGCGCTGGGCCCCGCTCGCGTTTGAGGTCCCCAGCGGAGGTCCGGCGGCACCCCAGCACCAGCGTCATCCAGGAGTCTCCCGAAGAGGACGACTCTCTGCATGGGCCGTCCACTAGCGACGCCACCGCCGCCAGCGCCCTGCCAGTGTCCACACAGGCGGAGGTGACGGAGGCAGGTACGATGGCTAGACCTGGCGGGAAAGGCCCGGGGGGCCACTCACGGCCGCGGAGTTCGGGCTCCGCGGCGGAAGGGCATGAGGCGCAGGCAGCGGTGGGTCCGGCTCCAAACAGCTCCCTGTTCATGCGCCTTGGCAGTCTCCCCGGTCGCCTGTCGTCCTGGGCAGGCCCCGGGGGCGGCGGGGGCAGCAGCGGCGGCGGCGTGGGGGTGCCCCTGCGGATCGGGAGTGGCGGCGACGGCCGCAGGGAGGCCCCAGCGTCGCCTGCGTCTCCCGGGGGCACGCGGTTATCGGGCCTTCTTGGGTCGGTGTTTGGGCGGCAGCGGAGCCTGGGCAGGGACCCGCGGGATGGCATGCCGCCCGCCGCGTGGGGCCGACACGTGGCTGGGCACGGACCATCCGTGCGGGACACCGACGGGGAGCTTCCAATGGTCGACAGCCCGTTGGCCGCAGCAGCTACGGGTAAAAGTCCTGGGACGGGGCCACCATCGCCGTCGGTGGTACAGCTGTTGCTGCCTGCGCAACGACACGTGTCGCACGTGTGACACGGTGGCGGCCTTGGGGCAGCGGTGTTGCTGAAGGCCTGAAGGAGGACAAGTAGCTCAGGAGAGGTGTTGGGTGGAGCTGGGCTTGAGGGCACCGGCGGTAGCACCAGGGGGCCCAGTGGCTGAGGTCTCAGTGCAGCACCATACTCCTCCGTTATCCCAGCTGCAGCCGGTGTGGCACGTGTCCGTGCGTGGATGTGCAGCAGACGCAGGGGCGGGCACGGGACTGGGGTCTTAAGGAGGTGCAGCCAGCGGAGGGCTCGTGAGCAGCGCAGCTGCAGCAGGAGGGGCATCCTGTGCTGTACCAGGGGACGGCCAGGGCTCTGCGCGGTGGTCGCCGTGCAGCCCGCGTCCTGCCTCCTCCCCCGTTTGCGACTCATGGACTTGAAGGGAACCGGCCGCAAAGGGGCGCTGGCACGGAGAAAGTATGCGAGTGACATGCAGCAGCAGGCGCGCGCGTATGGGTATGTGCAAAGCAAATTTCTTCTTTTTGGTGCATTTGGTAGCGCAGCTCTACCTAGTGCTCTGCTGCTACCGGTAGGCGTGTGGGGGGTATGAACTGTTCGGCGTGTGCGCGAGCGCTCCTTGATATAACTGCAGGGTAGTCGTCTGGCAATACGAACAGTGCTTGCTTATAACTCGATACTCATTGGGCTGGACTGCGTGGGAGTGACCAGAGCTACTGCCGGGCAGGAGAGGTGTGAGCGATAGGAAGGCAGTTATGCGCACACGTGGTTCTCTTTGACTGAATCGTGTCTGCTGCAAGGTGGACGTATCATTGCCCATTACCATTTTGGACGAGCCGTAGGTAGTATCCGCTAATCTGCGAGCAGTACGGTAGGGTAGGTGTCCAGCCATGTGGGCCGTTGCGGCGTGAGCGTGTTGGTGATCAACTAAGCGAAGTGGATTCCTCGCGATCGCAGACAACTTGCAGCTTCATCAGGACTTGTGACAATTTTCTTTTGGCAGACGCAAAATTCATTCGTACTACGGTGTGTGGACCCCGAACCACAGTTTTATTGGTGCCTCCTGCTGTCCTGCATCGAGGCGCGCTGCTCATAATTGTGGAGGCAGCTGCAGGTAGCGCGGTAGAGCAGGAGCTCTGGCTCCTGCAGACTGAAATGTCGGCGTGCAGAGTACCAGAGTTACGTGCCAGAAGGGTGAACGACGGTGCCAGGATGTTACAGAGCAGTCAGCCATGTACATGCCTGAACGGACTAGCGACCGTACTTTGCTTGCTCACGTCTCCCGCGCCGTTCTGGAAACGGGTGGTCGGTGGTGAACATGCGGCTTACTTTAGCACGGGGTTGCAGGCCGTGCGTCAGCTTGCATTTGGGTACGGTCAGGTCCGGTACGACAGCTCCCACGGCACCTTGCAGCGCGACTTGACGCACGGGTACAGCATGCCCCATGCCGAGTATGGTACAGCCAGTAAAGTGAACGGGCCCGGACAGTTGGTTGGTCCGGCGTTGCAAGGGAACGGGTTTTGCGTCGGAGAAGGATGTGCGCCCCGCCCGTCCACCCTCCTCTATGCGCTGCTGCACCCCACAGGCCTGCGCGTGCCCGCCAGACTCGACACGCACACGCAAGGAAGTGCGTTCCTTCTTGGCAACAGAGCATTGTTGTATTGTGCCTGACGCATGTGCAAGGACAGATACGGAGCGTGAGTTGCAGCAAGGCCACGCTCGACGGACTGAACCCGTGCTGCCCAGATACTGGACTGGGGTTCACTCATCCGGGCTGCAAAGCCTCAAAGCCCCCATCTGATTCCAGTAGTGGTACTAGACGGGGATATTATAACGTTGTGACATGTTAAACGACTGGGGCAAGCACACGTTGCGTAGAGACCTTTCGCGAGTGACACCAGTCATGGCCCCGACTAAGTGACATTCCTGGTACAAGAGACACAAATTGAACCTGATATTCAAAGCCAATGTAACCAGAATAAGCTGCTGATGAAACACCGGGAGCCTTCCTTCAGCTGACAGCGCGAGACCTCAGCACGGACAGGCCCGGCTGCGTCAGCTGCGGTGCTGCAGCATTTGCCGTTATGGGCAATGTGTTGGCGCAGCCTGTGAGGGTGCCGGTGGACCCTCTTGCGGACCTGCCAGGAGTCGTGCAGAAGGACTCGCTAGGTGGGGGGCTGTCGCTCATGCCGCGACTCAGCAGCCCGGGCACTCCGCCTTGCGGCACGGATCGGGTTGACTATGAGTGCTCCATATGCGTACAGCACGGGGCGGTGCTGCTATGGGTTGTATACACTGAACGCCAAGGGCGGGTCCGGGGTGTTGCTGTTGTGAGGACTGACCTTGCAGCAGAGCCCCACCGGAGGGGTTGCCGCGCGCCCGCTGCGTTGTGGCAGCGGTGCAGCCTACATAGCACATGGGGCGGGGACGTGGCGCTGCCGTGGGTTCACGGTTCCACTCTTGCAATCAGCACGAGCGCTGACCCCTCGCTCAGCCCGGTTCCACTTTTGCACCACCCCGCCCAGCGCACGGCCCCGCTGACCACTCATGTACCCCCATTATGGATGCGATAATGTGCTCACTTCGTTTTCTTGCTGCAGGCGGCGGCCGCTTTCTGAAGACGCTGCTATGCCTGCAGGACAGCGGGGGCCTGGTGGTGGTAAAGGTAAGGGGGAACCGAAGGGAGGGTTTGTGATGTGAGACCAAGCGGCCAGCTGTGCAACAGTGGGCCGTGGAGGGGTGTGCATTTGACAGTTTACCCACATGAGGCAGGGCTCAGGGGCGTGGGGCTGTGGCCCTGACCGAAACTGGTCGCAAGCCTTGACGGACCCCAGGGCCACAAGCCCTAGAGGCCGTACCTTGTCGTTGCCTCGTACGCAAGGTGCACTCACGGTGGGATGCATGCAAAGCCGCACATGGTAGGGCTTGAAGTTGCGACACAGCTAGGTTTTGGGCCACGCTGTGGCCCCCTTCCTCGCGTGGGGTTGGGTATAACCATCACACCTTGTCATCAACGGCGCCGATGTACCGACATCGCCTGCCCATCGGCCTGCCTTCAAGCCCTCCAAGGCCCCCGCTGTACCCTACACTCCTCTGTAATGCCCTGGTGTACTCCAAGCAGAGCAGCTGCATGTGAAGCCGCACCTGCGGCGTGCTTGGACTCGGGTCATAGCTGGGTGACGGGCCACGCCGTGTCCCCTTTTGTCCCCGTTGTCCTGCCCAGGTGTACTTCAAGCGGCCCGATGTGGCGGCTGCAGGATTGGATTCGTACAAGCAAGCGTTGGCGACCATCAGGTGAGGTACCTACGTAGCAGCGACGTACAACACATCGGCGCAGGTGTGGTGATTTTGCATGCTGGCTGAACGGCTGTGGATGCTTCGAGCCATCTCGTACCTAGATGGCGCCGCCTAGGCTGCAATCCTTAAATCCAGTATATACGAGACGGTTCCTAGGAATCCAACCAACGAAAGGTGTGCCTGGTTCTTGTCGCCACCAGGTGCAACCCTCCCACTCCTAAACCCCAACTTTCGACAAACATACTCCTTTTGCCTCACATCCCGCCTGATATCCTGCCTTGCAAATATCCGGCCGTTAGGTCAGCGCTGTCGGCGCCCTCAGTGCAGCACGCATGGCCGTGGCAGACGTGGGCCGAGTCGCAGCACGTGGCGTACCTTGTACGGCAGCACCTGGCGCAGAACCTGTACGACAGGCTGTCCACGCGGCCCTTCATGTCCAACCTGGAGAAGGTGCGGGAAGCTGCCCCCGGGGCCTCCCTTGTGTGTGCGCCTGCGTCTGCGCGACACTGCCGACCGGTGTCTTGCTATCGTGGCGCTTGCGGCTAGTGTTTTGTCCCGTTCACAAGGCATGCACAGTTCATGTGAATTCCGTTTCCGATCGCAGTGCTGCACGTGCACTGCATCCGCGGCGACAGGCCACGATGCAAAGCAGCACGACTAGCTCCAGCACCCGCCTCCGTTTGCCCGGTGCCTGTCTCCTGGCGCCACCACCGCAGCCACTCCTCTTCCCCACGTGATGGGTGTGCTGCCAGCTGCCCAGTGTCAGCTTAGCGCCTAGTCCCACCCCTTACTCAAATCATTGGCTTTGCCAATTCCCCATGACCGTTTCACGCGTGCCCCTACCACGGCCAGCGCTGGGTGTGCTGCCAGCTGTCTAGTGTCATCTTGGCGCCTAGGTCCGCCCCGCACTCAGGTCATGGGCTTTGCCCGCCTGTTGGCCCCCCGCCCCCTCCATTCTCCTCTCAGCGTTGGGTGTGCTACCAGCTGCTGCTGGCCGCCGCGCAGTGCCACAGCCGCGGCGTGGTGCATGGCGACATAAAGTCAGAGAACGTGCTGCTGACCAGCTGGGAGTGGGTGTACCTGGCAGACTTCGCCGCGGGGCTCAAGCCTGTGGCGCTGCCCGCGGACAACCCGGTATGGCGTACGGGCTGATCGCATCCTGTAGTACAACGTACTGCGCCGGAGCAGTGTTTCGGCGGCCAAAGAGGCGGCGGCCAGCCTGCTGTGCTGTTGCGCTCTGTCGTACACTGTCGTACACCTACCGCACTTGACGTTCCAGTACCACAGGAGGCAGCTCCCCGCCTGCGGTGTCACCGCGCTCACACGCCTGAGCCTTTCCTGGCTCCAAATGTGACTTCTCACATGATATAAGTGATGCTGCTGGGGTACCGCGGGCAACTGGAATGCTGCTTGTTCACGTGCCGTACGTCGTACCCGGTGTGCCGTACTCCGCAGGCCGAGTACTCGTTCTTCTTCGACACGGGCGGGCGCCGTCGGGCCTACATCGCGCCCGAGCGGTTCTACACGTCGGGCCAGGGGAATGGCGGCGCGGCGGGCGGGGCGGCGGACGCGCGGCCGCCGTCGGCCCTCACGCCTGAGATGGTGGGAGGGGAAGGCCTGCAGAGTGTGTTTGAAGGCTAGCAAGCAGAGGGCGGTTTGTGGATCAAGATATGAGATATTGTCATTGAGCTGGAGTCCGCGCCGTGCACGTGCATCCCCCATCCGCTAGCGTCCAGGCTTTGTTTCGGTTTACTACTGTACGATTTCCGCGACGGACGTTTCCAAATTGCCCGCGTCAGGACATCTTCTCTCTGGGCTGCGTTATTGCCGAGGTGTTTTGCGACGGCAAGGCGCTGTTCGATCTGTCGCAGCTGCTGGCGTACAGGAGGTGAGAGAATGCGCACGGCGCAGCATCCGGGCGGCTCTGCAGGTGATATACTGCGTTAAGGTGGAGCTAGAGGGCGTAAGTGCCGGAGGATACCGGTAGGTACCGTGCACGGCGTAGTACCAATCGCCAGAGTGCAGTGGACAGTTGTTGCACGCACAACGCTGACCAGCTGTAACTCGGCGTGCTGACTGTGAAACGGTTGAGCCGACAGTACGCACCGCGCTCCACCCCGATCCATGTCCTGTCACCCTTGCCTTCTTCCTTCCCTGTACATCCCTGCACCACATCCTATTACACTGCCTTGGCATCTACGCTTGCCACTCTATACTACTGCGCACCAGCCTACGCTCCGCAGGTGCGATCCTCTTTCAATTCCTGCTTCTACCTCACCAGCCTCCTGTCGCCCACTTGGCGGCCCTTGCCCTGGCTTGCCTCCACCACGTTGCAGGGGAGACCCCGGCGCCGACCCCGCCTCCCCCGGCGGCGCTGCGGCGCTGGCGGGCGTGGACCCCGACGTACGACGCCTTGTACTGCACATGATCCAGCTGGAACCAGGTACGGACCGCACGTACGGCAGCTGTACGACACCCCGTGCACCTGAGCCACCGGCTCCTTGCCAGGTTTGCCGCTGTTCGCACCTTACACCTTGCTCAACGCAATATGGCAACGCTGCTGGGCCGGAAGCCCGTGTGCGGGAAGCACGACGCTGAGGACCCACGATGCCGTGCTCTCGTGCATGCACCATGTGTGTCAAGCCCCAGTTTTGAGCTGTCATCCTATCATCGTTACCCGCTCGCCGTCCCGCAGCCGCGCGCTGGCCCGCGGCGCGCTACCTGTCCGACTGGCCCGACCCGCTGTTCCCCCCCTACTTCGCCTCCACGCTACACCCCTTCTTCGCCTCGCTGCTGCCGCTTGACGCCGACGCACGCGTCGCCGCCACCGCCGCCGCCTTTCCCCGCCTGCGGAGGGAGATCCTGGCGGCGGCGGCGGCGGCGGCGAGCGCCGCGACAGACCCGCCGGCGGCGCTGCTCCATCTGCAGCAGAAGGCAGCGGCGGCGGCGCCTGGCGGCAATGAGGCGGCGGCAGCGGCGACGGCGGCGGGTGCACTAGCTAGCGGAAGCATCTCGGCAGCCGCCGGCGGCGCCGGCACTGGCGGCGGCAGCGGGAGCGGGAGCGTCTTTGCTACGGCGGCGGCGGCAGGGGGAGGGCCAGGGGCAGGGGGAGGGACGGTGGGGGTTTCGGCCCCGGGGCTGGTGGGGCTGTTGGATGAGGTGGGGGCGCTGCTGGCGGACAGCGCGTCCCTCAGCAGGAGGGTGAAGGTGAGGCGCATGGCTGGCCCTGGGAAGGAATGCTTAAAGCTTCAAACTCTTTCTTCATATTCTTCAGTTCCGTTGTGCTACGCGGGCAGGATACGATTCGTGCCAAAAGCAGCCCCTTGTTGGCGTGTCCCCCGTGCTCCCTGACCTGAGTCCCTGACGGATGCAGTGCGACCGGCACCTGCGCAGTGCAGTACGGCTGGCACCTGCATAGTATATTACGGCTGGCACCTGCGTAGTGTATTACGGCTGGCACCTGCGTAGTGTATTACGGCTGGCACCTGCGCAGTGCAGTGCGGCTGGCGTTATGGGAAGCTGCGTGCCTTCCGCAGGCGACGCTCGGTGCGGACGCGGCCACTTGGGCTGGCGGCGGCGCAGGAGGCGGCGGCGGCGAGGGCCTCACGCGACACGGCAGCAGCGGCAGCAGCGGCGGCGGTGGGGCCTTCCTGTTGGATGACGAGGAGGAAGATGAAGCAACAGCTGACCAGGCGCTTGGGGGTGCCTTGGAGGGCAGTGGGCAACACAGCGGAGGCGCAGCAGCAGCAGCCGCAGCCGGTGGTGGTGGTGGTGGTGGTGTGCGTGGTTCGGGTACCGGCATGGGGCGAGCAGGAGGTGCGGCCGGGGGCGACGGCAGCGTGGGGTCTCACCCCCGTGAGCCGTCTTCCGGAAGTGGGGTAGGGGGCTTTGGGTTGGCGCCCCGGCGCAGCGGCGGTGGCAGTGTGGGGGCGGCGGAGGGGGCTGGGGCGGGCGGGGTGCTGTCTGGGAGGGGCAGCGGACCGGCGTCTGGGCCGCTGGGGGGCGGCAGGGGCGGCGGCGGCAGCAGCGGGGTTGTGGATGGCGGCGGCGGCGGGATCGCGGCGGGTCTGGGCGTGATTGAGGAGGTGGTCACAGAGGAGGTGTACGAGTACCAGGTACGGCATGTACGGCGGCACCTTGCGTGTGAGTAACACGTGGCAATATGACACGTGCGATGGTGCGTGACACGTGTAGCAGCACGCCCCGACCTGCCTCTCCTCGCATGTGACACGTGGCACGATGGCGGACGCAGGAACAAAAACCATAGCCATGCACACGTGTCGCATGTTACGCACGTGTCGGTCACGTGGATGGCGCGCAGGTGCGGGAGCCGTGGGGCACGTGGCAGGGCGCTGCTGCTGACGACGACAGCACCCTGCTCATGATGGAGGCGGTGGGCAGTCCCGTGGGTCTAGGCATGGGCATGGGGATGGTGGCGGCGGCTCTGGGTGGCGGCGGCGGCGGCGCGGGGGGCCAGCGGCCCGGGGCCGGGGCGGGGGCCGTGTGGCGGGGGCGGGAAGAGGTGCAGCTGCCTCGTGAGGGCGGGTGGCAGTGGGCGGGGGAGTGGCGGGTGGACATGCGGGGGCAGCAGCAGCAGCAGGCGGGGCCGCTGGTGGACGCGGAGGGGTGGGAGTACCGCACGGTGTCAGGTGAGGGAAGGTCTGAAGAAGGTGTGAAGGGAAAATGCGCAGTGTGTGGTGGTGCCGCCAGGCTGCCCGTCGTGCACGCTTACTGGTGCCAACCAGCAAACAGTGATGACCCGACAGCAGACAGCTGGTTGACAACACTGCTCGCGCCTCCCCACACCCTTTGCGTGGGCTCCCGCAGGCGGCATTCGGTCCTGGGCCTCTGCCCCAGAGACCACGTGCACCAGCCGCCGCCGCCGTTGGGTGCGGCAGCGCCGGCGGCGGCTGCCCGGCCCGCCCACCGCCGCTGCCAGCGTCGCCGCCGCCACGGGTGGCCCCGGCACCTCCTCGCTAGTACTGCGCGAGGGAGGCCCATCGGGGCCTCTGAGCCCTGGGCAGCTGGGGGTGGTGGTGGGAGGGGCGATGGGCGGTGCAGGCGTCGGCGGAGGCGTTGCAGGAGGCGCCGGCGCGGCGGCGGGCTGCGGGATGGCGGTCGCCGCTGGCGTCGGCGGCGTCGGCGCAGCACCCGGCTCCGGCCAGGGTTTGGTGCTGGTGGCGGTGCTGCTGTGCAGCACGCTGAGGGGCTCACGACTGCAGGAGTCGCGGGTGGGTTGCGGGCAGCCGCTGTGCGTGTCTTGGCCTTGCCCCTGGGGGTGTGTCCTGTGTTTGTCCTGGCCTCACCCTTTCGCTCCTTTCCGCAGCGGCCGCTATTGCTAGCTGGCTGCCTTTCGGGCGGCCGCCGTGGAAAAAGCCACCCTTGCCGTACACCTACAGGGCTACGAGAGACGCTTCGCCCTCTCCTTCTAGCCATTTTACAGCAATACTTAAAACACACATACTCTTGCTTTCCGTTGGCCGCCCTGCAGCTTGCGGCCCTGCGGCTGCTGGTTGCGTCCGCTGCGGAGTGCGACGACGACCACGTGCGGCTGCAGTGCGTGGTGCCGTACCTGCTGACGGCGCTGCACGACCCATCGGCTGCCGTACGCATCCTGGCGGTGCGGGGGCTCGTGCGCACACTGGCGCGCGTGCAGGTGGGCAGTGTTTGTGTTTGTTGCGATGTTCCTGACCACGACAACTTGTGTGAGTGCGTCACATTGCGGGCCCGGGCCCGCTACGCGCTATGCCGGGGGTTCGCGAAACCGCGAGGGAACCGTCCTGCTGGGAGTGACGGTGTGGGGTGTGGGTCCTGAACAGCAGAATGCCACAGTTGCACTGTGGTCGGTCAGAAGCGTAGTTGCGTCCCCTTAGCCCGCTGGACCTGTCACGTGTCCCTATGCAGCCTTGGCTGTCACTACAGTACACTGCAGCTCACCTCAGTGCCACAGCAGTGGAAGTAGCCACAGAGCAGCAGTATTGCCACAGCAGTGAAAGTAGCCACAGAGCAGCAGTATTGCAACAACATATCAGCAGTTTAGTAGCAACAGAGAAGCGACTTAGTGGCAGCATAACAAGAGTGTAGTAGCAACACGTGTAGTAGCAACAGAACAACTGTTTACTAGCAATACAATAGTAGCTTTGCAGCTACAGAGTAACACGCGCACCGCCGCTGGCCAGCCTACCCGTAGCAACTGCTCACAGACCGCGTCTACCACCCTACCGCCTCATCGCTGCTGCTCCTTTGCCGTGCCCCCTGCAGACGCTGCCCCACTCCGACGTCAAGGTGTTCCAGGACTACGTGCTGCCCTCCATGTCCCTCATACCCAACGACCCCGAGGAGGCCGTACGGGCAGAGTACGGCATGGGCCTGGCGCACCTGGCGGCGGCGGCGCACAGGTGGGCGGCAGGACAGGCCTGTTGCGCGCACGGTCTCTGTCATGCCTCTTGTTATATCGCAGTAGCCTGTGACGCTTTCATGGCTTGCACGTGAGTACGAGCCGTCCTTAGCATGCTGTTACTGTTCAATGCACATCTAATGCGACCGAGTGCGGAGAATGCTTTCTTCAGCAAGTCCCCAACGACCGCTGCATGCAGGCACCTGCTCCGTCTCCAGAGCGACACCAACACAGCCGCGGCAGCAGCAGCGGCGGCGGCAGCGGCGGCAGCGGCAGCGGGGGGCGCCGTGACAGGGCCGGCGCCTCCGCCCGTTCGGTGCGTACCAGAGCGGTATGGGGGGAAACAACAACCCCAGTGCCGGTAACGTCCTTAATCAACCGTACGTCAGTAGATGTGTCTCAGGCTGGGTGTTGCTTCCACTCCCCGCTAAGGCGAGTGATCACATTGTGGCACCGGTCTGGCATGCCCCTGCACTGCCGCGTGTCTGCCCACGTGCTGTGCCCACTTGTCCTGCCCACGCGTCCTGCCCACGCGTCCTGCCCTTGTGCGTCCCTCAGGTACGACGTGGAGATGGCTGCCGTACGCGCCCTCATCGAGCGCGGGGTGGTGGAGCTGGTGACAGGGGAGCTCATGGCGGGCGCAGGGGCAGGGGCGGGCGCGGGGGGCCACGGCGCGGCGGGCGGCGGTGGCGGCGGCCCGCGCTCGGCCGTGGATGTCAAGGTGGGGCGGCTGCTCCGTGCGTTCTGCTGCGTGCCGCGTAGCACGTGTGGCCAGCAAACATGCCATTTCGAACTCGGCTGAGTCCAGTGAAATGGCATGTGCTAATGCGGGCCTGTACTGACACCCCGCCCCCCGCCCGTCAACCGCTGTCCGCACGATGCCCTTTATTCGTCCGTCCCAACGCCCTCGGTAGCAGTACAGCTGACTTCTCTTGAGTTCCCTGTGCAACCAGGGAACCTCCCTTGTGCACAACACCCACCAACACCACAGCGTGTAACGTCTCTCACGGCGATCCTGGCCTCTTCGTTTCGCAGCGAGCGCTTTTGTCGCACGTGTCGCTGCTGGCGGAGGCGTTCGGCCGCCGCGGCGTGACGGAGCTGCTGCTGCCGCTGCTGATCACGTGTCTTAACGCACCCGAGGGGCGGCTGCGCGGAGCGTTCTTCCGCGCCGTGGGCTCCCTGGGGCCGCAGCACCTGGGGGGAGAGGCGCTGGATGCCTTCCTGCTGCCCTGCCTGGAGCAGGTGGGTTAGGGTGAGCGCGCACGTGTGCATGTGTGTCAGGCGGTGGTTTCAGCGTTGTGCTGGACGCCTTCCTGCTGCCCTGCCTGGATCAGGTGGGTTAGGGTTTTCGAGCACGTGTGCGTGTGTGTTACGCGGTAATACCTTGTGGGACATCGCTGGTACCCCGACGCGCATGTACTCTCACCTCTTCCCCAGGCGCTGATCGACCGCCAGCCCGTGGTGGTGTTGTACATGAGGCACCTTAATTTTGCGCATACAAGCACCTGGTTGTTGCGTTAATACACAATATGCACCTGCCCCCAGGCGCTGGGAGGCCATGGTGGTGCTGCACATGAGGCACCTTCATTTGGCGAACATATGCACCTGTCTGTTGTGTGAATACACACTGTGCACCTGCTCCCAGGCCCTGGCCCACCGCGAGCCCATGGTGGTGTTGCATACCGGTATGAGGCACCTTCAATTGGAAAACATAAGCACCTGGCCGTTGATACACACTGTTCACCTGCCCCCAGGCGCTGACCGACCGCGAGCCCATGGTGGTGTGCGACGCCGTGCGCTGCCTCGCCGCCGCTTGCGGCCAGCTGCACAAGCGCAGCCTGCTGGGCGCGGCGGCGGCGGTGGCTCCGCTGCTGGCGGCGCCCAGCCCGGCGGTGCGCTGCGCCGCGGTCGCCATGGTAACGGCGGCGGCGAGGTGAGGCCGGGGGGCGCATGGCACGGGGTGTGTGGGTAGCGCAGATGCGGTGCGGGATGCAAGCAGGTGCCAGGTGTCAGGTCGGTGGCAGAGATTTCTGCTGTCGATGCTGCGTTGCTACGGGGTGTGTGGGTGTGGGTGTGTAGGATAGGGTGGAGGATAGGTGAGGCCGGCGGCGGGCGCGCGTGTGACGCGAACGAGGTGCCGGTAGCCAAGTAGATGTCGCATGGTGGCAGCATGGTGGCAGCGGTAGCGACGTGGGGGCGATGGGGTACGCGTAAAGCGCGAGGGAACTGTGTGAGGCGTCAGGGGAGAACGGAAACGTTGGTGGGGGCGATGGGGATGGGCGTGTGGGTACGGGGTGCATGGTGAGGCGGCTGGCGTTTGGGTGTCCGGCTGTGGGCGCGGCGATGGTGCGATAAGGCGGACGGAGAAAGCAGCGTGTGGGCGGTGGGCGCCTCGGCCGGCGTGGACTGGGCCGGGTTTGGTTCTCTGCGGCACAAGGCCCCTGGCAGGGACAGCCAGCGTAAGGTGGACAGCACAGGGGCCCGCTGCGTCCATGTCTACGCATCTTGTCAGTGAGTTCGCAGCAGTACAACGCGTTTTTTTTGAGCACAGAATGCTCCTAACCTGTCCCGCGCGCTGCTTCGCAGGCACCTGCCCGTCGCTGACGTGTACGCGCGGCTGTCCGTACTCATCGCCCCATACGTACGGCGCCTGCCGCCATTACTAACGGACGAGCAGCTGCTGGCGGGCTGCCTGCTGATCACCAGCGACGGCGCAACGGCTGGCGAGGACGATGTGTTGGAGGCAGCCAGGGGACGGCGGCGGCCCGGCGGCGGCGGTGGCGGCAGCGCCGGGGGCATGCCTAGTCGGGGCTCTGCGGTGGACGTAGGGCCGCAGGGGTCACGGCCGTTGACACGTGTAGACACGACTCGTACGGCATCCGGTGCGCAAGGTGAGCGAGGAGTGTACGGCAGGGGTGTACGGCGTGGGGAAGTGCATGGGGCTACGGCACTGAAGGCGATGGGTGTTGCAGGTACTGAGTGCGGCTGGGGTGCTAGCAGGGCGTGTGGGCTTGCTCACGTGGAGTCTATTTTGCTGCAGAAACAAGGAGGAGGCGAATGTGAATGTTTTTCCTGATTGCAGCTGCAGAGACGCTGGCGGCGGCCATGGACCGATTGGCGGCGCCGCTGCGTCCCCCACCCACGGGGAGTGCAACAGGGCCGGCGGCGGGGACGGCGGGGGCAGCGTGGCCCCAGCTGCCGGCAGGCGGCGCTGCTGCTGCTGGCGGCGCCGGCGTCGACGGTGGTGGCGGCGGCGGCGGCGGCGCAATCCTCCCCGGCCTGCCGCTGCTGGAGGGGCTTTGCTGTCCTGACGACATGGCCGACCTCTTCTTGCGGCCAGGTGCGGAAAGCTTAATAATCATTTTCCAATAGAATCCACATTATTCAAATGCGGTTTGTGGGTTGGGAAAGCGCTGGGATACCATTGGCCAAGATGCAAAGCTGCCGCTGTGCTGCGGGGATCTCTGCCTGCTGTCGCTGTTAGTTGGCTTGCTGGTTTCAGCTTCCGCTTGCCCAATAACTACACCCACACGCCTATCTATCGCCGTTTCCTCCCCACCCCAGCCGCCCCGCTCTACACCTTCGACATCGTCCTCGACCCCGTCTCCGCCGCCGCCGCCGCCGCCATCTCCAACCCCTCCTCCGACGGCGGCCCCGCCGCCTCCACCGCCGCCGCTAACAACGGTGCCTCCGCCGCCGCCGCCACTGCCGCCATGGCCTCCGCCGCCTCGCCGTCGGCCGCCGCCGTCGCCGCCGCCGCCGCCGTTGCCGCGGCGGCGTCGATCCCCGGCCCTGGCGTCAGCACGCATGCGGCGGCGCTGGCGGCGCTGCCGTCACGGTTGGCGTTTCTGGAGGCGCGGGCCCTAGGGCTGGCGGAGCGGTTGGCCAAGGAGCCACTGGGGGTGGACCCACTGGACAGGCAGCAGTTGGAGAGGTGGGTGGCTTGCGTCAGAGCGAGGCAAAGCAGGTGGAGGGTTGTGCGCGTGACAGGGTGCGCTGGGGAGGTAAACGGAGGGAAGGGTGAAGTAAGGTGCTCGGTGTTGCATGGGCTCGGCGGTGTGTGCTTCGTTCGGCGTGGCGCAGCCGCTTGGCCGCTTGTTTGCGAGCCGCCCTGCTGTGGCCCCTCACCCATGAGGTCTCATCCTCTGATCTTTGGTCATCACTTACCTTGCTGTTTGCTGCCTGGCATGCCTTCATCCTCTTTCTTGCTTGGGCAGGCTGGCAGGGCTCGTGTCGCGGCTGCGCTCCGACACCCAGTCCGACGTGCGCGACGCGTCGGCACGCGACACGTGGCGCCTGGTGTCGCTGGCGACCCGTGGGTCGGCCCCCGCAGCCTCAGGGCCGACAGGGCCGACCGGCGGCGGCGGCGGCTCCGGCGCGGCGGCAGGGGCCGGCGGCGGCGGCGGTGGCCTGCTGCAGGCAGCGCACCTTGGTGACTACTTCACTGTGGCAGGAGGTGAGCTTGTCGTACCGTAAATGTACCAGGTTACCGTACCGTGCGCTGGAGTTAGGGAAAAAGGCACATGTTGGTGGCGCAGAAGGAATGCGTAATAGCGGCGGCGGTTTGCAGTTGCAGTGGCAGTTGGCGCATTTGGGTGATTCTGTCACGGTGCCTGGACGTGAGCGCGTGCTGAAGCCAGGGAACCAGGGGCTCCCTGCACGTGAGGTTGTACGGTGCAGCAATGTGCGCAAGCGGTCCTGGACGGAGTCGCATTGACCCCATGCGTGTATGCACCCGTACGCTGCCGCGAAGCACGCTCCGTTGGGCATGGACACCGGTCGAAGAGGGCATCTTAAGGGTCTTGCCAACCAGCATCAGCTTTTGCATGCCCAACATAAGTAGGAGAAGGCGTCTTAAGGCTCTTGTCGAGCAGCATCAGGGTGTGCATGCCCCAGACTGTCCGATTGCATGGCGCGCTTCCCTGCAGGCCCCTCCACGTCGAGCGTGGACGCGGGGGGATGGGACACCGGATCCGGTGGCAGCGGCGCGGCAGGTGGGGTGCCTTTAGCTCACATAGCTTGTCGCCGCTGCACTGCACGATGCCCTTGCATAATTTCCGCTGAGGCCCTGCCCCTTTCCAATCAGTAGTTGTTTCCCCGGACGTGCCAATGACGGTGCCGCAGCGTGCTGAATGATTGCGTATTGATTGACACACTGAATTATTAATGATACCATTGCAATGCATTTGCACACGGCTTCTTCCCAGGCGGCGGCTGGTGGCGTCCCCGCGGCGTGTTGGTGGCGCACCTCGCGGAGCACCGCCGAGGCGTCACTCGCCTGGCGGTGGGGGCAGGGGGGTGCTTCCTGGCCTCCGCCTCGCACGACGAGACAGTCAAGGTGAGGCGCGGGAGGCCATGTAGTGGAACTGCCATAGGTCAGGCCGCCACTAGAGCAACACAACCCGATCGGTGTGGCCCTCGATACATTCCATCCTCCTTGCAACCTTTGTTCGACACCCCTGCTCCTGGTGGACCAGACCTGTGTGCAGCTGCGCGGCCCAGCGGGTTTGTCCGTGATCTTCAGATAAACCCTCGCTTCATTGACATAACATGACACTCTCACATCGCGGAACCCCAATCCGTGTTTTACAGATCTGGGACCTCCGTCGCCTGGAGCGAGACGTGTCCTTCCACTCGCGCCTCACCTACGCCGCGCAGTCGGGCCGCATCACCGCCCTGTGCTGCTGCGGGGGCACGGCGGACGCACCCGGCCCGGGGGCCACCAACACACCCGGCGCGTCCTCCTCCTCCACCCCCTCCCCTTGGTCCTCCGGAACCACGGTGGCCAGCGGCTCCTCATCCGGCTCGCTGCACCTGTGGCGTCCGGAGTACACCACACGCCAAGGGGGAGTGCCGGACAAGTATACTGGTGGGTACGGTTGGGTGGTTGGTTGCCGTACAACATAACAGATACACTCAACACTCATACCTGCTGCAAACGTACTCGTGTCAGCCTCACAGCGCCCGCCAGGTGAGTGAACAGCGCGCACAAACCGCATACGCGTTGGCCTCGGCCCTTCCTCCCTCCGGTATCCCCTCCCAGGCGTGGTGGCTGTGGGGCATACTTAACCCACCCTCTCCACACCCGCCCCGGTGTTCCCCATCTCCCTCTCTGGTCAACTACCGGTACACCCAACGACTCGCGAAGACATTGCAGACAACGCAGTCCCGCCTTCTGTCCCCCTCCCCAGGCGTGGTGGCGGTGCGGCAGCTGTCCCCGGGCCAGGGCGCGGTGCTTGAGGTGGCGGGCTGGGGGCCGCACCTGCTGCTGCACGTGACGCAGCGCGGCGGCGTGGGCGCGTGGGACACACGCACGGCGCGCGACGCGTGGGCGCTGCCCTGTCCGCCGGCCCTGGGGCTACCGGAGCGCCTTCTGGCGGACCCCTCGCCCGGGGGCTGCTGGCTCATGACGGGTGAGGGGCTGGGGCCGTGGGTGGGGAAGCGCGGAGGCAGGGCAGGGTGGGACGGAAGAGATTAGCGTGTGGGGTGGATGGGTTGGGGGGCGTTACAGTGGGTGGGCTGGCGGGCCCCTGGGCTGGGGTGTGCTGGCTCATGACGGGTGCGGTGCAGGGCCGTGAGTGGAGCTGATTTGGGCACGTTGAGATGGGCTGGGATGGGGTGCGAAAGGGATGGAAGGGCATGCGGGTGGGTCACGGCCGCAGGGTTACGTCCGCGCATTGGGGGGGGGGGGTAACAAAGTACTAGTAACGCGAATAAAGTGATAGTGGTGATAGCAGTGGTAGGAGTAGTACGGTGAGTAAAAAGTAAAAGTCGACCTACTGAAGAGTTGGTCCGCCATCTGCTCCAGCTCCCACAGCATGCGCCGGCAAGCGGGGGGGTTGGGGCAGGCTCAAGTCAGAACATGACGGGCTGGTTGCCAGCCTGCGGCAGCGCCGCGCGGCTTTACCTCTGTCCATATCCGTACTGCCCACCCACCCGTGCGACACCGCTCCCGCCTCACTCGGCCCTGCCCCACGTGACGCTGCCCTGCCCCACCTCACTCTTCCCTGCCCACCTCACCTCCCTCCCTGCCCCCTTTCCCCACCTCACCTCCCTCCCTGCCCCGCCTCCCTCGTCCTTGCCCCACCTCACTCTTCCCTGCCCACCTCACCTCCCTCCCCGCCCCCGGCCCACAGGCACCAGCCGCGGCTACGTGAGTCTGTGGGACATCCGCTTCCTGCACTGCGTCACCACGTGGCAGCACCCCCTACGCTGCCCCATTGACGCCATGGCCCTAGCCACCGGGCCCCCCGCGCGCGTGCCCGGCATGGCCCCCACACACCAGCCGCACGGGATCCTCACTGGTGGTGGTGGGGGTGCGAGTGCAGGGGGTGGTTACAGGGCGGGCGCCGCCAGCAGCAGTGGCTCCGGAACTGGGCCGTACGGCGCCGGCGGCGTGCCGCTGGTGTGGGTGGCGGCGGGGCAGGGGGAGGCGGGGCTGTGGGATGTGGTGGGCAGCAGGTGCAGGCAGGTGGTGAGGTGCCTGGGCCCGGTGGAGGGCGAGGCGGCGGCGGCGGCGGTGACGATGCCGGCGGCACTGGCGGCGGCGCCGACCAGGTGGCAGGTGCCTGGCGGAACCGGTGGAGGGGGAGGGGGAGGAGGAGGAGGGGGTACGGCGGCGGCGGGGGCTGGCCTGGGCGTGGAGTCGTTGGCGCAGCCGCAGCCCAGGACGGCGGGTGAGAGGCTCAGGCTCAGGCTCAGAGGCTCACTGAGGGGCTGTCGCCTGCTGTCATTTTTGCGCCACCACACCCTTTAACCGTTTCGCGTGCGGGATGCTGGGCTCGAGACCGCCCATTCCCACCGCGATAAAGTCTCGTTCTTCACGTCTTGCCCGGTTGGCCCTCTCGCCTCACATGCAACCGCGAATGCAACTCCCCCGCCCCCGACAACTCCACCCCTCCGTCCCCAGGCGCCCGCTGCCTGCTGTCGCTGCCCGGCGGCGCACTGCTGTGGGGCGGTAGCGACGCGGCCGTGCGCTACTGGGACGCGGCACGGCCCGAGGGCTCCTACGCCGTTTGCGGCCCGCTGTGGCCGGGGGACACACTCAGCGACGGCACGCCAGGGTCAGGGCTCAGTGTGCCCGAGTACAGGTGGGGACTGGGATGGAGGCGGGGGCGCCCGCGGTGGTGCTTGTAGCTTGACTGACCGCGCCGCCTGTGTAGTCCCATCCAGCAAGCACCGTGCCATACGCCACACTACTGGTGCACGTGCCACTCACTACCTGCTGCCCGCGCACGTTCCTGCCACGTCCTCATACCCGACCACCTTCTTGTCCCCCGCGACCACGAGGACCACCCATGCTGCGCGCGCCGTGCAGTGCTGACTGTAGCGCACCAGTCGTACGCTCAGACGCAAATGCCTCCTCCCATTCATGAGCACCGGCTGCCACGTTGCCGCTGTGCGCCTGCCCCATCGCCCCACTCCCCAGGTACAAGTACCGGCTGCGTGCTGTTGGCGGCGTTGGCGAAAAATGGTTTTGTTACGTAGGTTCAAGAGTTTATCAATTAATTAGACTAGCCCCACTCCCCAGGTACAAGTACCGGCTGCGTGCTGTGGGCGACGTTGCGGTGTGCGAGGAGCTGTGCATGCTGGACAGCACCTCGCGCCTCACGGAGAGCTGCCACGAGCTCAGGGGCCGGGTGAGCGCACATGCACCAGCAGCGAAAGCGAAACCAGCAGCAACAGCATTGCCAGCGATGGCACCAGCCGCGGCGTTGTACCGAGAGAGGCAGGGTGTAGGCCAGTGCATGTTGGGTGCCTTCGCGGCAGCGTGGGAACACCGCATGTGCCCTTCCCCACACCTTGTAGGCGTCTTGCTGTGCACAGCGTTAGGAGCGTGCACGGAACCCTCACGTACCGTACGGCAGCCACAACCCTGCCTCTCCCCAGGTCCGAGTGAACGACCAGGCGCACGCCGACGCCTTGACGGCCCCCCCCTGCTTACCCCCCTGCTAACCCACACCCGCCCACCTGTGCACCCCTTCATACACACCACCAGGTCCGCGTGAACGACCAGGCGCACGCCGACGCCGTGACGGCCCTGGCTGTGGCGGACCCCCCGGGCAGCAGCCGCCTGCTGATCAGCGCCAGCAGGGATGGCGTCATTAAGGCGTGGAAGTAAAGGGAGGGCAGCGGAGGGGTGCGCATGCCGCAGCTGCCGGGCAGCGTAGGGGCGTGCGGATGGGAGCTGCCGTGCAGCCGAATTGAGGAAGGGGAAGGGCGGCCGCTGCCGTGCAGCGGAATTGAGGAAGGGGCAGGGCGGCCGCTGCCGTGCAGCGGAATTGAGGAAGGTGTAGGTCGGCGGCTGCCGTCTACTGGTCAGCGCCAGCAGGGCGGCGTCATTCAGGCGGTGAAGTGACTTGGGTGTGTGGGGTGTGTGTGGGGTGTGTGTGGAGGAACTAGCGGCGTGGTGAAGGTTGGGAGGTTGCCGCTCCGCCGCTCAAGCAAACGGACGGGCCATGGAGGGTGTGCTGATAAGAGGAGGGGCAGGGGTGCGAGGGGACACGAGTTCTGGGGTGTGGCTTTTCTCTGTTTTTTGCGCGGTGGCGCTGCGCATTGCCTGAACTTGCTGTGAGGGAAGACACGCATGTGGGAAGGGGAGACGCCGAGCAGCACAAGGGGGTGTGCGTGAAGTAATGGGGAACGGGGGGAGGTGGCAGTTGGAGTTAGCGCAGCGGTGGGTCCGGCGGGGCGCTCAAGGGGTAACGAGAGGAAGAGGAGGGCCGGAGTGCAGATGAGGCCAGTGCGCGGCTGACACTGCAGTTGAAGTTTCAAGGTGGATGTAGGAGGTGTTTATTGCATATGCGCAAGCTGTTGCGCTCAGTGTGGAAGGCCGAGGTCACTGCCGCAATGTCTGAGCAGGCGATGGCTGTGCGGAGGCGCGGAGGAGGTGGCGTTGCTGACGTGTAGAGTGTCCTGGTGTGTCGTGTCAAGGGGCAAGTGAGTGCTGCTGGTCCTGGACAGGTTCGGGGTTTTGCCCGTGTATGGGCACCGTAACCCCTTGTGGTCCGCGCGTGGAAGGACGTGACGCACAGGGACGGTGACGCAGCAGGCCATCAATTTGGTATGCAGCAGAGGCGCAGGGGTGTTAGGGGCCGCTGTCGAAGCAGCTGTCGTGCTGTCCCATGCAAGATGGCAGAGCGGTTCTGCCTGACTTTGTGACGCTAGGTAGCGCTGCTTCGTGGTCGGGGCCTCCCTTGGCACTGGTGGTACGAGTCCGACCCAGTTATAACCAACGCGGTGTCAGCAAGTGCGCCAACTGCTCCGTGCTTTTATATTTTATTGCCTGCGTCAACATGTCGGAGGTGCGGGCTAAGCACTTGGGCGCCGGTGTCCGCCAAGCGCCCAAAGTTCTTTGCCCTTCCCGCCATACCCTTGGTCCATGCAATTACTCACGACCTACCCCAACGAAGCGCTATCATGAATCATCGAACGGGGCGTCGACCCTTGTAGGCAGAGCGACAGTAGAGGACACCCCTAACAACCTTGCGAACGGACACAGCCGGCCGGAATGCGATGTATCCCAAGAAATGGAAGTAATACTGAAACAAAGGGATGAATTGCTCGAACGCGTTAAGGATGCCCTCCTTGAAGTCGCGCATGACATGCGCCAGCGAGGCCCTACCATTGTGCTTCGCCGAGTACCGGAAGGAGCCATTGCAGGACATCTGCCACTCCTGCATGCCCTGCGGTACAGCGACAGCCTAATTGCGGACCTGGTGGTGAAGAAGGCTGCGGCGTGGGCCCTTCATGAAAGTAAGTCGTTCCGCCCTCACCAAGGCCCCCCTGACTCCCAGCGCCCTATCGTCCACACGCTGCCAGCGCAACGACCCGCCGCCAGAGCATATCACCCACTCACAGTCCTACGGTGCCAACACATAACGCTTCCCACTCCTGCACTCCCGTTCAGCTCATGCACGCCTCGCACCACCACCTTTCCGCAACCCTCCTGCCCCCAACCCCCCCACTCCCCTCGCACCCCCTCTCCCGCACCCCCGCAGTCATGCCCCCAACCTTCTCCATCCCCCTCGAAACCCTAGTCGCCTACTTCTCCTCCCGGACCGAACTGGACATCGTCCTGGAAGACACCAACAACTCGGAATGGGCCGGCATGCTGCCCCTGGCGCTACACGTGCACACGCACGGCACGCTGTGCGGCGGCCCCTGCCGGCCTCCACCACCACGCACCACGCGCTGGCCTACCTGCGCGGCGCCCTGGACCACTTCGACCTGCCGGACCTGCTCGACCTGCCGCTGCACCTGCCGCTGGCAGCAGCAGCAACCAATGCCAGCCGCGACCCGCTACATATCCAACAGGCCGCCTTGCTGCTGCAGGTGGGACAGGGGGGTGTAACCGCAAAGCGGCAAAGTAGCTGTACCGGAAAAGGTCGGCCTGCCAAAGAGGAGTAGCTATTGGCGACTGGCGAGCGACGAAAGTGGCAACAGCAGGGGGGAAACAAAGTACTAGTACCGCGAGGAGGACATGGGAGGTGGTACTGCATTGTGGGTACGGCAATGTGGGTACGGCATGCAGTGCAATCGTATCTTGGGTGGCAAGCGATTAAGGAATGGCGCACGCCCAGCAGTCGGCCAGTGTGCCCCCAAGGAGCACTCCGTGGGGGCACATTGCGCATGGTTCACGGCGCCGTGCCCACCAGCCTAACCCACCTGCCCTGATCGCTTGGTGCTCTGGGCACCGGTGCCCTACTCACACTTGTGGGCAGGGGGGCAAGGCGGGCCAGGTGGGACCCAGGACCTATGTACAGCAGTGAACAGCTGCTCTGTCATCCGGTGGCAGCACGCGAGCTACCGTATGGTGAAGCATACAAGGGCTACCACCACACCAAATCGTCCTCCGGCTGTGACCTTTCGTCACTGACCTAACCCACGCTCAGACCTGTCCCTGCCGTGCTGCCACACACACGCCGTGTTGCACTCCTCCCACACGCAGCTGTACACCCAGGCGGCTGTGGAGCAGGCAGCCGCGGACGTGCTGGAGCTGCTGCCTCCATCCGCCGCCCTCATGTCGGACAGCGGGGTGGCGCTGCTGGTCGCGCCGCCGCCGCTGCAGCGCGCAGCATCCGCCGCCGCCGCCGCCGCCGCCGCTGCCGCCGCATCCTGTAGCCCACCGGGGACGGGCAGTGTGCGGTCCACGGGTGGTGGTGGAAGGGGCGGCGGGGGGACCAGCGGGAGTGGTGGCAGTGCGTCGGAGGGGTACTGTGGCCATGGCGCGCACAGCAATCGGCTTAACGTGGGGCTGCTGGGCTACCCTGACGGCTGGGCAGGGCAGGACACGTACGACAGCAAGGGAAGGTAGGATACAACCAACTGCAACAGAGTATGGTACAACTGGCTAGCAACAGCGCTTTGCAGCAGTAAGCAGGTGCAGCAGCTGGAGGTGCGTGGGCCCAGGGCTGGGCTGCACGCGTTAGCGCTGCGGTGTATGTTGCGATGCAGTTGAAGGGGCACATTCACATACAACAAGGCAGGTGTAAGTCTCAAGCTCGAAGCAAGTAGGATGTCTAGCGATTGGTAGCAAGGGTGCGTGTGGCTGCGGCGGCGCTGCTGCACACGGCTGCGCTGCTGCACACGGCTGCAGCTACTGTTTCTACTCCACTGGAAGACGACCCGGGAATCACCCACAATGGAGGCCACACCGACAGTGCTGTGTGGACCAACGCTGCCAGTGCCGTTCTAACGCTGCCTCTCAATGCTGCCACCCGTCCCTGGTCCCCCGCCAGCCTGCTGGCGGTGCGCTGCGACGGGCGGCACGTGGCACGCAGCGTGTCGGTTTCGGAGCTGCTGCCGTACGGATCCCGCGGGCAGCTGGCGCAGGGGGCACGTGCCCTGCTGCAGGAGCAGCTGGCGCGGTGCGTGCCGGGGCTGCATGCCACGTGGCGGCCGGCGGTGGTGCGGTACCCTCCGCCCCTGGGCACGCAGGAGGTGGAGGTGCTCCTGGTGGGCATGGGCGGGCCGGCACGTTCGTGAGGGGAGTGTAGCAGGTGTGTTAGTGTGTGGGTCAGTGCGGGAGGAGGCTGTGGTCTGTGCTTGCTTGTGGGGCAGGTACCGGCATGTGGGCAAGAGGTGTGGGTGGTTGGGTTGGAGTGTGGGGTGCAGGAGCTGTGAGGCGGGGGCAGTGCCGGGCCGTGGGGTGTCACAGGTGCACAGGTCCATGCCTCTGGTGGGACGGGGTGCGGGGGCCGAGTGGGAATGAACGGTGTGTGGTGGGATTGCGGGCGGGACGTGTGGCTCAATAAGTGGATGGCGGACTGGGGCTGGCGACAGTGAGTGCGGTGCGACCTTCTTGGCAGGTGCTCCGGGGAATGCGGAATACCGGTATGGAAGGTGTTCGCCTTGGTCCCCCGGCCTAGTTTTGCGCACAGGCCTAGTTTTGCGCACAAGGTGGAGTTTTCCCCATAATGGGCCGTCAGAGGCGGCAGCATGCTTCAAGCGCGTGGATACACCGAGTGCATGGATGGGCGTTTGTGTCCAGCAAGTACTCCCACTACGACGGTGTGGTGCAGCCTGTGTCGAGGCGCCTGCATGCGTAACGTAGCCTGTGGGGGAGCCAACGTCGGGAAGTTAAGTGCAAATGTTACTGTCACTGTTACTGTACCTGTAAATGTTACTGAAGCGTGGGGAGGGTGCTGGTCAGGTTCTTGGAGCTGTGCCAAGGTGTGTATGAGTTGGCGGCACAGGCTACCAGGGAATGGTCGGCTTTGGCCTGTTTTTGGTGGAAGTTTTCCTTGCAGCTCTTTCAACGCTATACACACTGCGTTGTGACGCTGTGACTTGTGCGCTGGTAATGTGCTTGGTGTACGGGTGGGTTTCAAGCGACACGCCGGTGTGCGCTGCTGCCTGGCGGGCGTCGAACAGGCGGCACCAGCCCGCTTGCCGATCGGTCATGGGGGTGCTGGCTGGTGAATTGCAAGCGCCGAGACAGGCGCTGCTGCACCGGCGGAGACGTGTGTTCTGAGGCGTAGTAGGATGTGGTGCAGGGATGGACCATGGACGACGCAAGTAACGATGGGAGGTAGACAGGGGAGTGAGAGGCTGGGAGCACGGACGTTGTTCTGGCGTCTGGATTATTGTATGCACGTCCCGTCGCCAGTGTAGCTGCTGCGTGTGCTGGCTCTGTTGTGTTTCCTACCTGGTTGATCATGGCATCGAGGGTTTGTAGACGGTCGTGTGATAAGTCAGTTTTGGAGAAGTACGGTACTACCCATGCACGGTGACGTACTATGGGCCGTCGCATTTCACGTACTACATGCGCAAGCAACGTACACAGCACTCTGAACTATAATAGCATGCTGCAGGGAACACACGTTTGTCGCCACAGCCTAGTAACAGGAGACAGCGTGGTGTGCGGGTCAGGTTGCAGGCAGACAGTGGCAGGGGTGCAGAGCATCAACTAACATTTCCGGCTTTCCTTACTCCCAGGCACCTTTAGTCTTTGGCATTACAATGTAATATAACACGAATTCACGAAGCGTTTGGGGGAATTAAAAGGACAGTTCGACCGCTCATGTAACCACGCTGTAAGATCCAAGTACTGCTTGGCCTGCCCATGCCTTATCAACGTACATGGGTATGTATGTATGTATGGTTTTACAGTTTTGGTCCCCTTCCAGAGCCCAGCCCCATCCCGCTCGAAACACAGGGCTGGTCCCGGCCATTAGGTACATGGGTATGCAAGCGCCCGCAGCAGCATGCACTTCATCAAGGGGGCCAAAACTGTGAAACCACACGTACGTACACTTCACCCGGTGCACCAAAGCCTCCGGGAGCTAGGGCCCCGGCCTTCCAGGGGCACTCAGCCCCATGCAGGTTTCTAACCCACACCGCACGGCCCCCTCTCAAGCCTGCCCGCGTGCCCGGTACGGTACCGGGACTGCTCTGCCGCTCTTTCATCCAGGCCATGCCCTGATCTGTACGGCACACGTGCAGCCACTGCACGAGGTATCTTGCCGTACTGTTGTTCTGCACAGGTCTTGCGCAATGGCACAAGGTACCGTACCGTAACACTGCATAGCGTGGCCAGGCCGACGCGCAACGACGCCATACCGGTATATACAATCAGCCGCCCTAGCCCACGGGAGCTCCCTTGCCCTTGCCCTTGTGCGCAGATTGCTACCCAGAAGCCATTCTGCATGCAGGCGGACGTCCGCGGCCTCCCTGAAACGCACACCTGCCTGCAAATGATTCAGGGTGGCCATGCTTGCCCACGCCTCAAGCACGGATACCTGGACGCACAAAACCTGCGTGTCTGTTTGGCGCAGCATGCATGCATGCATTCATGCAAGACCTCCTGTACACCACCTACCCTGACAAAACAGTATGCATGATACCTGTTACCCAACCAGGTGGCCCCTCAGACCAGGTGGCGTCTTGAGCCCACCCACTCCCTTCTGCTCCGCAGTCCGAACAGGCCAACAGCTCACTGTCGTAGCGAACGGTCGGACACCTTGACGCTCTGCAGTTACCTCTGCGGCTACCTCCCTCCCGCGCCCTCCACCCTAGGCGAACGCTAGCATTGCAACCGTCCTCAGGATGATGGTCACTGCCCTGTCATTGCCCATGCAGCAACTGGGCGCCTTGACACCCGCCTTGACACCTCCCCCGCAGACCCTGCCAGCTCCTGGCCCCTCCGCGCTACCACTCTGCGGTTAACCCCATCCCCATCCCCCACCTACTCGCGTGACTGCTTTCTTGCCCCCCACCCCCACTAGCTTTACGCGTACCCGTCCACCCCTAGCTGAACGCCAGGGCCGCCACAATGACTAGGATGATGCTGAGCGTGACCACCAGGCACAGCTGCGTGTTGCTGCCGCTCTTCCGGATGATCTCCTGCATCTTCTTGCGTGCGGCCTTGAGCCGCATGTTGGTGGTGTCCACGTCCTGGTCCAGGCTCTCCAACATGCGGCTCTGGAGGAGAGGGAAGGGAATTGTAAAAAAAGAGAGCCGACAGAACCATCAGCAGAAGTGAAATGGCTGAGCAGTAGGGCTGGTGGGAAGGGGAGGAAAGCGAGAGGACATGAAGGCGGAGTTGGGTATGGGAGCAGGTTCGGGTCGCTCGCTGGCGGCGCATCCAAACGGGGGTGCGGTCGGGTCCAGTAGCGGCTGACCGGTGGCTAGCCAAGGCCCAGACCCATGCGGCCCCTCCCCTCCCCTCCCCCCTATCGTTTTATGTAAGTTCTTTCCCCCTCACCCTCCCTTCCCCTCGCATCCCCCTCCCCTCCCCACCTGCTCTTCAAGCTCCATACCAATCTCCCTGCCCTGCCGCCCGATGCGTATCACCGCCTGCGCTATGTCGTCTAGCTCCTCGTCGTGTTGCCTGCGGGCAGGGGTGGTGGCGGGGGTGGCGGGGGAGGGGAGCGGGGTGTGGGGCTGCGGCTACGATAGGCACCCACGGCTGTAGCGCGCAGTGGAAGGCCCGCTGCGGGCCCAACCTTCTCAAAGGCTCAGACCAGCCGCCCCAACGGACTTGTACAGACACAAGTCTGCACGTGGGCTGCCTGTCTGCACTGCAGCATGCGGCGACCAACCATGCTGCACAGGCCTTCGGCTCTTGCCACGCCAAACATACACTAGATGCGAACCAGAACCAACCGCACCTCCCAGGAGCATCGTCCGCCCTTACAACCCTGCGCTACCCGTCTCCAGGCGCCGCCACACCATGAACCGCTGCGTCCTGGCCCCGCTCCCCAACCGCCACCTCCCGCACCACCTCCCACACCACCACCTCCCCCGGGCCCCCCACTCATCATGAGCTGCTGCGCCTTCAGTTCCACCTCCCGCACGACATTGCACCCCTCCATCACCCGTCCCCACCTCACCATTGTAACCCCGCCACACACAAAGCCGTGACGCGACCACCTCAGCATGAGCTGCTTACGTCCTGGCCCCCCCCCACCTCCCACACCACAGCCCGCACCACCTGCACCCGGGCCCCCCACCTCATCATGAGTTGCTGCGTCTCGTAGTGGCTGTTCACGAAACGGTCGTTGGAGGCGGCGGCCCGCGCCTCGGCGGGCGGCAGCGGTGCGGCCGCCCCCGTGCGCAGCGCCTCACGCATGCCCTCCACCGCCCGCCGGGTGGAGCTGAGGAGGGAAAGGCAGTTGACGGTTGGCGGTGACTGTAACCGTACGGCACTGGCAAGCACATGACAGTACAGTCGTATTGTGCGCTGAGGTTGTACAGCCAGTTGAAGGGTGGGATCCAGGAAGGGAGGATATAGGAGACGGAGAGAAGGACAGGGGTTGGAAGGTGTGCCGTTTGGGGCGATCCGCTGGGGTGGTACCGGATGAGGTGCGGGGACGCGGTACGGTAGCAGCCCGCCTGAGTCGCGGCAGGAGCCGCTGACCACCCTGCGACATATACGGTATAGTGCTGCCCCCGACACCCCCACAGCGTCGTGTCAGCGTGGCTTACCCATGTGTGGGCACAACGTGATCACCTGAAACCCAGCCTGACCCGTTGGCTCCCTTCCACCCAGTCACGCCGCACCTGATCCATCGTTGCCTGCTGCTCAGCTCCTCCGGTGTGAGGTTGAACCGCTGCGGGTCCTCCGACGCCCGCTGCACAGCCTTTTCCAGCTCTCCTAGCTGCAGCAGTGGATCAAGGTTGCAGGAGTGGGACAAGGTTAGAGCAGTGGAACAGGACTGCAGCAGTGGAACAGAGTTACAGCAGTGGGAACAGGGTCGCAGCAGCACCGGCAGCCAAGTCAATGTGGTCGTCAACTGTTTGCCAGCAGGAACCCAGGGCAACCCCTGCGAACCCTGGGGAACCCAAGGCATACATCCCTAGCGCTACCAGCGGTGCAGCTGCTGACATTGGCACGGGTGCAGCAACGTGCCCGACACAGGAGGATCAGGGTTACGGTGTGTGGGTGTGTGTGGGTGCTGCTGGGTGCCTGGGCTCTCTACACCGCACAGGGTAGGACACACCTGCCACGCGCACGAGTTGCACCCCTCCTCCACCGACTTCGCTATCCGTCGCCTCTCCGGGTTGGCAGCCGTGAGCCCGTGAAACCGTGATAGCCGCTGTTGAAGGTCGGTGACCTGTATCCGTGCATTGGCCCTTAGCCGATGAGCTGTATGGAACAGGCGAACGTGAGTAACCTGAAGCCCCAAAGCCACAGACTTACAGTCTCTTCAATGTCATGCCTGATTAAATAGTATGGATCTTGGCCTTTACTCATGGCGAGCTGCAGGAAAGCAGGCCCTAAAAGCGGAACCAACAGCTGCTGGAGGTGTGTGTCACGAGTTGGTGCAGACTGGTAATGTTAAGCGTAAATGCATCTTTTTATTATCATGTTGCACCGGAACTCAATTGCTCATGACGTGGGGCATACTCTGCCTCGCGAGCCCGAACGTCAGTTGTCGGTTAGGGATGTTACAGTCACGCATCATCATGTCACGCCGCGAGCATCCGCAAGAAAACATTGTGATACGAGCCGCTGATCTGTTGCACTGTTACTCTCACCTGGCAAACTTGGAATAGTTTCCGACTCCACGTCGCACCAGACCTGCCACTGTCGCAGGCAGGACACAAACTAGACGTAACTGGGTCACATCGACAAATAAATCGGAGCCGTCCGAAACCTCCCGTCCACCGAAATAGCGCCTTTCCATGGCGGCTCAAGCAGTCATGCGCTGTTGTGGAACACAGGCCTACCGCTTAAGCGTGCTCTGCAATCAGCAGGCACCTAGTATAATTGCAACATCCCGACAAGCCATTGCCCGTGGGTGCCAACAGCGGCAACCGCGCTTGTGGCTGGGCGCAAGCCAACCGACAGCTCGGCATGCCACTGTGCTAAGCGCTTCCAAGGCCGAATCTCGTGGTGCTGGGGGCAATGAGGCGAAGGGCTCAGGGCAAAAGCAGCCTAAGCGGGAGGAGCTGTCTGGAAAGGGCTCCCCTGACCCACGGGACGCTGCCGGAAAGACGAAAGCTAAGCAGGACGACACGGAGGAGGACGGGTTTCTGGATGAGGGTAAGAACTCCTGCTCTTTGGCTGCCAGGTTTGCACGAGGACGCAAACCCTGTATTGCAAGATTGCCCGCCATGGCTGCGCTAGACCCTTGGCTGCTGCTGAATATTCTTTAGACACCGATGGTGAGCGACGCCTTGCGACACACTGGGCTCCTGTACCGTACCAGAAGCCCTGAACCCACAGCGTTCGTGCACCAGTTACCTTCATGCTTTCGCGCCCTACTGCACTGCCCAGATGGCTTGGAGTACGAGGAGGGTGAGTACGACGAGGACGAGGAGGGCGGGGAGTACGACGAGGACGAGGAGGATGAGGGCGAGGACGATTACGCCGAGTCCTTCCTGGAGCCGGACGATGCCGTACGGGAGGTGGCCACGGGCGGTACGGCATGGGGGGACGCCGTACTCAAGTGTGCGCAGGAGGTGCTGTGCCAGCCCAACATGCAGGTGGGTGTTGGGGTCGGGTGTGTGTGGCGCTGTGGTACGTGGTGGGACGTAGTGGGACGTGTGGGACGGCACCTCGACTGCTCCTTGGTGGTGCCCGCAGTGCCAGCCCGACATGCAGGTGGGTGTCTTTGGTTTTCAGTGGGGCGGCGTCTGGGTCGCTGCTGGGTAGGTCCCATCGGCACGCTATCGTGTGGCCTGCCTGGTGTGCAACGCAGGCCACACCACACGGGCTACTAACGGGCAAGGGGCAACACACCAGACTGGAAGTGGGCGCTCCAGTTGCGCTGTCCGGCCTGTAATTAGCCATTACAGTGCCACACACGCAAGCCGCCGGGTCACACCCTAGGCCCCACATCCCACGTGTCAAGCTCGCAATGGTTCAGGTGCCAGGCACCAAGCATCCTGCAAGTGATAGCAGGCTGCAATGGTGTTAGTCGTAGCCGACATGGAGCAGCCGACGGCTTCCCTGCCAGCGCATGCTGCTGCAGCAGCATATGCCTGCACGCTAGCCGCAAACCTCGTAGCCACACCGTATGCAGCCCAGGCCCCTCACCCGGCCCACATAATCCTTCCTCGTCACCGTTATCCCTCTCCGCCTCCGACCTCCTACGCCTCATGCCCACACAGAACCTGCAGCTGTACCTGTTCCGCACGCACTGCTTACAGGGCAGGCCCCGCCTCTGCCACCAACCCCCTCCCCAGCCCCCCGCCTCCTGCCCACACAGAACCTGCAATCCTCGCGGCCACGCGGTTCGCAGTTCAGTCCCAACACACACCCTCCCTGTCCCCCTGACCCCGATTCGTCTCCACCCTCCTACGCCTCCTGCCCATGCAGAACCTGCAGCTGTACCTTTTCCGCACACTGCCTGGCTCCAAGAAGGTGGACATCCGGCTGGACAAGATGGACGACCTGTACGGCTCGCCGTCCATTGACGACATTGAGCGATTCTCGAGGGCGCTCTTTGCGGGTGGGTGCAGGGGCGGGCAGGGGTGCTTGGAGCCAGGTGGGGCCTCGCTTTTATGGTTGCCACGGGCGGTGTCGTACGGGGTGCTGGCAGTTACAAACATCGGTTAGGATTGACTCAACGACATGCGTTTGGTAGGCCGCAGCCGAACGCAATGAACGGCCGGGGCCCTTGGTTACAGCTTACAGCTACTGCATGCCTGGAGATGAAGCAGAACAACGAGTTACGTTAGACCTTACATGCACTGTTTGTCCCGCGCCCTGTTACGTAATCTTGCCCCGCAGCTCTGGACCGGGAGCTGGGTGTGGAGGCGGCAGGGGAGATCTCCTTTGAGGTGTCGTCCCCCGGGGCGGAGCGCCTGGTGGAGGTGCCGGGGGAGCTCAACCGGTTCGCGGAGCTGCCGCTGAGGGTGGGTGCCGGGTGCGGGATGCGGGGTGGGAGTGCGGGGATGCGTGCGGACATAGCGGGGCTGTGGTAACCAGATTAGCGCTAGGTGGGCCGTCGTGTGCTAGGTGGGCCGTCGTGTGCTAGGTGGGCCGTCGTGTGCTAGGTGGGCCGTCGTGTGCTAGGTGGGCCGTGGCCGGTGGGCGTGTGGCGTGAGGCCTCTGGACGGGCGCTGCGTGTGACGCGGGCCTGCGTGTTGTGGGCTCCTGTGGGGGTGAGGTACGAGGACAGCACGGGCCCTGCGTTGTGGGTGACGTGGGGCGTGAGCGCTGATGGGCAGCAACCTCCAGTGCTGTGTGGTGGACTGGCGCACAACATGCAAGGGTTAGTTATGGACGCGCGCCTGCAGCTGCACCTGTTGCGGATGGGCGCAATGCTCGGATGTCGGAATCTGCAGGTGGGTTAGACGAAGAAAGGCTTCCTACATCCTACTGATACGCTGCTGTGTGCCCTCCGCTGACACTGCTGTCTTCGCTCTGTGTGGCCTGCGCAGGTGGAATACCGCAGCGCGGAGGGCAAGGAGTGCGTGTCCGTACTGCTGTTGGACGAGCTGGATGAGGCGGGCGGCAGTACGACATGGCGGTTGGCCAACGTGCGGGCGAACGCAACCGTCAAGGGCCGCGCGCTGTCGAAAAAGCAGCTGTCGCAGAAGACCACGATTCCCGTTGCGAACATCACGCGCGTGCGCATTCACGTTGATTTTTAAAGGTCGTGACGTGTACAAGCGAGGCAGTTCCAGCAGCGCACAGCTTTGGTTGAGATGGTGGTGCTGAACCGCGCCTGGTAGCAACAGGTGCTGGTGCACAAGAAGGGTCTGGAACTGGAAGCTGTCATGCCGATGAGCCATGGTGAGCGGTAGAACATGGTAGAAAGGTGGTGTGCCGGCACTAAGGTCATGTGGCATGCAGGGCGTGTGCATTCCCAAGACACGATGGGTCGATGGCTTAATGTCCGCTCGTCAACATGGTGCGCTTTCGCATGTTTGTATGCTCGTACTCCGTTACACATGCCGTGCTTCACGGAAGGAGGGGTGCTTTGATGGGGAGCTTCACCCTATGCGCAAGGTCTGAAAGGGCATTGCTGTGCTGTGGACAGCAGGAGAGGTGCTTGATGTCCTGGGCGCGGCGACGTGCGCCATTTTACTTATGAATGGCCGACCTGTACTGCGACCGCAAGTCCTAGCCGTTGAGCTTGCGCTTGCGCCTTGCCTTCAAACGCGTTGTAAAGCTCTGTGCTTCTGTCATACGTGTGTCAAGCTGCCGCCCCCGTTTTCCTGATCCCAGAAGGCATGTGCCCGGGCCCCGCCCTCTCCCGCACGCATGACATCTTGACTTATATCACTGGGAGCCAGCACGCCCTGTGCATATTGCGGGGTGAACGCCCCCTCGGTGCTCCGCGCCCTCGGGGGCTACGCCCCCTCGGGCGCTCCGCACCTCGGGGGCTCCGCTTCGGTCGGTCCATGTGTCCCCCTCGACCCTCAGGCCCCTCAGGGGTATAAGCTCCGTATGCCCACCAGGCCGTGATATAAGTGTTACATGCCCCCTGTCGGAACCCGGCCTTATGGTCCTCTCGCGCTGCGCTGTGTGGCGTGGGTTAAGCACTTCCATGCAGGCGCCGCAATAAAGACCTGTCGTACCGCGCCGCCAGGCTCCTGCCCATCAAGGCCTCGCGCTGGTTGGTCAGGTGGTCTAGAAGCGCTGCCGTGGTTCCGCACAGTGGCTCACGGTGCCAAGAAGCGGACCGGTTTTACAGTGCCTGCCGTGTCAAGGACGGTACTTGAGCTACATGATGTAGCCTATCAGGGGCCACCTAAAACACCACGTTATCAAACGAGCTGCAATATCTACGTGAAGGACGAAACTGGACGAAACGAAAAGCTTCCCAGTCACGCAGGCAACCCATGCAAACGTGCACTTCCACGGTGCACTGCTGTGCGACCTGTCTCGTACCAACACTAGGGAAGAACCAAAACGTATGCAACACAACTACTGCACTAAGCGAATACTCGATATCGAGGAACAGGCCAACGCCTTTGCCCCGGGCGACACGAAACCACTGTGTGTACGCCGGGGGCAACGGGCTCCCTGGTCAGTGCACCGTTGCCGACCGTTACCTTCAGCAACCTGGCAACTCAGTTCACAGTTCAGCTCACACGGGACGAGCATAAATGGCGAACGACAGCGAAGAAGTGCGCATGCACTGCGCAACTTGTGCATGCGTTGACAATCAAGGCCTGTGTGATAACACACAGGTGGATAGACAGCTTCAATGATTGCGAACCAAGAGCAATTAGCACCACCGCAGCTCGAAACGCGCGCTACACACCGGCGCAGGACTCCTACACACCTACTGCGCACAAACGGCCATGAATTTGCCACAACAGCGCAGTGTACCGCATCCTGCTGATAAATGTGTAGGATTGGCCGTTGCGGCTTTTGCACCGTCAGCATAGCAACCCCTGCCGTAATTCGATCCTCGCACACGACCGTACAGGCTCGGCAGTGCGACACGGAGGCTTGCGGAAGCACATGTCCACTTTGCGTCATAGCGAATTGTGCACTATCGTCACGTAACAGCGGTTCGTGCACTGTAGTCACGTAACAGCGAATTGTGCACGAAAGTCACGTAACAGCGAAAGTGCACGTGCGGCATGGGCGCCACAACACTATCATCGGCAGAACCTCAACGTCAGGGAACAGCAGCGCCCTCGCCCCACGTGGACAAAGGGCTCGCACACACACGGACAAGGGAAAGACTTCATCCTTATACCCACATCTCAAAGCGCCAAGTGGCAACTCGCTCCTTAGCTTTTGTTCCCTTCTATTTCCCATATCAAGCACTCCGCTTGCACGCAGGCGCGCTCATTCACACGCGGTTGCAGCGTGTGCTAAGAGCACGCCAGTCCAAGCGCGGCCCATAACGTGCTTGCATGGACCCTGGCTGGCCTCTCCGCACCTTTATGATATCGTCTCTGAATCTCCACCGAGGTAGTATGCCGCTTGCAGGCCAGCAACCGCCCTATGCTCCACTCCCAGGGGTGTCCTGCGACGGGGGCTCCCCTGCTGCCTACGGGCATAGCAGCAGCCACACACAGCAGCAACAGTGAACACGTGCACAAGGAACAGTTCGCTAACCCACATGCGTGCGACGTGGGCACGCCATCCACATGGATGACCCAACCTGTAGTCCCACTTTCTAGGCGCACCGCCGTGCTCAAGTGTGTCTTACCTCAGCACTGGAGGCAGCAGTGGTGGCGGTAGCGGCGGTGGCGGAGACGGCGGTAGAGGCGATTGCGGAGGAGTACCCGCCGGCCCCCGTGAAGCCGGCATCCCCCGTGGGGCAGCACGCGGTGTCGCTGGAGAACACGCTGTACTTGCACAATCCCTCGTCACCATGTTGGCAAAAGTCCTGGCGAACGGCATGGCGACAGGCGACAGGCGACAGGGGCAAAAAGGTTAGCGAACCAAGCGATGCGGGTCCACAGCACCTACCTGCGCTGTTGGAACCAGGAATGGCGGAAACGAGCACATGCCGGTAGCTTTGTGGAAACTATAGTGCGTGGACAGGGCCGTGTGATCGGGCGTCCCGGTCACGACTGTGTGTACACGTAGACAGGCACCTGGTACTCCCGGCGCCTTTGCCGTACCTTAATGGACGAGCAGGGGTCGTACACCATTATGCACAGCTCGAAGCCTGTGCCCATCCGCTGCCGTGTCTTGCCCAAGTCAGGGAACTGCGGGCAAGGAGCGTCGGGCCATACGACAGTTTAGCGCCGAGCCGTCACAGTACAAGCACATCCCCCCCAAGAGCCCAACCGCAACCCGCCATCCAGCCTGTGCTTACGCATTGCTCTGCCAGACCATCGTGTGACTACGGTATCAGTTGAGCAGGGTAGGCACGTGGGTTAACGGTGCCCTTTCAACACCCATGTCCCTGCTCCACCCTGCCTTTCATGAATCCATCCCCTACCTTGAGCGTTGTGACCTGTTGGCGCTTGTAGTCGTCCACCTGCCACGACCAAGAGATGCTCTCCCCGTCTAGCAGCGCCATCTTGACCACCGGCTTGCACTTGTTGCTAACCCACAGCTCCAGCTTGTTCAGGTCTGCGCAGGACAACCGTCGTGTGCTCAACAAACTTGCACGAAGCCCTCAATTACACGTTCAAGTCCCAAAACTTTATCGTGGTCGTATCCCGCACACACGCTGCACGTACCAACACTTCACGGGGGCACGCAACCCCGTTAGCAGCTACCGGACGACCCGATACACCCCGTGCTCACCCATGTCGCAGCACAGGCCGCGCCTGCTGCACTCCACCGTGTCCACCCGGAAGCAGTGCTTGACACGTGCCGTGCCGTCGCGCAGCGCGCTCAGGTCCCGGGAGCCCTGGTACGACACGCGGTACGGCGTGGGTGGCAGGGCGCGCTTCTTGCAGTCGCAGAACGGCCAGGGAGCGCTCGACTCGTCCTTCTCCGGCGGCGGCGGCGGAAGGAAGGGCGGAGGGGGAGGGGGCTGCCGCGGCGCGCTAATGCCCGGATCGCGGCCGGGGCGAGGGGGAGGCGGACGCTTCTTGCGGCGCCCGGGAGTGAGGCCCGGGTCGTCGTCTGAGTCTCCCGAGGGCGACGGAGGCGGGCGTTTGCGGCGCTTTCCGGGGGAGTCCTCCGGCGGCGGCGGCGGAAGGAAAGGCGGCGGTGGCGAGGGGCTCACCTCCGGTGACGGTGGTGGCTTCTTGCGGCGGCGCTCTTGGGGCGGGGGCTGGCTTGGCTCGCGGATGGAGGGGTCGCGTCCGGGGCGAGGGGGTGGGGAACGCTCACCAGGCGGCGGTGCGGTGAAGCACACTTCGCCGTTCCATCCGGGGCCTCCCGGCCGGGGCACGTTGAACGTCCACATGCACTCGTTGTCGACGTCGTCATTGCCTTGGCAGCCCGCGAACTTGCCGAAGGGGTTGGGCCGTGGGTTGCCGCATGTGGCGGTCACTGCGGGATGGAGTTGGTTGGGAAGGCGGTGGTCAAGAGTTCTTTGCTTTGGGTTATGAGGTAAACAGAAGGGCGAGGGCGAGAGTGAGGAACGCATGGAGTGCACGGCAGAGGCAGCCGACAGAAAGGGCACGTGGCGGCCGATGCGGGGGTATCCGGACAGGTCAACAGATTCAGCCGTATGCAGCCTCCCAAACAACGACACGAGCGCAACTGTGCGCCTCGCGGCAGCAACAACAGCCACAGCCACAGCCACAGCCACAGCCACAACAACAACAACAGCAGCAGCAACAGCAGCAGCAACAGCAACAGCAACAGCAACAGCAACAGCAACAGCAACAGCAACAGCAACAGCAACAGCAACAGCAACAGCAACAGCAACAGCAACAGCAACAGCAGCAGCAACAGCAACAGCAACAGCAACAGCAACAGCAACAGCAACAGCAACAGCAACAGCAACAGCAACAGCAACAGCAACAGCAACAGCAACAGCAACAGCAACAGCAACAGCAACAGCCCGAAAAGGTCCATTTACAGGCGACCCACAAACCGGCCCGCCCCGCTGTTTGCCCCGGCATTGCACCTCCGATCGCCCGGCCCAGCCGTGCCTCACCTCCCCTGATGGTGGCAGACACTTCGTTGCCCGCCCGCCGCACGCAGCGAGAGCCGTCGCTGCTGCGCACGCTGAACACCACCTCCTGCGGCGTCAACTCGTCCGCCGCCCAGCGCACACGCTGGCAGTAGCTGCTGCCGCCGGACCAGGGCGACCGGGGCTCGATTCCGCCCTGGACTAGGTCGCCCTGCGGGCCCACCACGCTGCCCACCTCGTCCCCGGCGCACACGGTGTTGAAGGCGCCGCCGGCGGGGACCGGGCAGGAGCCGTCAGATCGCGGCCAGCGAACGCAGACCGTGCAGTACAGGTACGTCGTACCACCTGCGGGCGGGTATCAAAGCAAAGCGGTTCCGCATGGGTGCCGTGTCGAACGCCCAGCACCAGTTCCGCTCGCGGATCGCAAGGATCGCAAGCAATCCTGAGGCATGCCGCTGTACGCATGTTGCCGTACCTGTTGTACGGTACTCGCACAAGGAGCTGTCGTACACCAGGTCCAGACACGCCGCCTGCGTGTTGCAGTCGTTGTTGAGGGTGGTGGGGGTGGAGGTGTCTCCGCTCTGCAGGCAGCGCAGCGCGCCACCCCCGGGCGAGGGCACGGGGGCAGGGGAGACCAGCGGGGCAGGCGCGGGGCTGGCGGGCTCGACGCACACGTCCCCGTTCCAGCCGATGCCTCCGGGGCGGGGCACGTTGATGGTCCACAGGCACTCGTTGAAGATGGAGCCGGTGTTGGTGGTGCAGCCGGCCACGCCGCCGCCGGGGAAGAATCGCGGCCCCGAGCAGGTGGCGTCCATGCCTGTGGGGTCGTTACATGGAGCGTGGTCGTTACATGAGCATGCATGGTCGTTACATGAGCATGCATGGTCGTTGCATGGAGGAGCAAATTGGAGGTTGCATGCGTGGGTTGTCGTAGTGGCAGGGAAGCAGGGGGTGGTCGTGGTGTGTCGTCGTGGTGAGTGGTATGCAAAGTGCTGTAGCTGGATGGGGCCTGCCAGGGCCGAGGGAGTGCACCAAGGACGTAAGGGCTGACTATCGCGAGGAGGCCAAACCCACGGGGCTGCAGCAGTGTGGGGACCCAGGCAGCCTGGGGCTGGGGTGCGTACGTACCTCGGATGGATATCGACAGCGCCGCGTCTGCGTGGAGGTAGGCGAAGCAGGGAGGAGCAAAGGGAACAGCGTCAGATGCGAAAACATCGCTCAAGATATTTGAGGACATGGCACCTTTTGAGCTATAGAGCTTCAGCACAGGCCTCATGCCGCAAGGTAAGCGCGGTAAGCGAGGTAAGCAAGCGAGGGCGTCGTGCGAACAGCCTGTTTTGCAAGGGAAAGCAACACAGTCGAAGGCCGTCTGCAAAAGCTAGACGGACGTTGAGGCGTGCTTGCTGGGGACGCACCTTGTGGCGTGCATGAGGTGTCCCCTGTCCGCACGCTGAACAGCACGGGCTGCGGCTGCATGTCGTCGTCTGCCCACCGCACCCACTGCTCGTAGCGGCTGCCGGCGCCCACGGCCCAGGGCGAAACCTGCAGCACCACCACCGCAGCGTTTACCGGAGTGCAGCGCTTCCCCTTGTAGGAGCGGCAACACACCGGCAAGGCACCGAGCATGTGCTGTACCGTGTAGACAAAAATCACATGCAGGTACACAAGGCGGCAGCAGCAGCAACACCATCGCTACACACAAAAGGGGCCGCATGCAGGCCCAGCAACGCGAGGTTGCAGCTGGGGGCCTACGTACCGGGTTGACTCCTCCCTGCACGGGGCCTCCACCCAATCCGCTGATGACCGTGCCCAGCCGGTCTCCGGCGCACACCTCGGCGGAGGGACCCTGGCTGCCCTGCCGGCGGAAGCGGCGGCTGGGCGACGGCGGCGGCGACGCTGTCACGTCAGCAGCAGCGGCAACAGCAGCAAGCGCCGCACCGCCACCGCTGCCCAGTGCGCACGTGCTGCCGCTACGAGGGATGGACACCGACACTGGGCAGTACAGGTACAGCTTGCTGTCCACGTTCTTGTACTTGCATTGCGAAGAGTCTATTGCGGCGTCCAGGCATGTGGCCTGGAGGCCGCATGCGCGGGAATTGGCAGGGGGGGTGTCCAGCTTTGTGCTTGGACCGGCCGTGGAGCAGCCAGATGGGTCCGTGGGTGGCGGGGGGAACAGGAAAGGTGACAGGGGAGGGGCCTGCTGGGCTTTCGGAGCACCGGGGGGACGTGGCGACCGGGGCGGGGGCTGTTCCGGGGGAGGCGAGGGGCTGAGTTCGGGGCGAGGAGGTGGGGGAGGAGGGGGCGGGAATGGCGATTGTCGTGTGGATTGCTGTGGAGAGGCGGGTGGTGCGGGAGAGGGTGGCGGTGGTGAGGGAGGTTGAGATATAGGTGACATTGGCGGAGGAGGTGAAACGGGTGGGAACGGAGATAGTGGAGGGGCTTGCTGCGCTTTCGGGGCGCCTGGTCGCCTCGGAGATGGAGATGCTGGGGATACAGGGGGAGGAGACAGCGGTGGAGGGAACGCAGGGAGTGGGCTTGGTGGGTAAGGAGATTGAGGCGGCGGGCTGGGCGGATTGGGGCTGGGCGGGGCGGGCGATGGGGGTACCGGGCTTGGTGGGGCAGGAGTCGGAGGGTCGGGTGACGGCGGCAAGGGGCTGGGCGGATTGGGGCTGGGCGGGGCGGGCGATGGGGGTACCGGGCTTGGTGGGGCAGGAGTCGGAGGGTCGGGTGACGGCGGCGCAGGGCTGGGCGGATTGGGGCTGGGCGGGGCGGGCGATGGGGGTACCGGGCTTGGTGGGGCAGGAGTCGGAGGGTCGGGTGACGGCGGCAAGGGGCTGGGCGGATTGGAGCTGGGCGGGGCGGGTGATGGGGGTACCGGGCTTGGTGGGTTGGGACTGGGAGGAGTGGGCGATGGTGGTGCCGGGCCGGGTGCGGCAGGAGTCGGAGGGTCAGGTGACGGCGGCGCAGGGCTGGGCGGATTGGGGCTGGGCGGGGCGGGTGATGGGGGTACCGGGCTTGGTGGGTTGGGACTGGGAGGAGTGGGCGATGGTGGTGCGGGGCCGGGTGGGGCAGGAGTGGGAGGGTCGGGTAACGGCGGCGCGGGGCTTGGCGGATTGGGGCTGGGCGGGGCAGGTGATGGGGGTACCGGGCTTGGTGGGTTGGGACTGGGAGGCGTGGGCGATGGTGGTGCGGGGCCGGGTGGGGCAGGAGTGGGAGGGTCGGGTGACGGCGGCGCAGGGCTGGGCGGATTGGGGCTGGGCGGGGCGGGTGATGGGGGTGCCGGGCTTGGTGGGTTGGGACTGGGAGGAGTGGGCGATGGTGGTGCCGGGCCGGGTGCGGCAGGAGTGGGAGGGTCGGGTGAAGGCGGCGCAGGGCTGGGCGGATTGGGGCTGGGCGGGGCGGGTGATGGGGGTACCGGGCTTGGTGGGTTGGGACTGGGAGGAGTCGGCGACGGTGGCGCAGGGCTGGGAGGGTCAGGAGTGGGAGGGTCGGGTGACGGCGGTGCAGGGCTGGGCGGATTGGGGCTGGGCGGGGCGGGTGATGGGGGTGCCGGGCTTGGTGGGTTGGGACTGGGAGGCGTGGGCGATGGTGGTGCGGGGCCGGGTGGGGCAGGAGTGGGAGGGTCGGGTGAAGGCGGCGCGGGGCTGGGCGGATTGGGGCTGGGCGGGGCAGGTGATGGGGGTACCGGGCTTGGTGGGTTGGGACTGGGAGGAGTGGGCGACGGTGGCGCAGGGCTGGGAGGGTCAGGAGTAGGAGGGTCGGGCGACGGCGGCGCAGGGCTGGGCGGATTGGGGCTGGGCGGGGCGGGTGATGGGGGTACCGGGCTTGGTGGGTTGGGACTGGGAGGCGTGGGCGATGGTGGTGCGGGGCCGGGTGGGGCAGGAGTGGGAGGGTCGGGCGACGGCGGCGCAGGGCTGGGCGGATTGGGGCTGGGCGGGGCGGGTGATGGGGGTAGCGGGCTTGGTGGGTTGGGACTGGGAGGAGTCGGCGACGGTGGCGCAGGGCTGGGAGGGTCAGGAGTCGGAGGGTCGGGCGACGGCGGCGCAGGGCTGGGCGGATTGGGGCTGGGCGGGGCGGGTGATGGGGGTACCGGGCTTGGTGGGTTGGGACTGGGAGGAGTGGGCGACGGTGGCGCAGGGCTGGGAGGGTCAGGAGTAGGAGGGTCGGGCGACGGCGGCGCAGGGCTGGGCGGATTGGGGCTGGGCGGGCGGGTGATGGGGGTACCGGGCTTGGTGGGTTGGGACTGGGAGGAGTGGGCGACGGTGGCGCAGGGCTGGGAGGGCCAGGAGCCGGAGGGTCGGGCGACGGCGGCGCAGGGCTGGGCGGATTGGGGCTGGGCGGGGCGGGTGATGGGGGTACCGGGCTTGGTGGGTTGGGACTGGGAGGAGTGGGCGACGGTGGCGCAGGGCTGGGAGGGCCAGGAGCCGGAGGGTCGGGCGACGGCGGCGCAGGGCTGGGCGGATTGGGGCTGGGCGGGGCGGGTGATGGGGGTACCGGGCTTGGTGGGTTGGGACTGGGAGGAGTCGGCGACGGTGGCGCAGGGCTGGGAGGGTCAGGAGCCGGAGGGTCGGGCGACGGCGGCGCAGGGCTGGGCGGATTGGGGCTGGGCGGGGCGGGTGATGGGGGTACCGGGCTTGGTGGGTTGGGACTGGGAGGAGTGGGCGACGGTGTCGCAGGGCTGGGAGGGTCAGGAGTAGGAGGGTCGGGCGACGGCGGCGCAGGGCTGGGCGGATTGGGGCTGGGCGGGGCGGGTGATGGGGGTACCGGGCTTGGTGGGTTGGGACTGGGAGGAGTCGGCGACGGTGGCGCAGGGCTGGGAGGGTCAGGAGTAGGAGGGTCGGGCGACGGTGGCGCAGGGCTGGGCGGATTGGGGCTGGGCGGGGCGGGTGATGGGGGTACCGGGCTTGGTGGGTTGGGACTGGGAGGAGTCGGCGACGGTGGCGCAGGGCTGGGAGGGTCAGGAGTGGGAGGGTCGGGTGACGGCGGCGCAGGGCTGGGCGGATTGGGGCTGGGCGGGCGGGTGATGGGGGTACCGGGCTTGGTGGGTTGGGACTGGGAGGAGTGGGCGACGGTGGCGCAGGGCTGGGAGGGTCAGGAGTAGGAGGGTCGGGCGACGGCGGCGCAGGGCTGGGCGGATTGGGGCTGGGCGGGGCGGGTGATGGGGGTGCCGGGCTTGGTGGGTTGGGACTGGGAGGAGTCGGCGACGGTGGCGCAGGGCTGGGAGGGTCAGGAGTAGGAGGGTCGGGCGACGGTGGCGCAGGGCTGGGCGGATTGGGGCTGGGCGGGGCGGGTGATGGGGGTACCGGGCTTGGTGGGTTGGGACTGGGAGGAGTCGGCGACGGTGGCGCAGGGCTGGGAGGGTCAGGAGTGGAGGGTCGGGTGACGGCGGCGCAGGGCTGGGCGGATTGGGGCTGGGCGGGGCGGGTGATGGGGGTACCGGGCTTGGTGGGTTGGGACTGGGAGGAGTGGGCGACGGTGGCGCAGGGCTGGGAGGGTCAGGAGTAGGAGGGTCGGGCGACGGCGGCGCAGGGCTGGGCGGATTGGGGCTGGGCGGGGCGGGTGATGGGGGTGCCGGGCTTGGTGGGTTGGGACTGGGAGGAGTCGGCGACGGTGGCGCAGGGCTGGGAGGGTCAGGAGTAGGAGGGTCGGGCGACGGCGGCGCGGGGCTGGGCGGATTGGGGCTGGGCGGGGCGGGTGATGGGGGTACCGGGCTTGGTGGGTTGGGACTGGGAGGAGTCGGCGACGGTGGCGCAGGGCTGGGAGGGTCAGGAGTAGGAGGGTCGGGTGACGGCGGCGCAGGGCTGGGCGGATTGGGGCTGGGCGGGGCAGGTGATGGAGGTACCGGGCTTGGTGGGTTGGGACTGGGAGGAGTCGGCGACGGTGGCGCAGGGCTGGGAGGGTCAGGAGTAGGAGGGTCGGGCGACGGCGGCGCTGGGCTGGGCGGATTGGGGCTGGGCGGGCGGGTGATGGGGGTACCGGGCTTGGTGGGTTGGGACTGGGAGGAGTCGGCGACGGTGGCGCAGGGCTGGGAGGGTCAGGAGTAGGAGGGTCGGGTGACGGCGGCGCAGGGCTGGGCGGATTGGGGCTGGGCGGGGCGGGTGATGGGGGTACCGGGCTTGGTGGGTTGGGACTGGGAGGAGTGGGCGACGGTGGCGCAGGGCTGGGAGGGTCAGGAGTAGGAGGGTCGGGCGACGGCGGCGCAGGGCTGGGCGGATTGGGGCTGGGCGGGGCGGGTGATGGGGGTACCGGGCTTGGTGGGTCGGGGGACGGAGGCGCAGGGCTTGGTGGCTTTGGGCTGGGCGGGTTGGGAGGTGCAGGACTGGGGGGGTCGGGGGACGGAGGCGCAGGACTGGGCGGGTTGGGGAAGGAGGCGCAGGGCTGGGTGGGTTTGGGCTGGGCGGGTTGGGAGGTGCAGGACTGGGCGGGTCGGGGACGGAGGCGCAGGGCTGGGTGGGTTTGGGCTGGGCGGGTTGGGAGGTGCAGGGCTGGGCGGGTCGGGGGACGGAGGCGCAGGGCTGGGAGGGTTTGGGCTGGGCGGGTTGGGAGGTGCAGGGCTGGGCGGGTCGGGGGACGGAGGCGCAGGACTGGGCGGGCTTGGGCTGGGCGGGTTGGGAGGTGCAGGACTGGGCGGGTCGGGGGACGGAGGCGCAGGACTGGGCGGGTCGGGGGACGGAGGCGCAGGGCTGGGTGGGTTTGGGCTGGGCGGGTTGGGAGGTGCAGGACTGGGCGGGTCGGGGGACGGAGGCGCAGGGCTGGGTGGGTTTGGGCTGGGCGGGTTGGGAGGTGCAGGACTGGGTGGGTCGGGGGACGGAGGCGCAGGGCTGGGTGGGTTTGGGCTGGGCGGGTTGGGGGACGGAGGCGCAGGGCTGGGTGGGCTTGGGCTCGGCGGGCTTGGGCTTGGTGGGGCAGGCGAAGAAGGTTGGGTCTTGACAGGGGCAACACATTCGCAACTTACGAAGAACGCGCAAAAGCCAAACCAAGAGTTCACTGCCGTGCAGGGCGGATTGTACTGGTTGCCGGGTGGACTCTTGTCCGTCACCATCTGGCATCCAATGTAGGCGCTATCGGTGCCCTGCGCAAGGAGGCGTTCGGCAAGCGCAAGTCAGGGATGGACAATGAAGTGGCTTGTTTGCAACTGCAATGCCTACCCAACGGCACATGATGGCACCCAGGCCATGCGACGAGCACACACCGTACCCAGGCAATCCGGAATTTTAAACCCCGCAGACAGACGATCTGCCCTCATTGGCAATGTGTCAGCCCGGCTCTTCTGTGCAGCTATTGGGTTGACATAGGGTCCGGCCCACGAAACGTGCATCAAGTGCGCGCGCCTAGCAAGCCAGTGGCACCCGGCGGATACACGCCACGCTCAGCCCTCACCGCTTGGCCATTGTCGGAGCCCACGTCCATATGGAACACCGTCCACAGCGGCTGTGGCTCGCACTCGTCGCTGCTAGTCAGGTTGCTGATTGAACGTGTGAAGGTGAAGCTCTGGAGGGCGCTGGTGGGGTAAGTTCTGCTCTCACCCAGTTGGCCGGGGCTCTTCCTCTTGCACGTGCCGCTCTTGTCTGGATCGTCGAGGATGGTTGAGCGGAAGGCTCGCTCTGACGTGTAAAGGGCGAAGTCCACCTTACCACTCGTTTTCAAGGCGTAGTTCAATCCCATGGTAATCGTCACTTCCAGGTTGCTGCCAGCAAGGGCGATGCTACCCGTCCCGGCAAGGCTGTTCTGTCCCTTGTATATAGGGCCAGTAATGGCCTCAACCTCAAGTCCGTCTGAGTCCAGCAGCACACAAGAAGGTGCTGGGCTGGGCGGGTTGGGGGACGGTGGTGCAGGGCTTGGGGGCTTGGGACTCGGCGGGCTTGGGGATGGAGGAAAGGGGCTGGGAGGGTTGGGGGACGGAGGTGTGGGACTGGGCGGTTTAGGGGACGGAGGTGCGGGACTGGGTGGGTTTGGGCTGGGCGGGTTGGGAGGTGCAGGACTGGGCGGGTCGGGGGACGGAGGCGCAGGGCTGGGTGGGTTTGGGCTGGGCGGGTTGGGAGGTGCAGGGCTGGGCGGTTTAGGGGACGGAGGTGCGGGACTGGGTGGGTTTGGGCTGGGCGGGTTGGGAGGTGCAGGACTGGGCGGGTCGGGGACGGAGGCGCAGGGCTGGGTGGGTTTGGGCTGGGCGGGTTGGGAGGTGCAGGACTGGGCGGGTCGGGGGACGGAGGCGCAGGGCTGGGTGGGTTTGGGCTGGGCGGGCTGGGAGGTGCAGGACTGGGTGGGTCGGGGGACGGAGGCGCAGGGCTGGGTGGGTTTGGGCTGGGCGGGTTGGGAGGTGCAGGACTGGGCGGGTCGGGGGACGGAGGCGCAGGGCTGGGTGGGTTTGGGCTGGGCGGGTTGGGAGGTGCAGGGCTGGGCGGGTCGGGGGACGGAGGCGCAGGGCTGGGTGGGTTTGGGCTGGGCGGGTTGGGAGGTGCAGGACTGGGCGGGTCGGGGGACGGAGGCGCAGGGCTGGGTGGGTTTGGGCTGGGCGGGTTGGGAGGTGCAGGACTGGGCGGGTCGGGGGACGGAGGCGCAGGGCTGGGTGGGTTTGGGCTGGGCGGGTTGGGAGGTGCAGGACTGGGCGGGTCGGGGGACCGAGGCGCAGGGCTGGGTGGGTTTGGGCTGGGAGGTGCAGGACTGGGCGGGTCGGGGGACGGAGGCGCAGGGCTGGGTGGGTCGGGGACGGAGGCGCAGGGCTGGGTGGGTTTGGGCTGGGCGGGTTGGGAGGCGCAGGACTGGGGGTCGGGGACGGAGGCGCAGGGCTGGGTGGGTTTGGGCTGGGCGGGTTGGGAGGTGCAGGACTGGGCGGGTCGGGGACGGAGGCGCAGGGCTGGGTGGGTTTGGGCTGGGCGGGTTGGGAGGTGCAGGACTGGGCGGGTCAGGGGAAGGAGGCGCAGGACTGGGCGGGCTTGGGCTGGGCGGGTTTGGGGACGGAGGTGCAGGACTGGGTGGGTTGGGGCTTGGTGGGTTGGGGGACGGAGGCGCAGGGCTGGGCGGGTCGGGGGACGGAGGCGCAGGGCTGGGTGGGTTTGGGCTGGGCGGGTTGGGAGGTGCAGGACTGGGCGGGTCAGGGGAAGGAGGCGCAGGACTGGGCGGGCTTGGGCTGGGCGGGTTTGGGGACGGAGCTGCAGGACTGGGTGGGTTGGGGCTTGGTGGGTTGGGGGACGGAGGCGCAGGGCTGGGCGGGTTGGGGGACGGAGGCGCAGGGCTGGGCGGGTTGGGGCTTGGTGGGTTGGGCGAGGAAGGTTGAGTGTTGACCGGGGCAACACATTCACAACTTACGGAGAACGTGCAAAAGCCAAACCAGGAGCTGACTCCCGTGCAGGGCGGGTTGTACTGGTTGCCGGGACGGTTCTTGTCAGTCACCATGAGGCATCCAAAGTAGGCGCTGTCGGCACTCTGCGCAGGCACCAAAGCAATTGACAAGGGCAAGCAGTCAAGGATGGACATGGCGGCGCTGTGCTTACACATGTAATGTTTACCCGGGCCCAACAATACACAGCGGCAGCCAAGCCATGTGTTCAGAAACCAACCAATCACAATCCGCACAACCACTCCCTCACGTAGGCCATGCGTCAGCCCGCCCCACACGTGGTGCATCTATCGGGTTGGGTTGACATTAGGCCCGTTCCTTGCACTTGCACCACGCACGCACAAAAAGGATACGCACACGCCATGCTCCCCTCTCACCCCTTGGCCGTTGCCGTTCACCGCGTCCATATGGAACACAGTCCACAGCGGCTGTGTGGTGCAATCGTCGCTGCTGAACAGGTTGCTGATAGAGCGTGTGAAGGTGAAGCTCTTGGTGGCGCTAGCAGGGTAGGACGTGCTTTCACCCAGTTGGCCGGGGCTCTTCCTCTTGCACGTGCCGCTCTGGTCAGGGTTGTCCAGGATGGTTGAGCGGAAGGCTCGCTCCGAAGTGTACAAGGCGTAATCCACCTGAGCACCCGTTTTCAGGGCACTGTTGGAGTCCATTGTAATTGTCACCTCCAGGTTGCTGCCAGCAAGGACAATGCTGCCTGTCCCGGCGAGGTTGTTCTGTCCCTTGTAGATTGGTCCGGAAATGGCCTGAACCTCCTGTCCATCAGCGTCCAGCAGCACACAAGAAGGTGCTGGGCTGGGCGGATTTGGGGACGGTGGTGCAGGGTTTGGGGGCCTGGGACTCGGCGGGCTTGGGGATGGAGGCCTGGGGCTGGGAGGCCTGGGGCTGGGTGGCTTAGGGCTAGGTGGGTTGGGAGATGGGGGTGCAGGACTGGGCGGCGTGGGACTGGGCGTGTTTGGAGAAGGAGGCGCGGGGCTAGGCGGCCTGGGGCTGGGTGGGCTTGGGCTGGGCGGTTTAGGAGACGGGGGTGCCGGACTGGGTGGACTGGGGGCTGGAGGTGCGGGACTGGGTGGGCTGGGACTGGGCGGGTTGGGACTGGGAGGTGCAGGGCTGGGTGGGTTAGGACTGGGAGGCGCGGGACTGGGTGGGCTGGGACTGGGGGGGTTGGGACTGGGAGGTGCAGGGCTGGGTGGGTTAGGACTGGGAGGCGCGGGACTGGGTGGGCTGGGACTGGGTGGGTTAGGGGACGGAGGCAAGGGACTGGGTGGGCTGGGACTGGGGGGGTTAGGGGACGGAGGTGAGGGACTGGGTGGGCTGGGAGACGGAGGCAAGGGACTGGGTGGGCTGGGACTGGGTGGGCTGGGACTGGGTGGGCTGGGAGACGGAGGCAAGGGACTGGGTGGGCTGGGAGACGGAGGCAAGGGACTGGGTGGGCTGAGACTGGGTGGGCTGGGACTGGGTGGGCTGGGACTGGGTGGGCTGGGAGACGGAGGTGCGGGACTGGGTGGGCTGGGAGACGGAGGTGCGGGACTGGGTGGGCTGGGAGACGGAGGTGCGGGACTGGGTGGGCTGGGACTGGGCGGGTCAGGGGATGGAGGTGCGGGACTGGGTGGGCTGGGACTGGGCGGGCTGGGACTGGGTGGGCTGGGACTGGGTGGGCTGGGAGACGGAGGTGCGGGACTGGGTGGGCTGGGACTGGGCGGGCTGGGACTGGGTGGGCTGGGACTGGGTGGGCTGGGACTGGGTGGGCTGGGAGACGGAGGCAAGGGACTGGGCGGGCTGGGACTGGGTGGGCTGGGAGACGGAGGTGCGGGACTGGGTGGGCTGGGACTGGGCGGGCTGGGACTGGGTGGGCTCGGACTGGGTGGGCTGGGAGACGGAGGCAAGGGACTGGGCGGGCTGGGACTGGGTGGGCTGGGAGACGGAGGTGCGGGACTGGGTGGGCTGGGACTGGGCGGGTCAGGAGATGGAGGTGCGGGACTGGGTGGGCTGGGACTGGGCGGGCTGGGACTGGGTGGGCTGGGACTGGGTGGGCTGGGACTGGGTGGGCTGGGACTGGGTGGGCTGGGAGACGGAGGCAAGGGACTGGGTGGGCTGGGACTGGGCGGGCTGGGACTGGGTGGGCTGGGACTGGGTGGGCTGGGACTGGGTGGGCTGGGACTGGGTGGGCTGGGACTGGGTGGGCTGGGACTGGGTGGGCTCGGACTGGGTGGGCTGGGAGACGGAGGCAAGGGACTGGGCGGGCTGGGACTGGGTGGGCTGGGAGACGGAGGTGCGGGACTGGGTGGGCTGGGACTGGGCGGGTCAGGAGATGGAGGTGCGGGACTGGGTGGGCTGGGACTGGGTGGGCTCGGACTGGGCGGGTTAGGCGACGGAGGCACAGGGCTGGGCGGGCTTGGGCTTGGCGGGGTAGGGGACGGCGGTGCGGGACTTGGCGGGTTTGGGGACGGAGGTGCCGGACTGGGCGGATTGGGGGACGGAGGTGCGGGACTGGGCGGGTTTGGGCTTGGTGGGTTAGGAGATGGAGGCGCAGGACTTGGCGGGGTAGGGGACGGCGGTGCGGGACTTGGCGGGTTGGGGGACGGCGGTGCGGGACTTGGTGGGTTGGGCAATGGAGTTGCGGGACTGGGCGGGTTGGGGCTTGGTGGGTTAGGAGATGGAGGTGCGGGACTTGGTGGGTTAGGGGACGGAGTTGCGGGACTGGGCGGGTTGGGGGACGGAGGTGCGGGACTGGGCGGGATGGGGCTTGGTGGGTTAGGGGACGGAGGTGCGGGACTCGGGGGTGCAGGGGACGGAGGTGCGGGACTGGGCGGGCTGGGGCTTGGTGGCATAGGGGACGGAGGCGCGGGACTGGGCTGCCGGGGGCTGGGTGGGGTGGGTGACGGAGGCGCGGGGCTGGGAGGGTTGGGGCTTGGTGGGGCGGGCGAGGGGGGTTGGGGGGCGGCGCAGTCGCAGCTCACGGCAAACGTGCAGAAGCCAAACCATGTGGTCGAGGTGACGGACGTGCAGGGTGGATTGTACTGGTTGCCGGGCGTTGAGGTGGTGGTCACCATGAGGCAGCCAAAGTAGGCGCTGTCTGTGACCTGCGTAGGTAGGGATTCGGGGAGGGGTACACAACGATGGTAGGCAGAGACTGCATGTCTGGGATCACACGTGCACGAGGCCCATACTCGCGCGGTGTTGACATCATGCGGAAAGCCCCAAACCTCTTTCGCAGCTATACTGTAACCCAAACGGCAATCCAGTGCTACTTCTGCCCTAGACTGGGCCGCCTACCAGACCTGCAGCCCTTCACATCTCGCTCCCCCTTCAGCCCCGCGCCCCCTGTGCAGCTGTTGGGCTCTGATGCCCGCCGCGCGCATGTGTGCTCCCCCCAGGACTTGGCAGCAAAAGGGCGCCCAGCAGCAGCCTCAAGATACAGACGTGTTACTCCCCGCCCCGCCGCCGCCCCGCTCACCCCATTTCCGTTGGCGTTATTAGCCACCAACATGTGGAACACGGACCACAGCGGCTGAGTGGTGCACTGGCCGCTGGTAAACAGGTCGCTGATCGAGCGTGTGATGCTGACGGTATTGATGTTGGTGTAGTTCCTGCTCTCACCCAGCTGCGCAGGTGTCTTCCTGCTGCACGTGCCGCTCTGGTCAGGATTGGCCTGGATGGTGGAGCGGAAGGCTCGCTCTGAAGTGTAAAAGGCGTAGTCCACCTCATCATTCGGTTTGAGGGCTCTGTTCGATTGGATGTTGAGCGTGATGTTCAGGCTCCTGCCAACAAGAGTAATGATGCCGTTTCCGACAAGGGAGTTTTGCCCCCTGTAAATGGGACCGGTGATGGAGTCCACCGGCTCCATGGTAGCACCATCCCGGAGCACACACTCCGAGCCAGTAACCGCTTGCAAGCTTCGCCGCGCTGCTGCTGCTGTTGCTGCTGCTGCTTCTGTTGCTGCTGCTGCACCACTGCCCTCGGCCCAAAGCGCATGATTGTCGCTTCTGGCTTCCTCATCGGACAAGTCATTCGCATCCATGTCGGCCTGTGCCCCCTTTGGTCCTTCTGTACCGGACGGCTGATGTGGAGTCACCTTGTCCGCGTGCGAGACCCCCTGCGTGAGGCGCAATTCCACAGCTGTTGCACGGGCTGCAGCCGGCATCGGCACGTGCAGGGCCCAGGTGCGCTCGCCCGTGGGTGCGCTCGCTGTGTGGGTCGCTCCGGGAGTCCCACTGGGCGGACTGCAAGCAGCCTCCAATGCGCCGAACTTGTAGAGCTGTAGATCGTCGGCTCCAAAGGCCCATGCGCGCCGCTGCGGTCTGCAGGGCGTGGTGGTGAAGTGGATCACTGGTGCAGCGCGGAGGAGCTTCCTAGGAGTCATATCTGCAGATCTCCTCCTACTGATTTTTGGTACTTGCCCTACGGCAGCCAAATCAGGGGTTATACACTCGACCACCCACCTCCCTCACCCGGTCCCCCCGATGTAACTCTGCTACGGTAGGCCCGTCCGTGAGGTTGTTATCACATGAAACTTGGAGCTAGTTATGGCTATATTTGAAATTCTCAGAAATGATCAAGGCCTTGTTTTCGTGCGCCTGTCCATCTTGGCGCGTATCCAAATAGTCGGGTGGCCGACCCTGAAAGTTCACTCCGTGAAACCAGCTTACTCGTCATATAATTTGATAGTGAAAGTTTAATGTATATATCAAATACTTCCGCCCTGCCAGGGCGAGGCTCCCTGCTTAACCGAGGGTTTCCAGGATCGCCCTCAACATCCAGTACGGTGCCTGATCCAGTGCAGACACAAGCAACAACAGTCACTGCACTGCACTGACACCAACACACCCCACCTGCACCAGCCGTAGGCAGTGCCAGCAGGGGCGGCGCCGGTGCCTGCATCACGTCGTACTCCACAGTTGCTGTTCCGGTACTGCTGTACAGGTCCCAGCGAGCCCACTGACACGCTGTGTTGCCGTGGCCTGCATGAATGCGGCACATGTACCGGTAGTTCCACCTGGGGCTCCTTCGGTTGGGACACAGTTCTGCAGCGGAACCCTCCCACTCCTGGCCCCTGCGCCTACCGTTGGTGCTGTTGGCAGTGGCGACGCTACCTCCTGCACCTCTCGTGCCGTTTGCTCCTGATGATGTCGCTTCGGACGTGTGACCCAGTCCCAAATGCCACTTGGACGAGCAGTGCACGGTCCCTGAGCCCAGGCGTCCGCAGCTTGGGCCATCAGAGCCTCCTCCGAGGCTGTGTGGGCCCCAGGAAAGGCACACGCGGCAGTACAACGCCACCTCATCTGTAGTTGCCGGCAGCCCCTTGGTGCGCCACACGCATGAGTCATCCTGCACAAGTGCTTGCAAACACCTGCGGCAGGGGCAGTGCACACGAGGGTTCCTTGGTGATGTATGCGCGCGTATGCTGGCGTATGTAAGGAGCAATTGACAGCAGTCCCTGTGATGCGACCTACAAAACGAGCACGGCCGTCGTACGTAAGCCCACTATGTAAGCCCACTACGTAAGCCGACTATTGTATCATGTATGCTAAGCGTGGTGACGCGTGTATACTGACCTGTGCTGCTCTTCACATGCGACGTCCCTCTGTTGGAGCACTGCGTCGTAGGTAAATGGGCGGGGGGCGGGGTGTTTCCGGTGATCAGCAGGCCGTTAGTTTTGACTGAAGTGTGGTACGTCGTAGCTGTTCGGCAGCTCCTGCTCGGACGGCCGCAAGCCTGACCCCCATGAACAGGTTGGTGGACAAGCTGAAGCGGTTTGCAATTCTTGCTGTGTGGTGTGCAGTGGGTTGGTAACGACGTGCAACAACATGCGAGCTGCGCAACAGCCCGTTTCTCAAAGGTCAAAGGCTTCTAAAAGCTTCGGTCCGTATCATATTGGGAAAGTCGGATACACATTTGATCATATAGCATGTAAACCTTGGCTTCTATAGCCGTTCAGGTAGGTGTTTTGCAGTTACGGCCCAACGTGCTGCTTACCACTCCGACACGCGCTGAAATGAAGGCATGCAATGTAGAAGACTGTTATAAGCAGGGTGCATTGCTCCACTGCTGGTTTGGCTACGAAGCGACGAAAAGGGTAGGCCATGGAGCAGCCGCTAACTTGCTTAGATACAGGCTGCCATAGGCTAAGCAAGGGAAGTTTCGTTCAGTCTCGTTGAGCTTTTGAAGGCTGCGTCTCTGGTAGGAAGGCGCAAAACGTGGGCGCAAAACCGGTACCTAGCAGGGTCGCGAATGGGGCTCACGGCCAATTAACAATATGTGGAGTCTAAAATTACGAAACATTGCAAGCTGCAGAGGCGAGTGACAGTCATGTGAATGTTGGCGGGAGGTACCGAGTTACGACACTGTAATCGTCATGCAGGAGAGAGGAGTTTGCTGCTGCACTATGTTGCTCTACAAATCGTAATGCACACATGGGAACATTTCAGTAGCCTGACAATTTGCCTCGACAGAGCAAGTTTTTGTATGTTGGCCACCTCGTCTTGACGTGACGTTACTGCAGGAGTATGTATACTTCTCTTATGTAAGCTTGTGGGTAGCATCCTTAAGAACAGTGTACCTCTGCGAGCAGCAGGGACTCGTGCACCAGGGCGACTGTGCTGCGCGACTCTCAGCTCTCACTTGCATTGTACAGGTCCTCCCACATAGAAGTGTGAGGCGCTGAGTGGTCTGCATGGACGCTGCTGACAGGAGTCGAGTGCTTAGCAGTACAGAGGCAGGCCTCGCCCGTGCTCGCACCGGCCGAGCGCTACATGACTACCAGACACAGGAAAACTGGCGTCAGTCTGTATCAATATCAATTAATGCATCTTATTTGCGCTATCTTGCTTCGCGGACACGCGGCCGGGCAGGGAAACAGGCAGCTGCATGCAGAAGCATCAAGCATGTATGCCTACATGTGCACCACTCGTTTCCAGTATGCATGCATGAAGGGAATACAGAATTGAAGTACTTGTACATGGATGCGTCGTCAGCCGCGCGGAGTCTCAGGCAGACACTGACGGCGGACGGGGCAGGGGTTTTGCCCAACCCGGTCTCACCTACCTGGGCACGTGCCATATTGCGAAAGGTAAGTGGTCCAACGCCCAAACGCCCTTGACAGCGGTGCAAAACGTTTCTAACCCTCACTGTACTAATATGTAATTGTAGGCGCGCTGTAATTGCCTGCGATGCGGTTGTGCAAGCCTCTTGCTTGTTGCCTGCGAATTGCCCGCATTCCGCGCTGTAGCCCCTGGGGAGACCCTGCGAGGGACATGTTGTCATCTGTAGCGATGATAGGGCAAGCAGCGGGGCTTGCGGGGCTCGCTGCGCTTTCTTGTCGCTGAGCATGTCGCATGCATGCATGCCGAGAACGAACATTGCCGTTTCAGCTCATGCGAGGCTTAAAGCTTGCTATGTATGACAAACAAGCGTTATTGACGAGGTCAGAACACCCATTGCGAAAAGTAGCGATATCTACTGATTGACATGCCATGCCCGCCACGCACAGGCTGCTCACGCCTCTTGGCCCCCAGCAGAGGTGTACAGCGCTTTCACTTATGGCAAGATGCATATACAGGTACGATTCACTTGATACGACCTCAAGGAGGGCATCACAGGGCTTTTGTGTGTGCGGATACCCCTTGTACGGCAACGGCAGTACGGCAGGCGTCGGACACGTGTCCCTGATTCCGGACCCCCGTAATGGCAAGAGGACACCGAGACGAAGAGGCTGACCTAGTTGGTTTCAAAGACACGTGTCCGACAACCTCTTTCAGCCGGCCTGAAGTCACCCTAATTTTGGACCACTGCCCCGCCGCGGGTGAGACCGGGTTGGTTTTGCCTACCTCGCTCAGCGCCCTCACAGCGCAGGTCCTGCCTCAGCTCCATCTGGCGGCAAATCCTGTTGCTGCACTGTTGGGAACAACCGAAAGCATCCTAGCTCTGAGGTCCTTCATGGTGCACGGAGGGCAGGGGGCGGCGGATGCACCTACCTTTGCCTAACTGCCACCGCGCCACAGTCACAGGTGCATGGAGGAGGAGGGGCGGGCGAGGGGCTGAAGGTCTTTTTGACTGACAGCCCCTGCGTGCAGCAACACCTGGTTTAGGCGTGACCACGTGTGCGCACCCGCACCATGGTGCACCAAAAGCGCAGGCATGCATACGGTACGCATCCTGGGGGCAGTAGCCGCCGCACCAGTCTTGGAAGCCTGCCGCTGGTCATCCCCTTCCCCACAGCCGCCATATACAGTTGCTCTCTTGCTGGGCTGTAGGCGCAGGCGCGCAGCAGCCCTGGCACGGCTGGCAGCACCACTTTGGACACGTACAAGCAACAGGCACCACCGTCCCAGCTGCTTTCGTTTCGCCCCTTAGCCATCAAAACCTTCTGATTAAAACCCTATGAGCCCTCAACCGACACTGGCCCGGCCCCCATTGCCCCACCGCAGACGGCCCCCGCAAAACCGGCCCCGCCGCCCAAGGCATGACAGGGCCCTTCACCCTAAGCATCAGGACAGGCGCGTTAGGAAAGTTCACTCATTTACGGTAGTTCCGGGGCAGTTCTGCACAACGGGGCCGTCCACCACCCGTAGCCAGGGGTGGGCGGCGCGGACCCCCTGCCAGCCACCCCGTAATGACCGATGGCACACGTAGACCTGCGAACGCCCGAAGGTGCGCCCACATTCAAGCAACGACCCGGAGCGAGGCCCTGTGAAGCCAAGGACTCCCACTAGGGGACTGCTGCACTGCCGATCACGTCCCCAGGTGTGCATACCGTACGCCGCTTGACAGTGTCTCCGCACCTCCCCAACCTCCCCACACACCTCCTCGTGCGTCCGTGAATGATCCTCTCCGCCAATGATGACAGCAAAGCAGCACGTCGCGGCTAATGCGGCCTCAGCAGGCCGGCTCCTGCCGCCGAAAACAATGCGACAGCGACAGCTGTTAGCCGTACGGACCATGGACACGTCGTGTTCGAGCATGGCTAAATTGACCAGCCTGGACCAGCACACCTACCGGACCCAACCTCGTGCCCAAGCCGTGACTTGGGCCATGGTGAACGTTGTGAAACACATGCTCATGCTGGCAAACGGCGCACTCGCTGCAGTACGCATGCATGCGCATGAAGCCTGTCCTTGCATGCCCCGGCCAGCCAGCTACCTACGCTGCCCTTAGTGCCGAAAGGACTCGCTTTGGCAATGAAGTCCGACCCAATCCGTCTCTCCCAGCCATGCATGCCTTACCACGCATGCCATGTGTGGTGCGCCTACAGCAGCACATCACTCTCAGTCAACACCTGGCTGTAACGCATGCGTGCTGCAAACGCGCACGTGAAGGCCTCTGCCACGTGGCACGTGTCGACGCGCCGGGCCAGCTCCCACTCCATGGAGGTGACCGCCTTGTCCGTTATGCCGCAGGGCACAATGTGCTCAAAGTACGACAGGTCCGTACTGACGTTTAGCGCAACGCCATGGGAGCTGCAGGACAGGTAAGCACGGCACAGGTACGGTTCGCCCGTGTGTGTTGACCTCGTACGGGAAGGCATGCAGAGTACCGTACCGTACTGGAATTACCGTGGGCAGCATTCGGCCAGTGTTGTTGGGAGGCGATCCGCAACGAGCTACTGCTCCCCGTGCAGCGTGCACCGCAACACAACGCACCTGACCCCGTGCGCAATGCGCACACCGATAGCGGCGATCTTCCGCTCCGCCACCCACACCCCCGTGGCGCCCGGGACGCGGCCGCGCGCTGCAATGCCGTACACAGCTAGGCAGTCAATCAGGCTGTCCTCAAGGCCCTCCACGTAGGCGCGTGCTCCCAGTCCAGCTGCTCGCACATCTACTATTGGGTAGGCGACCAGCTGGCCTGGCCCGTGGTACGTCACCTCCCCACCGCGGGGAACAGTGCAGATCTCAACCCCACGTGCCTGTAAGACCTGCAGTTTCAGGAAGCCAGAGGCATGTTGTAGCATGCATAAGGTTGCGCGGGCGCTGTGACGGGGGCGACCGATGGTGGAAGGGCACAAGTCAGATGCAGGGGGGCATGCGGCGGCACTGTAGCACAGCTTGCCTCGCGTGGTACTTTAAAGTCAGCTTCCTTTCCCCGCTTGCCGATAGTGTACGTTGGCAGGTGCTGCAGCATAAGAGGACCAGCGCATATTTGTTGGAGCAGCGGGAAGGGCTTTGTTTCGCGGCATTTGCTCAGTTGGCTCACGGAGGCATGCCCAACCTGCAGTAAGATGACTGTATCAGGAGCCTCGTTCTGCTTCCGTTGCTTGACTATGGTCTCTTGCAGCGACAAACCCCGCGAGTATGACGAAAGTGACTGGGATAAGTTGAGCACTCGCAGGACTCGTAACGCTGTAGACATTAGGCGAACTTGTCTGTTTGTATCATCTCTGTAGAATACTACCCGCAGTTCGCTTCGTGACCCAAGGGCACCCCGCACTTCAACAGCATGCATCGGAGCCAGGGGAGCCCCCATGCGGGAGCCCGTGGAGCGCCTTACCGTTTCACCTGCCCATCCAGCCAACCGCGGGTTCGGCATACATGATTACTATCAATGGTACTGGACAGAGTCTTGCAGGTTACAGCCCTATCAGTCCCACGTATGGGGCTTCAAGGAACTCCCCTGCCAGAGGGTGATCGATGGCAAAAATCGCCAAAAAAAACTTGTCACAGGATGGGGGCGTCGCGCCAGCTGAGATGGGGTTTTTCCTGCCGGGCACCAGTCCAGATGGGGGCGTGCCCGGGGCGCCGCAGCCCAAATCGAGGGTTTCCAGATGGGACGCCAGCGCAGATGGACGTTTCCGGATGGCGCACTCAGCTCAGATGGGTGCGTCAGGCCAGCTAAGATGGCACGTGTTGGGCTTGTGCGTCAGCTGGGATGGAGCTGAAATAGCTAAAATGGCACTGCTCTGCATCATTCGCTACGCAAGATGTGGAGTGGCTGTGGCAAAGCGGGTGCTGGTGGTTGCCTGTTTGCTGCACCAGTACCGTACTTGCCAAGTGGTGGTAAAGAGTCACAGTATACACAGGGCACTTACAGTGTCTGCACGTGCAAGCCCACACCTGCCCACACCGTAACAGGAACAGTCGAGGGGAGTTCCCCGGCACCAGCACCAGCCACCCTCAACATCGCACCGGTGATACATATATACGCTGCACAGTGACTGCAACATGGACATTTGGCATTTTGTGTTACATTCCAGGTGGTGTGGCCACAACATGGACACGGATCCAACGACTGGGCGTCGTACACACGTCGTGCTGACAGTGACGCTGACTCAAAACACAAGGCCCACGTCTATCAGGCTCATTGGGCGGACTACTTGGGCAGGCAAGGGTCGCCAGTAGAAAAGAGCCACATCTACGTCGGCAGCCGTGCCAGGCACGTCTAGCCGCACAGGCACGTCCAGGCACAACGACGTTGCGTGTTCAGTCATTGAGTGCTGTCGTCCGGGCGGGGGAGTGTTGAGCGGTATGTGATGCTGGAACACGTGGTGCATTCGCTATATTCTCAGGATACACCTGCCGGCCGATGCTGACAGACCAGGCAATCCAGTTTATTCTGGCATGACCATGCCGTTTGTCCCACGCGCACCACACATCCTGGGCACCTCGACTGCCAAATGTTGGCCGACGAGGCGATCCATTGCATCTTCAGCATGCATAAACAAGGCTGTCGCTCTTTGGTAGGGGACTGCCACCGAACGGTGTCAGGCCATGATTCTCGGAGGAGGTGGGGTGTCCCAACACGGAGGCCGCACATCGATATGGATTGCTGCGGGACATGGGCACGGGGTAAGACACGCAGCCGTACACGCTGGGGGGCACCACAGCTTAGTGCCGGCAGCAAGGATAGCAAGGTGCAGCATGGGGAGGCCGGAACAGTACGGAAGTTGTGCTTTGAAAGGGAAGCCGTGCAGGCGGGTGTGCTGAGCGGGGACGGAGTACGGCAAGGGACAGCGGGGAGGCGTGGTTCCAAGCGGAAGAGGACTGTTGCAGGCGAGCACGCGGCACGTGGCATGGGCACCGGGAGACCCTCACGGGTTCCCCAGCCTGCTGTATCATATTTGTGGTGGAATGGGCAACTGTTGAAGCTATGGCTTGGATCAGGAGTTGGGCGTGCGGCGTAACCGCGCGCGGGGTTATGCGAATCCGCGATATGGGTCGCCGCTCCTGGTGAGCATACCAATGTATGCTAGCAATTGCACATCTACATCCTCATTATTTGGCATTTACTTTGGACACCAGCCAATGGTGCTTTGTGCGTTGCGAATTGGAATGGTCAGGTGGCCAAGGACAGGTGCACAAAGGCCGCTCCGTTGCTCCAACAGAGCAGCATGGCGTTGTACAATAAATTATGTCAAAGACGTTGAGTAGCGTGCAAGGCCCATAGGGGCTATTGGGTGGCGCATGCGTTCTGCAGCTGCCGGACCTGTTGGCGATTGGTCACGGCATTGGTATGGCAAAGACCTGACGTTTTGAGGGTATTCCTTTTATAGCTGTGAGCAGGGACTGGGCTCCGGTGTGAGAGCACTCCTGCTTTGCCGAACCATAGCACTCCCGCAAGGCGCCTGGGGCTAGCGGCGTTGGAGCAAAGATGATGTGCAGTATGTGACGATGGAGCTCAGCCGTTGTGAAGCGAGGGCGACCTGAGAAGGGAGCTGAGTGTGCGCACTGACGCCTAGGAGCGCAGGGCGCCTCGCAAGGCCAAGCCCGAATGCCCTAGGCCGCATACACTTGCTTTAGTGCTGCTAGCTATTCTTTGTGTATTACCGCAGCAGCGGCTTTGGTCATCAGGTTGCGTGCCTGTGGGATGAGGCTCCCTGAGCCAGCCCAGTCTCAGGCCTGCTCGTTATTAATTAGACATTGGTAGTGTGTTTTGTTAGCGCAAGGGCACATAGCTGCCGGGGTCACTGCTCACTGTTGCGTTGGCCACCCCCCGAGGAGCTGGGGGTGGCACCTTCTCGCGGAGCTGGGGGTGGCACCTTCCGGCACCTTCCTCAGTTTCCTAGGTCCGGCGGAAGATGGAAGATGGACTGTACGGCGTGTAGGCGTATATAATGGGCCGGCGTAGGCGTAGGCATTTCCGGCATAGTTCTACACCGCATCTTGCCAACATACTTCTTCGCACCGTTCTGCACAAGACGCTCACAAGTCATACACTGAATAGTAGAACTGGAATCAGGTGGACATCTGAACAATTGCTGTCGGTATTGATAATTACCGAAGCTTTTCTGAGTCGGTTCGAGCAGGCCTAGGTTGAACAGTCCCTTGCCTGTCTCGCCTTACTAGTCAGTCAGTCAGTGTTACACGGTGAGGGTTCTCCCCTCCACAAGTGCAACGACCCATGTACGAGCCGGAGGCTCAAGGGTCTCCAAACATTGATACAGAACGTAAAAGTGGTCCTTACGAAAGCAAACATGCAACCTTGCCTTCAGCGCCAAAGTGCATTCTGCCGCAAGCTGGTCACTTTTATGTCCATTCCGCCGAAGGGCAAAACATAGCGGCCATCTCCAAAGCAGCAAACGAATCCTCATAGCTCCCGTAGCCAATGCCACACATCCAGATCAAAAGCAGGGGGCCGCTACCAGGGCAACACACACAGGACGGCACGCAGGGGCCAGACGTGCGGCCTGAGCGAGGCTCCCGAGGGCTCAGCCAAACAGGTTCCAAACACCACGGTGCGACCTAATTCCAGGGCAGCAAACAAAGTGCTTCATACCTCGCAGCTCCCGCGGCCAGTTCCATACATCCAGATCAAAAGCAGGGGCCCGCTACCAGGGCAACACACACAGGACGGCACGCAGGGGCCAGACGCGGCGGCCTGAGGCTCCCGAGGGCTCGGCCAAACAGGTTCCAAACACCACGGTGCGACCTAATTCCAGGGCAGCAAACAAAGTGCTTCATACCTCGCAGCTCCCGCGGCCAGTTCCATACATCCAGATCAAAAGCAGGGGCCCGCTACCAGGGCAACACACACAGGACGGCACGCAGGGGCCAGACGTGCGGCCTGAGGCTCCCGAGGGCTCGGCCAAACAGGTTCCAAACACCACGGTGCGACCTAATTCCAGGGCAGCAAACAAAGTGCTTCATACCTCGCAGCTCCCGCGGCCAGTTCCATACATCCAGATCAAAAGCAGGGGCCCGCTACCAGGGCAACACACACAGGACGGCACGCAGGGGCCAGACGTGCGGCCTGAGGCTCCCGAGGGCTCGGCCAAACAGGTTCCAAACACCACGGTGCGACCTAATTCCAGGGCAGCAAATCAAGTGCTTCATACCTCGCAGCTCCCGCGGCCAGTTCCATACATCCAGATCAAAAGCAGGGGCCCGCTACCAGGGCAACACACACAGGACGGCACGCAGGGGCCAGACGCGGCCTGAGGCTCCCGAGGGCTCGGCCAAACAGGTTCCAAACACCACGGTGCGACCTATTTCCAGGGCAGCAAACGAAGTGCTTCATACCTCGCAGCTCCCGCGGCCAGTTCCATACATCCAGATCAAAAGCAGGGGCCCGCTACCAGGGCAACACACACAGGACGGCACGCAGGGGCCAGACGTGCGGCCTGAGGCTCCCGAGGGCTCGGCCAAACAGGTTCCAAACACCACGGTGCGACCTAATTCCAGGGCAGCAAACAAAGTGCTTCATACCTCGCAGCTCCCGCGGCCAGTTCCATACATCCAGATCAAAAGCAGGGGCCCGCTACCAGGGCAACACACACAGGACGGCACGCAGGGCGGGGCCAGACGTGCGGCCTGAGGCTCCCGAGGGCTCGGCCAAACAGGTTCCAAACACCACGGTGCGACCTATTTCCAGGGCAGCAAACGAAGTGCTTCATACCTCGCAGCTCCCGCGGCCAGTTCCATACATCCAGATCAAAATCGCCTTACTAGCACGGAACGAACACACTGTAACACGACGAGGCCAAGCAAAGGTTGTCCGAGCCCCTATCCCTTTCCCTGTCCAAGACCCCCTAATCCCTGCCCAAGAACCCCTTTCCCTGTCCAAGCAACGCAAGGCCCCGGTTCGCTCAAGAGTAGCACCGGCCCCACAGCGGTAGACTGCCCTGAGCCCACGTCAGTGAAGCGGCCCCCCTTCCAGATAGAGTAGAAGACCCCGCCCTGAGTGCAAGCCAGTACCGTACCCTGCGGCCAGAACGCGTGTTGGACGTTAGGAGGTGTCCTTGCAGGAAGGGATAAGCTGCGAGACCCCTGTTGCGCCTGCGCTTGTGGCAGTCCCTGTTCCCGTGTCCCTGCTTCTGGTGGTGCGCTACGCACCAGGCTCTCCGTGATTGAACAGGTGGACAGCGGTGTGCAGCTGTTGTGGACGTGACACCGTCCGGCTGCACTTGTGCCGTGGACTGCGGCTCCTTTCCCTTCCTTCTTGCCCTCTCCTATCCCTCAGTTGCCACTGATCAGGGTCACGCGCTGAGTGAGACAGCGTCGTGCGGTGTTCCTTCGGCCCTCGCAGCCGACACCAGCCCTCCCTCAGTGCCGCGCTCGTATCCTCAGCCTACCGCCTAGACAAGCGATAACAGTTATACGTTGCCACAACTCCGATTACACGGATTGTTGTTACAGGGACTCGCAACATAGGCTGTGCGGTTAAAACAACGTACGGTGTCCTCATACACTGCGCGTTGGGACCGACTTTAGCGTGTAACACCCGAAAACAAGGCGCTTCAGGGCGAAAAAATCTTGGTGTCCTGACGGACATAGGTAGGGGGTGCGCCGTGCCTGGTTTCGCTACCGGGACTGTTACATCGCTGAGCGCTCCACCGACTACTCCCTCTTCTCTTCGCGCTGAGAACTTCATCTTCAGCGCTTGAATCCATACACGCCACTGGCGCAATATCCGTGCGTCCAGCGGTCTTCAGAGCTCTGTCCCGACCTTCGCCGTCGCGCGAAAACCTTTGGTCTCCCCCGTCGTCAACTCCCAACCGACGATGAAACACCAGAGTTCTTACTCTCGATTAGCTTTCCATATACCGGAGTTTGACCACAAGACGACTGATGTCCTCACTTGGCTTCAGTCCATAGAAGAGCTGGGACACCTGGAGGGCTGGACCGATGGCACCATGCTCAGCGTGGCCTCTATTCGGCTGGGTCCCACTGCAAAGCAATGGTATAACAGTTGGCGCCATGCCCTCGGCACCAACACTCTCACATGGGGCCTGGTGCGCGAAGCTCTAAGGGAACGGTACGGCATGTCCGACCGAGAGCTGCACCTCCGCCTGGCAAACTGCAAGCAGGAGAAGCGTGAGTCTGTACGTGACTACGCCGACCGCTATCTCAGCCTTATGACACAGCTCCAGCTGGCAATCGACCAAGACCCTACCCACATGCACAACTTCCTCAAGGGTCTGCGCGGTAGCGTTTACAAGATGGTGTACCTCATGAAGCCACGCAACCTGACCTGCGCCATCCGTGATGCTATCTACGTAAGCGAGGCAGGCGACCGCATCAGCGGACGTGATGATGATGACGACAGGGAGGAGCAGCGGGCACGGTTCGAATCAAGGGCCTCGTACGGCCCTGGGCACCAGCACCCGAACGACCGCAGCTACGTACGTGAGCGTGCCTCCGTGCACTGTGACATTACCACCGTGCAAGACCAACTGGCCCGCCCCAGCATCGCTGGCGATCGGTCACGACACCGTACCGCCGCCAATTTGTGCTCTGTGCACTGGGATGACGAGCCCACCTACTACCCCTACTCCCCCGATCACCACCCCGAGGCCGAGGATGATGTGGAGGCCACCACCGACTACTACTACGACGAGCTACCCTCACGGGCGGGGCAGCAGCTCTGCGCGGGGACGTGGTGAGCGTGCGCAGGCCAGGCCTGGAGGGAGTGGAGGGCGTGGGCGGGGCCGTGGTACCACGGGTGTGCACCAACCCAAGCGGGCTCGCAGGGGTGGCTAGCCCACTTGTTCCCTGGCGCTGCGTCATGCATTTTTATTTCATTGTCAGCTGGCCCAAGCCTGTTGATACAGCTGTACCTCGGCAGTAGTTGCTAGCTAGTGATTTGCATGCAGGTACCGTTTGCCGTTGATATGAAGCGACTTGCGCAATTGCAAGTGGGATCACACATGTGCAAGAACGTTAGGATGCTTCCCGTCTGCACAGATGTCGTCCCGCCCACACGTGTGCCCTCATGAGCGAGGGAGGTTGGCATGCTGACTTGATGACGTCATATATGATGATTGCTAGCGGTAGGGCTAGGCCTGGGCCGGAGACCGGGTTATGCATATGCGAGCATTAATGCTACTCATGCATGAGTGCTGGTGAACAAAGATGATCGGTATTGTATATGTGGCTGCAACCGCGCGGTTGCACGTGACAAGCAAGTACCATAGCCCGCGCGCGTATGCCTGCATGCTGCATGTGTGCTGCGGCACAGCGCACCAGCGCTTGTGTAATTACACGGCCCGGCTGCGTAAAGCAACCACTGATTCCACAATTACCCGCATATTACCTGCAAATATGACCAACTTATGATTTGCTAATATGACCCGCATATAGTGTGCAAAAATGACGGCCTTATGACCCACAACAATGACCAAAGTATGATCCAGGGTATGACCCAGAAATAATGCAACGCCGATCTCATGATCGGTCCAATACATGACCCGCCTATGACCAGGATATGACCAGGATAAGACACGCCTATGACACGCCTATGACGCATGTATGATTGCAGTATGACGGGAATATTACCAATCGTTTTCCCAGAGTGTTGGGTGGCCAGGGGCAACCACCGCCAGACTCCACCTGGCTGGCAAGCCCGCAGAAGCGGCGTGCGCTTGGTTACAAGGCACAGGGCCACGCACGTGCATAAGACTACATTGGCCATGCCGTAACTTTGAAGCAGCAAGCCTTGATGACAGTGATCCCGTCCATCCTTGCCGTGCCTGCCTGGCTACCTGCCCACGGCCACAGGAAGCTGTGTGGCCTGCAGCGCGGTATGCCGGTAAGTACCATTGCCCTCACGTGTACTGCACGGAATACGTTCCTGAAACCCTGAATTATCACATTGCAGCATGCGGAGCGGCGCTCTTGGCTGCCTGGGGTGTGCGCAACGTGCATTGCAACGCGAGTTGCAACTTGGGTGGAGGTTCCACTGCATCTGCCTGGTGTGAGCTTGGTGAGACCCTTTGTGATGTTTCCACGCGCTATGTACAGATGTACAAACGTCTTTTTAACCGTTACAGGTATACAAACGTTCTTAACCGTTACACTTTGTGGCGCCCTGACAGGTGCTCCACCACACCGATTCACCGCCGTTACAGCAAATGCTCAAGGTACTTGCTTGTGTTTGGTCAGACACGAAAAGGGTGCGCCGTGCGGCACAGCCCAATGCCATAAGCGACCTGAAAGCACGTCGACAACCACCCACCCCCACCCAGAAGGCCCCCACCACCCTGGCACATGGGTGTACGATGCACCACTCTATACCCCCTCACCCACCCTCCCCCCCACCGCCAAACAATTGACACGCGACACCAGGGGAGCTCGCCAACATCCCCTGTCAATCTGTCGCCGCGATACAACCTAGCTGCAGCAGCCTGCAGATGTCCTCCCACTCTGACGTGCCCCGCTGCGTCTTGCAGACAGCCTCGGCACACTTCTCCAGGCTTGACATGCTTGCCGTTGCAATCTGCGCAGAAGGCAGGTTGCTCAAGATCCACATCAGGACCACACCGAAGCTGTAGATGTCCATGGTGTAGTCGTGGGGGAACTTTCCGTCGTCCTTCTGCGCCTCAGGGGGCTGGTAATTTGGTGTCCCAGTCTGTGGCGCAAGGTGCTAAGCCCAAGAACGTGACCACACCCATGCGGGACACCCACCGCACCTACCTGGCCGTCGCCGCTGCCGCCTCGCCTCCGCAGACCAGGTCGACCGCCCGCCGCCTTGTGAGTACAGCATTGGTTCTGCGATCAAGGGGGTAATCAGTGGCCATGTTACCCTGTGCAGAGTGCTGTGCCTGTCGCATGAGGATACGAGTAACGTGCCTTACCGGTTAAGTCGCCTGACATGTCTTATCACAGCCAAGCTTAATGCCATGCACAAACACCTGGTGCATATGACATCTTGGCTGTAGGTCGGTGGTCGGTACAAGGCCGGTGGCACACCTTACCGGCAACCCTTTACCGCTGGGACTAGCCTACGCGCGCACACGGGTCGGGGAAACATCCCGTACAGCAGCCGTTCGGGCTACCTGGAGGGCTACATAGTCTGCGTGCCCAGCTGGGACGCCTACCTGATAGACCAGGCGGCCTGGTGCATGCTGCACGCCATGAAGGCAGTTTGGCCCATGCAGGGCACACAGGGTGAGTGCGTAAAGTTATTAACACAGGCCAACTGTTGACCTTGTAGAAAGAGGGGCCGGGGGAGTTGAGTCCGCTTTCCCCAACCGTTTGATACTGTATGCTGTGGTACCGTCCAGTTACAGCACGGCTTTTATTAAATGTGGCCAATTTGCATCCACCGCTTGATTGACGGATGTTCCACATGCACGGCGGGCTTTGCAGGTTTGGCCTTGTGTCCGGAACCACGGCCATGCCGCGGGTGCACACCACGGCACTCACGCCCAAGGAGCTGGCGGAGGCCTACAAGGTTAGTTGCTACGGTGCGTTTCTCTGCTTGGTGCCTTGATTGCGTGAGAAACAGGACAGGCCTTCCCTTAGCCCACACACTGCACCAACAAACACTTCGTGGCCTACTGTCCTGTCATTGGTATGGCTCACTTATAAAAGTTGTGGTGTATGCGCAGATGGCCCCTGTGCGAGGCAACAGCCACTCAATCACCTTATGGCACTTTGTTGGCTTGCGCAGGGCTACGCGGCCATGGCCGAGGGCGCCATTGCATGGACCGCGGAGGTCATGCAGCACTTCAAGATCTTGGCGCAGGTGGAGGGCGGCCCCTCGCACTTGGACGTGTACGTGCCCCGCTTTACGTACGGCTTCAAGACCGTGGCGGAGGCGATGGCCATGGGCGTGCGACTGGATGCCGACTTACGGAACTGGTTCCTCCTCGTGCCCACGGCCCACCTGAGCAAGGTGCTGGCGAAGGCGCCCCTGGGCATGGAGATGCCGATCTTCAAGGAGCAGCGGTGGGTCGTACGTGTTGGGGGGTGTAAAGGCTTGTGTGCAATAGCTGTTGATGGTTTTGCAACAGAGTACTGATGAAGGTGGGTGGTACCCGTAGCACACACCCACGCCGGTATGCCAAGCCAAGCGAGTTGACCGTGAGCATTAATGGGTAACTCTCCTCATGCTGGTGAAACTGTAGTGCATAACCTCATGCGTGCACTGCCCACTACCCGCCTTACAGGGACAAGATGGGCGACAAGGTGCTGGCGTGCCTGGCGTGCGAGCTGCCCCAGGCCGTGCACCAGCACGCCTTCTGGACGGTCATGCATGACTTCAGCGGCCTGGTGGCCGACGGTGTCTACACCACCACGGCCGCGAAGCGCTCGACGGTGGGGCACCTGTCCGTGCACGTGGGCTGCAAGGCCTGCGTTAAGCTGCACAATGCGGCCCACAAGGGCATGATGATGACCCTGAACCAGCTCTTCCCGTACCAGCTGCAGCAGCAGATGATGGTCATGTGGGGCTAAATGCCTTTGCGTACCAGATGGCGGGGGTGCAGCCACGCATTCTGCATGCACAGCAATGTGCCACGTGTGCAGCGTTGTACTGGTCTGGCACCTGACGGCGGTCATGGGTCTGTTGGCGGTGTGAGCCTCGGGCTTGGCGGGGTTTTGGAGCCGGGTATGATGAGAGCCAAGGATGGGGGTATCAGCTTTGTGCTGCGAGGTGCGGGGCGCGTGCGGTTGAGCGGTTGACATATAACAGGCGTAATGGGCTACGGTTGGGCCCAGAACCAAGCCAGGCAGCGTGCACACCATGCATATGGTATGACACGCTGTGGTAAGAAAGATTGGCGTGCTCCATTTCATCACGCGCGTGACAGACTTGTGTCCTTGGTCTTGTTGTGGGTGCGGGTTTTGTATGCTTGCTGCCTTTTGAAGGCTGTGCCTTGCTTTATGCAGCCATGGGTAGAACGGGGAAGGGGGGACATGAAACGTGGTGGTACGTAGGTGACGTGGCATGAAGCTACACGGACCATGCTTTAAAGCATTCATCCCAAGAAAATAGGATCTTGGGTGGAGAGATTTGTGCGCACGGTGGTTTCCGCACTATAAAACGACTGGGTTGACAACTGTTCTTCCGGCAAGTGGCGGGGTTTCCTGGCCTCCTGCTTGGGCGGCTGTATGTGCATCTTGTTACTGGGGGTTGTGGTTTGAAGCATATGCGCTGCTGCATGGTGCCTTGGATGGAGAGTCTTGCGCTTCGTAGCTGTCCTAAATGACTGATTGGCGCTGACGTGTGATTAAGCAGCGTGCTCGTGTGTTGGTCCCCACGGCACTGTGGTGTTCCCTTGGGTCTGCCCAGGAGGAGGCTGTGACCAGGCTGTGATGCAATTTGTTCATGTTGGTGTTACGGCTCACCTTGAAGCGCTTCGCCAGACCGCGGGGTACTGCGCATGGTAGTGGGCGCTCCGCTGAGGCGCTTGGTGGGGGAGCGACCGCCTCGGGGGCGCAGGTGGCGCGTGTCAAGGGGGCAGCGATGCTGCCTACTGGCTCCGTGACCTTGTAAGTAAGGAGCTGGAACGCTACTTTTGTCCCAATCAATGTGACAACAACCTCGACGCGCTCATATGTAGTCTGTACATGCCGACGACAGCTACTGCCTTGCGGTCGCGTGACTTGAAGGTATGTTCTCGCTATATGGTAAAAGCGTGTCCAGTACATAGCTTACGGATTGAATGCATGGCTGTTCGGGTCTATTCGGGTTGCATTGCAATGTCGTACCTTGCGCGGAGCATGCTGAGCCGAAAATCGTGTAGCTTCGACGCCTTCCCTTTGCTATAATGCTAGAACGAGGAAAGAGATACTTTATTCCAAGTCTCCTGGCAAGAAACATCCCCTTTTCGCCTTGTAGCGTTTCCTTCGGCGCTTGCAAGTTGCCCTTTGTGCAGCCCCATTAATCGCGACCTGCTCTATTCAATAAAATAGTCAAAAACATTAAATTCCCTTGTTTTCCCAGTCAACGCGCAACGGTACTACCGGTTTGGCAGACCCGACACCCTGGCAGAAGGGCACCCTCGCCCCCCCCTGTGACTGCTGTTAACAACTTCCAGCCAGCCGCTGCTAGTCTCTGCGCGGGCTGGTGTACAACCGCAAGGCATGTCCGCCGAGGCCGTTTGCATTTCTGGTGAGCCCAGCCAAGACACCGAGTTTCGCCGGCCATCACAGCCTCTAGATGGGTGTGTAATTGCGGTTCTATGTCCTCCGCTTACCTACTGTCTCGTGGCTGGAACTCATCCATGGCGGGAACTCCCCAGACTCCGATAGCGACGACTGCCTTGCGAGACGGCCTGCCAAGACCGAGCATGCCCCCTGCAGCAACAGAGGAACTCATGTCGGCCGGCCGAGGTAGGCGTGTGACCGGTTCAGGCGGGGTTGTCCTTGCGCGCGCAAGTGCACGTGCCGTGTCGGCCGAACAGCGGCAGGAACTCCCGGTTTGCCCAAATGTACAACTTATCGTCGGTGCGCAACACAAATCTCTCCTCCCGCCAACGTCATGCTGCAGCGGCTCTGGTGGCGGCCCCGCCATGGCGCAGCAACAGCATGCTCGCTCTGGGCCCAGGCTACCGGCAGCCGGCGGCCAGGAGCCTGCGTTTGGTGGGTGGTTGTTAGGGCATGGTTTCATGCGTGCAAACAGCTGCCGGTGCCGCCGGATCTCCCCTCGCCCCCATTGCGCTGGTCCCGTACTAGCACTCAGACGTTGCACTCCCTCTGTCTGCAGGTGGCGGCACGTGGCCCACCCGACTGCTGGCACCCGGTACCAAGCCCGACAGCCGCGGCAAGCGCAGCCATGAAGACGTGCTGCCCGCATCGCAAGACAGTGATGTGGTGTGCATAGGTGTGTGCGGCTGCAGTACTGGAGTGGGTCGTATTCTCGCCTTGCTCACGGCAAGCAGCAACTGTGCCGTTACTGAGCTACGTTAATGGCTCGCAGACCCTCCTGCGTCGGAGCAAGGTGGCGTGGGGCGCGGCGCGTCAGCCCTGCCAAAGCCAAAGCGCCGCCGCGTGGAGGCGTGCGTAGAGATCGACATCGACGACGATGATGTGGGTCCAGCCTTGAGCAGGAGGCCGATGCTCAAGGTGGGTAACGGGGTTGTGGCAAGCTTGTTGCGTTTGACGCATGCGGCCTCGCAATGCCTGCATGCACCTGCCCAAAGAGCCCGGAAATTGCTGCGTGTTGCGTGGGGCATCGCTCGCTCGATAGCTCCACGTGTCCAAATTAACGCCGACGTGACCGGCTCCTCGTGCTTGCAGGGCGCACGGAGGAGTACCCATGGCTGCAGGCTGGTGCACCCGGGGTGAAGTTCACGATGGGCGCATCCGGGACTCGTCCCGGTGCCCCACGCAGCGCGGACGCTACAACAAGGACCGCTGTCCATCAGGTGACCCTACCAAGCAGTGCCAAAACTGCCAGAAGGGCCCAGACGCACACCTTAAGTGCCTAGGCCCTCCTGGTGCTGGTGCCGGAGCCCCTACAGGACCCGCTGGCGGCCCACCTGCCGGACCTGGTGGCGGCGGTGGGGCAGGCCCTGGCGGCGTGCCCACGGCACAGCAGGCTCCCTACGCCCCGCTCTTTGCGGGCGATCCGCATGCGCAGCAGCAGCAGCAGCAGGAGCACGAGCGGCGGCAGGATGCGGGGGCGCAAGGGGGGCGGCAGCAGGGCCAGGGGCACGCGTCGGACCGGCACCAGCAGCGGCAGCAGTGGGTCAAGCAGCAGCAACGGCAGCAGCAGCACCAAGCGCAGCAAGACGAGTCGGGGCATCCGGGGTCGCAGTCGGGCACCGGTGTAGAGGATGCTTGCGGTGCTGCAGCGCATGGCTACGGCGATGGAGGCGCAGACAGAGCTAATTGGGCAGCACAACGGGATGCTGAAGCGGCAAGGACGCCAGCTGGAGCAGCTGCAGGAGCAGAGGGCGCCGCCACCTCCGCCGCAGTATCACCACCACCAGCAGCAGCGGGCGCCGGGCTTTGGTGCCGCGGGCGGGGTTGGCGCGGGCGGAGGTGGTGGTGGGGTTCGTGGCGGGGGTACCTGGGGCCAGGCGCGGCTCGGCAGCGTGGCAGCGTCTCTCGCGTCCCGCTGCCCTCCAACCATCACTCGCGTGCAGGCTGGCCTGTTGGAGGCGCTGGCGGAGGTGATGGAGGGCGGGATGGGTGGCATGACGCTGGGTGCATGGCATGAGCTGCCCAGGTGGCACGCGAGCTGGAATCAGGTGGTGACCCCGAAGGCCCCGATCAGCAGGGTCGGCTTGGTGCCGTACGCAAACTGCCCGGCGGGTCCCAAGACAGCCTCCTTTGGGGACGTGACGCACTTCATGCCGATTGTGGTCGCGGGCCCCGCGGGCTACCACGTCCCCAACGGCTTGCTAGTGATCAAATACCAGAAGCGGTGCTAGTTGCGGATGGTGGAAACTAACCATGGGGCGGCAAAGTCGTGGGGTGGTTGGTGGTGGGGCTGACGTGCACGCACGGCCCTTTGCAGGCACGCATCCGTGCTACCCATGGTCTGGGCATGTGTGTAACAGAGCTACGTGTACGATGCCATGGGCCAAGCTGTATCCGGCAGTGAGGGAGTGGGGTGGCGGGGGGTACGTGCACAGGGGAGACTCACCGGTCAGGCGGGGCCCCGGAACCTGAACAGATGTTGATTGCACTGTGGGGTACGTGCGGCAGGTGTATTGGAGCCATGACGGGCGTCCTGTCTACACTGATGACAGCAACACCAGTCATGAACTCAGTGTCCAGAATAAATGGATCAGCGGCTACGCTCTTCAGATGAATAATGTGTGCTGGAACAAGGGGTTTCCATAGCAGACGCGGTGTCAAGTCCTTTTTTGGTATCTGGTGCTGCTGTTGTCGCCGGGGCTGTAGCCATTACCCTGAATACCTGGCCGCACGGACGTGTCTTCAGTGTGTAAATCGCTGCACCAACTGAACCGCCCGTGTCGTCGTATCCGTCAAGCTATGCGTACACCAGCACCTTGATCTAACAGCCTGACAGATGGCGCAGGTGTTGGCACACGGCGTTGTGAGTTCAGACTGCAGCGAAGCCCTTGAGGATGGTCCCGAGGTCGATGAGCCCGTGGAGCGTGGACTACGTCAGCCCCAAACGCTCTCTCAATGCCTGGGCTGAAAGAAGTGCTGCGGCAGACGGTCCCGTCTTGGTCCAGCATGCAGGCCATGACCACGCCAGGACTCAACGCGTCATAGCCTCTAAATCTACCAGCGTCAACGAGGGAAAGGGAAGCAAGGGGCATGGTCATACATCACCATGTCTTTCACTTCACTTCAGTCAAAGACCACGCCCAACCACTCTGTCACAGCGTAACATCGCGGCAAACATGCCCGCGTGCAGCATCCAGCAGAAACCTGCAGTACAGCACCCTGCCTTCTGTGCCCGCGTGCCCACACTCATCGCCCTCCTGCACCTCATCGGCTCAGGGCCCTCCTAGGGTCCCTCCTCGCGGCACCCCCGCCAGTGCCAGCAGTGTTGCCAGCAAACCCCGCCCCAACGCCGTGCTGCTCGAACAGTGCGTCCTGCTGCGCCTGCACTCGCCGCTGGTGGATGCCCTCGTGCACAGGGTACAGGGGTGGGCGCCCCATATGGCCAGTCTCATCACCGCCGCTCACTGCACTAGTCGAGCCGACCCACCATCGCCCCAGCCTACAGTCGCGCTGCTGCTGCGCATCATGCCACCACCGCCGCCGCTAGCATGCATGCCCACACCCGTACCCACGCCCGTGTCCAGGATCATAGGGCCGGCGCCGCTGCCGCCGTGGAAGACGTACGCGGGGTCCCAGCCCCCGAAAGCGGTACCATGCTGCAGGTGCCGCAGCCCGCCCTCCCCGTCGCTCAGGCTGCCGCCACCGCTGCCGCCGTAGCTGCCGCCGTGCATGCCCGTCCGCAGAAGGCTGCCACCGCTGCCACCCCCGCCACCAGGCATGCCCGCGCCCAGGAGCGCGCTCGTGCCCACGCCCGTCAGCAGGGCACCGTCGCCGCTGCGGGTGCGGTACATCGCGTCCCGGCCACCGGGGAGGGGGCCGCGCAGCTGGTGCTGCCGCACAGCCTCCCCGTCGCTCAGGCTGCCGCCACCGCCTCCACGAATGCCAGCCTGCAGTTGCTGCTGCGTGGGCCACGCAAGCAGGTGTTGCATCAGGAGTGTACGCAGCACCCCCTGCGGCACGGCTTGTTGCGCGTGAAGTTGGGGTACGGGCACTGCGGCTGGTGCTGGCGCGGGCGTTGCTGTTGGGACGGGCTGCTTCTTAGGGGCGCGTGGTACCAGGGCCTGGGCCAGACCACCGCGCACCTGCCGCGCGCGGGGACTGCAGGGACCCCAGCGCAGCCGTTGACCCTGGACTGGCTGATGCCGACGGGGAAGTCGAAGTCGAAGACAGGGGCCCACCAGCTAGGTCCATGGCTGCCGGCATCTCCTGAGGTACCAGCTGCGCCAGCGGGCGGAAGGTCCCCTGCAGGCGCTCCTGCGGGGGAGGGCAAGGGATGCGGACCGGCTGTCGGCAAAGGGGCTCGGGTGGGAGCGCTTGCGCGCAGTGGCTCTTGTCTGCAGCACTGCCAATTACGGTACTCATACAACACCAGTTAAATAAGGTGTAGGTAACAGAAATAGGAGCCTGTTAGCCTACAAGGCCATCGCGCGCAGCCACGTCCACCAGTGCACGCCAAGCACAGACACACCTGTCACGTGCCCCGTTCCAACGCCAAGGTTAGCGCGCTTGCGCGGGACATCCGCATCTGCGCCATGGGACAAGGGCAATGGGAGGTTACGCGCTGATGTAGGATGCCAGCAGCACGTTCACATAGGCCAGCACGTATGCTCCGGGTACTGGTACGCACGGCAAAACGGCTGCATGGGCGTACACTTAGACTGTATGTGTGGATACGGGCCGCTCACCTAGTTGAGGCCGTGGTGACCTTGTAGGTTTGAGGAGGTCGACTACCTCGCTGCTTGTACTTGCAGGCATCTCTGCAAGGTAATTTGCGCAAGAGGTGCCGACTCATCAAGGGGCGGAGGGGCGGGGGTGTACACAGGAGTTAGGCACCCACAGCAAGACGTCCTGCTCACCTTGGCCGTGCCTAAGCCGGTTTGATTGTGGCGCAGCTGGGTCTCCTGCACACACAGCACGTCCAGGCCCTCACGGGCCCAGACGCGGAGGTGAGCAAGCAAGCGGGGGTGCACCGTATCCTGACCAACTCCAAGGCTCCGCACGTTGCACGAGGCTACACGCAGGGGTGCGGCCAGCTGGCCGCGGCGGTCAACGTGACCGCCCCTCAAAGGTGCTCAGGGGGGGGCCGCCGCAGGGGCGGCAGGGGGAGGCGGCAGGCTAGCGCCCATGAGCGCGTCCACCACCATGCTGTCCTGAGAGCTGTCGACTGCCCCTAAGGCGCGGAGGCGGGGTCCGCGCCATCCCAGCCAGGCGCGTCGGGTGGGTCGTCACGTGGAGCCCGCGGCGGCCTAGGGCGGGACGCACCTGCTACCGGGGCTGGAGCAACCGCGGAAGCCCCGGCGGGCGCCGCGGCCGCAACCCCGGCAGGACCCGACGGAGGCAGACCTGGCGCCGGAAGCCCGTCCTGCAGCCCAACCGCGCCCAGCGCCGCGGCGTCCGGCAGCGCCTCTGCCACTGCATCCACCGCCGACCCCTGCGGTCCAGTCGCCATGCCCACCATCGGGGCACCCTGCTGGCCCCCGGCGCCAGCCAGGTGCGCAGGCTGCTGCTTCCCCTCGTCCGTCGCAACCGCCGCCCGCTGCTCCTGCGCTGGGCCCACCGCCGGCATCCCCTGCTGCTGACCTGCGCCTGCCGTGGGCCCATCCTGCTGCTCCTCCACGGCCGCCGAATCCCCATCCTGCAGCCCCGCCGCCAGGCCCACCGCCGCCGCCCCCTGCTGTGCAGCGGCGCCAGCCGAGGGCCCCACCGGCTGCCCCGCCACCTCCGCCACAGCCCCATCCCGCTGCCCCTCCGCCAGTCCCCTCGCCGGCGCACACTGCCGCTCACCTGCGCCAGCCGTGGGCCCGGCCTGCTGCTCTGCCGGGTCCGTCAGGGGCCTGCTCACCCGCGTCCACTGCGACCAGCGGCGCTGCCGCACCGGGTGCAGCCCCGTCCTGCTGCTCGGTGCTCCCGGCCTGCACCCCCACGCCGTTGCCGCCCCCTACACCCTGCTACCCCAGATCCGCCAGGGCCTCAAAGGGGTTGCGGGAGGCCACCCCTTTGGCCCAGGAGGGTGGCGGGGCGGCAAGTGGGTCTGCCCTCCCGGCCCCAGCCGTCGCCCCGCCGTCAGCCCCACTGCCCGAAGCCCCGCGGCCTGCATCCCGCGTTCCCGCCCGCTGCAGCCCCGGTCCCCCCTCTCACCGTGCCAGGAGGGGGGCAATGGGGAAGGCGCACCACTGGGCCACTCTGTGCTCTGCGCATGCATGTGCGCCACGTGTTGGGACTCCTTGGGTCTTGACCGCTTAGTGCAGTGCTGTGCCTGCTCGGTGCCCTGCACAGGAACTGGACCGCTGCAAGCCGCCCACCGCCATGGAGGCCATCTCGCATCAGTCCCGCCAGAATGCGCAGCTGTCACGTCAGCTGACAGAGCAGCGGCAGATGCTGCTGCAACTGCTGGCCCAGCAGGCGCAGGCGGGGCAGATTGCGCCGCCACTTGCTGCGGGCCAGCAGGGGCAGGCGGGATGGTCGGGCGTACAGCCCTTGCTGCAGCCACAGCAGCAGCAGCAGCAGCTGGCGCCGCCACTCGCTGTGGCGCAGCAGGGGCAGGCGGGATGGTCGGGCGTGCAGCCCTTGCTGCAGCAGCAGCAGCAGCAGCTGGCGCCACCACTCGCTGTGGGCCAGCAGGGGCAGGCGGGATGGTCGGGCGTACAGCCCTTGCTGCAGCCACAGCAGCAGCAGCAGCTGGCGCCGCCACTCGCTGTGGCGCAGCAGGGGCAGGCGGGGTTGTCGGGCGTGCAGCCCTTGCTGCAGCAGCTGCAGCCGCAGCTGGAGCAACTGCTCACTGCGGCGCAGCAGGGGCAGGCGGGGTTGTCGGGCGTGCAGCCCTTGCTGCAGCAGCAGCTGGAGCAGCTGGCGCCGCCACTCGCTGTGGGCCAGCAGGGGCAGGCGGGGTGGTCGGGCGTGCAGCCCTTGCTGCAGCAGCAGCTGGAGCAACTGCTCACTGCGGCGCAGCAGGGGCAGGCGGGGTTATCGGGCGTGCAGCCTTTGCAGCAGCAGCAGCAGCAGCAGCAGCTGGCGCCGCCACTCGCTGTGGCGCAGCAGGGGCAGGCGGGGTTGTCGGGCGTGCAGCCTTTGCTGCAGCAGCAGCAGCTGGCGCCGCCACTCGCTGTGGGCCAGCAGGGGCAGGCGGGGTGGTCGGGCGTGCAGCCCTTGCTGCAGCCGCAGCTGGAGCAACTGCTCGCTGCGGCGCAGCAGGGGCAGGCGGGGTGGTCGGGCGTGCAGCCTTTGCTGCAGCAGCAGCAGCAGCTGGCGCCGCCACTCGCTGTGGGCCAGCAGGGGCAGGCGGGGTGGTCGGGCGTGCAGCCCTTGCTGCAGCAGCAGCTGGAGCAACTGCTCGCTGCGGCGCAGCAGGGGCAGGCGGGGTGGTCGGGCGGGCTGTCCACAGCGCAGCTGCAGCAGCTGGAGCAGGTGCTTCCCGCGGCCCAGCAGGGGCAGGCGGGGTGGCCGGGTGGGCCGTCCGTGGCGCACGTGCCTTTGTGCACGGTGGTCCAGCCGGCGCAGGCCGCTTCACCCACCTTCCCTCGCAGCCTGCCAGCGGCTACCACTGCTACGGCCACCACCGAGGGCATGGACCCAGTGTGGTCCTCGCCTTGTGGTCAGCACCGTAGGGCTGCTGCGACTGTGGCTGAGATCATGGCGGGGCGAACACCATTGCCAGCCAACACTGGCGGGGTGGTGGCTGGCAGTGCCAGGGATGTGGAGCTGCAGATGTGCTCGCCCATGACTCGCCATCGGAGGGCTGACGAGGTGGTGGCCGCGACCATGCAGGGGCGGGCCGCACCGCCCTTGGGTACTGGCGTTGCAGTGGCTGGCAGCGAGGCTGCTGGTGGCTCGCCATGCCGGCGGCTGCTCAAAAGAAGAAGAAGAGGGGGGCCGTTGCTGTGGCGGCCAGTGCAGCGGCTGCGCAACCGTCAGAACCCTGCTCGGTGTTGTGGAAGTGGAGCATTCCGGAGCTCTCCTTCATGCTGGATGGTGCATTTCCGTTTCGCAAGGGCGCTTAAAGCGGTGACGGACCTGTACGGCGCATACTATGCCGGCTGCCCCACCGACTGTGCTGGCCGCGACGCCGTGGATCGACCTGTTCAACAAGTACGGTCCCAAGGACGACCGCAACGGCCTTGCCAGCACGGAGGCTACATCGTGGTACCCAGGCAAGGCGGTTGCTAAGCAGCTCACGCAGCGCATGTGGGAGTTCGAAGCCTGCACCGCTGGTGCATGGTGATCACCGCGGAGCATCGAGGCCAGGGCCTGAAGGAGGCGGCGGAGTTTTGGGCGGGCAAGACCAAGCAGACGCTAAAGCCCTTTTGGGAGGACGTGATACAGTATCTCGTGGAAGAGCCAGCGCTCTTTCGGGAGGTTGTTGCCGTCAGCCCATCGTCGGCGGATTGGCGGCAGCGCTTGCACGAGGTGCTTCCTGCCGACCTGGGCGCGGTGGGTACAGGTGCAATCTGGGTTGGAAAGGCTGTTGGGATTGGCTAGGCTAGCTGTCAGGTTGTGCTGCGCTCAGGGCTGGCTTTTGCGCTCAGGGCTGGTTGCTCTGCATCCTCTAGCTTGGCCTCTGCTGCACTACCGCTGCGCTACCAATGTTGCCACATCTGTACCCTTGCCACAGGCCTTCAAAACGGCGAGCAACGCTGCGGGCAGCGCGGCAGGCAACGGTGCTGCTGCAGGCGGCGTGGGCGAGGTGAGAAGAGCAGGACGCACGGGAGCGGGGGGAGAGGGTGGCCAAAGCCTTACCTGTGGGGCCAGTGCGCCCAATGCTTGCTTTCCCCATGCGTGTAATTCCTTGTGCACCCTCAAAATGTGCCACAGGACGAGCCCGCCGTCACCCAGGCAAAGAACGTGCTCTTCCTGTGGCTCAAGTCCAAGGCAGCTGAGCCAGGTCAGGCCATGACGCTGTCAGAGCGAATGGAGGGGTGGTTTGCAATGACGTATGCAGAGAGGAATAAGTGGAAGGAGCAGCACAAAAACAAGCGGTGCTAAACGAGGGAAAGGAGCTGTGTCCTGTTGTGCGTGCGACGTGGGAGAGGCTGGACTGCGTAACTTCGTGTGAGCTGCTCTGCAAGCGATGGGCGGGGGAGGGGCTGGACTGTTCGGCTTAGTGTGTGCTGCTCTCCGCGTGCGCTGTGTTAAAGGAGGCGTATTCAAAGGACTTGGCGGGCATTAGCTTGTGAGCTGGTTGTGTTGATGAGCTGTGTGCGGACGTGAGCTTGTTGTGTTAGTGAGCTGTGTGTGGACGTGTCGGGCCTGTGAGCTTTCCACAAAAGCTGCTTAGTGCTGACTTGCATGGCGAATGGCATCTGTTCGTGGAGTGATCTTGTACCTGTGTGACACCCCATGACACCATGCTGCGCGGGCGTGCTGTGAGCCTGTGACACCTGTATAATACCTGTGCCGCCCTGTGTGTGAGCGTGTGCGCAGCAGCAAACACACGTGCACGCATCCCCACAAGTACATCTCACGTGGAATTTAATAGCCGCATAGTCGGCTTCAGACCCTCCCCATACTGATGGGCGTAGCACTGACAAGCATATGATGTTATGTGTCGGACATGCAAAGTAATCCGCTGGGTCAGTGCTAAATGAGAGCGGCCGTACACTGATGATTTGGGCGTCGCATATGGGCCCTGGCTTGCAGACTGAGCGGACTCTTAAGTTGTTGTGTACCATGGCACCAAGTTGGCGCGTGGGGCCTGTGCGTTGCCCTCCCGGCTGTCCCTGCCCCCGCGCACGAGGCGAGAGGTGTGTCTCATATGGATGCAGTATTGGACGGAGTTTGGCTGCGAGCGACGTGTGGGTGCGTGCATGGCGGGCCCCAACCTGAACCCGCCCTCGCTGGCCCCTGCGCTACTCAGCGTCCCCCGTTGTGCGTTGGCCGCAACGGCTGCCCGTGGCCCCGCGCTCATGGCAGAAGATGTAATACATATAGATGCAGTACTGGACGGGGTTTGGCAGCGAGCGACGTACGGATGCGTGCATGGCGGCCCCCCGCCACTTCCTGCCGTGCCCTACTACACCACTCAGCTACCCCATGCCAGGCACGGTGCACGATGCCTGTGCGTTGTCCGCCACGGCTGCCCCTGGCCCCGCGCTCCTGGCAGAAGCTGTAATACATATAGATGCAGTACTGGACGGGGTTTGGCAGCGAGCGACGTACGGATGCGTGCATGGCGGCCCCCCGCCACTTCCTGCCGTGCCCTACTACACCACTCAGCTACCCCATGCCAGGCACGGTGCACGATGCCTGTGCGTTGTCCGCCACGGCTGCCCCTGGCCCCGCGCTCCTGGCAGGATATGTATTATATATAGATGCAGTACTGGACGGGGTTTGACAGCGAGCGACGTGCGGGTGCGTGCATGGCGGCCCCCCGCCACTTCCTGCCGTGCCCTACTACACCACTCAGCTACCCCAGGCACGGTGCACGATGCCTGTGCGTTGTCCGCCACGGCTGCCCCTGGCCCCGCGCTCATGGCAGGATATGTAATACATATAGATGCAGTACTGGACGGGGTCTGGCAGCGAGCGACGTACGGATGTGTGCATGGCGGCCCCCGCCACTGCCGTGCCCTACTACACCACTCAGCTACCCCAGGCACGGTGCACGATGCCTGTGCGTTGTCCGCCACGGCTGCCCCTGGCCCCGCGCTCATGGCAGGATATGTAATATATAGAGATGCAGTACTGGACGGGGTCTGGCAGCGAGCGACGTGCGGGTGCGTGCATGGCGGGCCCCCGTCGCTTCCTTCCCTTACTCACTACACCACTCAGCTACCCCAGGCACGGTGCACGATGCCTGTGCGTTGTCCGCCACGGCTGCCCCTGAGCCCACGCTCCTGGCAGAAGCTGTAATACATATAGATGCAGTACTGGACGGGGTCTGGCAGCGAGCGACGTACGGATGCGTGCATGGCGGGCCCCCGTCGCTTCCTTCCCTTACTCACTACACCACTCAGCTACCCCAGGCACGGTGCACGATGCCTGTGCGTTGTCCGCCACGGCTGCCCCTGGCCCCGCGCTCATGGCAGGATATGTAATATATAGAGATGCAGTACTGGACGGGGTCTGGCAGCGAGCGACGTGCGGGTGCGTGCATGGCGGGCCCCCGTCGCTTCCTTCCCTTACTCACTACACCACTCAGCTACCCCAGGCACGGTGTACGATGCCTGTGCGTTGTCCGCCACGGCTGCCCCTGAGCCCACGCTCCTGGCAGAAGCTGTAATACATATAGATGCAGTACTGGACGGGGTCTGGCAGCGAGCGACGTACGTACGGATGCGTGCATGGCGGCCCCCCGCCACTTCCTTCCCTTACTCACTACACCACTCAGCTACCCCAGGCACGGTGCACGATGCCTGTGCGTTGTCCGCCACGGCTGCCCCTGGCCCCGCGCTCATGGCAGGATATGTAATATATAGAGATGCAGTACTGGACGGGGTCTGGCAGCGAGCGACGTGCGGGTGCGTGCATGGCGGGCCCCCGTCGCTTCCTTCCTTACTCACTACACCACTCAGCTACCCCAGGCACGGTGCACGATGCCTGTGCGTTGTCCGCCACGGCTGCCCCTGAGCCCACGCTCCTGGCAGAAGCTGTAATACATATAGATGCAGTACTGGACGGGGTCTGGCAGCGAGCGACGTACGGATGCGTGCATGGCGGGCCCCCGTCGCTTCCTTCCCTTACTCACTACACCACTCAGCTACCCCAGGCACGGTGCACGATGCCTGTGCGTTGTCCGCCACGGCTGCCCCTGGCCCCGCGCTCATGGCAGGATATGTAATATATAGAGATGCAGTACTGGACGGGGTCTGGCAGCGAGCGACGTGCGGGTGCGTGCATGGCGGGCCCCCGTCGCTTCCTTCCCTTACTCACTACACCACTCAGCTACCCCAGGCACGGTGCACGATGCCTGTGCGTTGTCCGCCACGGCTGCCCCTGAGCCCACGCTCCTGGCAGAAGCTGTAATACATATAGATGCAGTACTGGACGGGGTCTGGCAGCGAGCGACGTACGGATGCGTGCATGGCGGCCCCCCGCCACTTCCTGCCGTGCCCTACTACACCACTCAGCTACCCAGGCACGGTGCACGATGCCTGTGCGTTGTCCGCCACGGCTGCCCCTGGCCCCGCGCTCATGGCAGAAGATGTAATACATATAGATGCAGTACTGGACGGGGTCTGGCAGCGAGCGACGTACGGATGTGTGCATGGCGGCCCCCCGCCACTTCCTGCCGTGCCCTACTACACCACTCAGCTACCCCATGCCAGGCACGGTGCACGATGCCTGTGCGTTGTCCGCCACGGCTGCCCCTGGCCCCGCGCTCCTGGCAGGATATGTATTATATAGGGATGGAGTACTGGACGGGGTCTGGCAGCGAGCGACGTACGGATGCGTGCATGGCGGCCCCCCGCCACTTCCTGCCGTGCCCTACTACACCACTCAGCTACCCCATGCCAGGCACGGTGCACGATGCCTGTGCGTTGTCCGCCACGGCTGCCCCTGGCCCCGCGCTCATGGCAGGATATGTATTATATATAGATGCAGTACTGGACGGGGTTTGACAGCGAGCGACGTGCGGGTGCGTGCATGGCGGCCCCCCGCCACTTCCTGCCGTGCCCTACTACACCACTCAGCTACCCCAGGCACGGTGCACGATGCCTGTGCGTTGTCCGCCACGGCTGCCCCTGGCCCCGCGCTCCTGGCAGGATATGTAATACATATAGATGCAGTACTGGACGGGGTCTGGCAGCGAGCGACGTACGGATGTGTGCATGGCGGCCCCCCGCCACTTCCTGCCGTGCCCTACTACACCACTCAGCTACCCCAGGCACGGTGCACGATGCCTGTGCGTTGTCCGCCACGGCTGCCCCTGGCCCCGCGCTCCTGGCAGGATATGTAATATATAGAGATGCAGTACTGGACGGGGTCTGGCAGCGAGCGACGTGCGGGTGCGTGCATGGCGGGCCCCCGTCGCTTCCTTCCCTTACTCACTACACCACTCAGCTACCCCAGGCACGGTGCACGATGCCTGTGCGTTGTCCGCCACGGCTGCCCCTGAGCCCACGCTCCTGGCAGAAGCTGTAATACATATAGATGCAGTACTGGACGGGGTCTGGCAGCGAGCGACGTACGGATGCGTGCATGGCGGGCCCCCGTCGCTTCCTTCCCTTACTCACTACACCACTCAGCTACCCCAGGCGGTGCACGATGCCTGTGCGTTGTCCGCCACGGCTGCCCCTGGCCCCGCTCATGGCAGGATATGTAATATATAGAGATGCAGTACTGGACGGGGTCTGGCAGCGAGCGACGTGCGGGTGCGTGCATGGCGGGCCCCCGTCGCTTCCTTCCCTTACTCACTACACCACTCAGCTACCCCAGGCACGGTGCGCGATGCGTTGTCCGCCACGGCTGCCCCTGAGCCCACGCTCCTGGCAGAAGCTGTAATACATATAGATGCAGTACTGGACGGGGTCTGGCAGCGAGCGACGTACGGATGCGTGCATGGCGGCCCCGCCACTTCCTGCCGTGCCCTACTACACCACTCAGCTACCCAGGCACGGTGCACGATGCCTGTGCGTTGTCCGCCACGGCTGCCCCTGGCCCCGCGCTCATGGCAGAAGATGTAATACATATAGATGCAGTACTGGACGGGGTCTGGCAGCGAGCGACGTACGGATGTGTGCATGGCGGCCCCCGCCACTTCCTGCGTGCTACTACACCACTCAGCTACCCCATGCCAGGCACGGTGCACGATGCCTGTGCGTTGTCCGCCACGGCTGCCCCTGGCCCCGCGCTCCTGGCAGGATATGTATTATATAGGGATGGAGTACTGGACGGGGTCTGGCAGCGGCGACGTACGGATGCGTGCATGGGCCCCCGCCACTTCCTGCCGTGCCCTACTACACCACTCAGCTACCCCATGCCAGGCACGGTGCACGATGCCTGTGCGTTGTCCGCCACGGCTGCCCCTGGCCCCGCGCTCATGGCAGGATATGTATTATATATAGATGCAGTACTGGACGGGGTTTGACAGCGAGCGACGTGCGGGTGCGTGCATGGCGGCCCCCCGCCACTTCCTGCCGTGCCCTACTACACCACTCAGCTACCCCAGGCACGGTGCACGATGCCTGTGCGTTGTCCGCCACGGCTGCCCCTGGCCCCGCGCTCCTGGCAGGATATGTAATACATATAGATGCAGTACTGGACGGGGTCTGGCAGCGAGCGACGTACGGATGTGTGCATGGCGGCCCCCCGCCACTTCCTGCGTGCCCTACTACACCACTCAGCTACCCCAGGCACGGTGCACGATGCCTGTGCGTTGTCCGCCACGGCTGCCCCTGGCCCCGCGCTCATGGCAGGATATGTAATATATAGAGATGCAGTACTGGACGGGGTCTGGCAGCGAGCGACGTGCGGGTGCGTGCATGGCGGCCCGCGGCTTCCTTCCCTTACTCACTACACCACTCAGCTACCCCAGGCACGGTGCACGATGCCTGTGCGTTGTCCGCCACGGCTGCCCCTGAGCCCACGCTCCTGGCAGAAGCTGTAATACATATAGATGCAGTACTGGACGGGGTCTGGCAGCGGCGACGTCGGATGCGTGCATGGCGGGCCCCGTCGCTTCCTTCCCTTACTCACTACACCACTCAGCTACCCCAGGCACGGTGCACGATGCCTGTGCGTTGTCCGCCACGGCTGCCCCTGGCCCCGCGCTCATGGCAGGATATGTAATATATAGAGATGCAGTACTGGACGGGGTCTGGCAGCGAGCGCGGCGTCTTGTGCATGGCGGGCCCCCGTCGCTTCCTTCCCTTACTCACTACACCACTCAGCTACCCCAGGCACGGTGCACGATGCCTGTGCGTTGTCCGCCACGGCTGCCCCTGAGCCCACGCTCCTGGCAGAAGCTGTAATACATATAGATGCAGTACTGGACGGGGTCTGGCAGCGAGCGACGTACGGATGCGTGCATGGCGGGCCCCGTCGCTTCTTCCCTTACTCACTACACCACTCAGCTACCCCAGGCACGGTGCACGATGCCTGTGCGTTGTCCGCCACGGCTGCCCCTGGCCCCGCGCTCATGGCAGGATATGTAATATATAGAGATGCAGTACTGGACGGGGTCTGGCAGCGAGCGACGTGCGGGTGCGTGCATGGCGGGCCCGTCGGCTTCCTTCCCTTACTCACTACACCACTCAGCTACCCCAGGCACGGTGCACGATGCCTGTGCGTTGTCCGCCACGGCTGCCCCTGAGCCCACGCTCCTGGCAGAAGCTGTAATACATATAGATGCAGTACTGGACGGGGTCTGGCAGCGAGCGACGTACGGATGCGTGCATGGCGGCCCCCCGCCACTTCCTGCCGTGCCCTACTACACCACTCAGCTACCCAGGCACGGTGCACGATGCCTGTGCGTTGTCCGCCACGGCTGCCCCTGGCCCCGCGCTCATGGCAGAAGATGTAATACATATAGATGCAGTACTGGACGGGGTCTGGCAGCGAGCGACGTACGGATGTGTGCATGGCGGCCCCCCGCCACTTCCTGCCGTGCCCTACTACACCACTCAGCTACCCCATGCCAGGCACGGTGCACGATGCCTGTGCGTTGTCCGCCACGGCTGCCCCTGGCCCCGCGCTCCTGGCAGGATATGTATTATATAGGGATGGAGTACTGGACGGGGTCTGGCAGCGAGCGACGTACGGATGCGTGCATGGCGGCCCCCCGCCACTTCCTGCCGTGCCCTACTACACCACTCAGCTACCCCATGCCAGGCACGGTGCACGATGCCTGTGCGTTGTCCGCCACGGCTGCCCCTGGCCCCGCGCTCATGGCAGGATATGTATTATTTATAGATGCAATACTGGACGGGGTTTGACAGCGAGCGACGTGCGGGTGCGTGCATGGCGGCCCCCCGCCACTTCCTGCCGTGCCCTACTACACCACTCAGCTACCCCAGGCACGGTGCACGATGCCTGTGCGTTGTCCGCCACGGCTGCCCCTGGCCCCGCGCTCATGGCAGGATATGTAATATATAGAGATGCAGTACTGGACGGGGTCTGGCAGCGAGCGACGTGCGGGTGCGTGCATGGCGGGCCCCCGTCGCTTCCTTCCCTTACTCACTACACCACTCAGCTACCCCAGGCACGGTGCACGATGCCTGTGCGTTGTCCGCCACGGCTGCCCCTGAGCCCACGCTCCTGGCAGAAGCTGTAATACATATAGATGCAGTACTGGACGGGGTCTGGCAGCGAGCGACGTACGGATGCGTGCATGGCGGGCCCCCGTCGCTTCCTTCCCTTACTCACTACACCACTCAGCTACCCCAGGCACGGTGCACGATGCCTGTGCGTTGTCCGCCACGGCTGCCCCTGGCCCCGCGCTCATGGCAGGATATGTAATATATAGAGATGCAGTACTGGACGGGGTCTGGCAGCGAGCGACGTACGGATGCGTGCATGGCGGCCCCCCGCCACTTCCTGCCGTGCCCTACTACACCACTCAGCTACCCCATGCCAGGCACGGTGCACGATGCCTGTGCGTTGTCCGCCACGGCTGCCCCTGGCCCCGCGCTCATGGCAGGATATGTATTATATATAGATGCAGTACTGGACGGGGTTTGACAGCGAGCGACGTGCGGGTGCGTGCATGGCGGCCCCCCGCCACTTCCTGCCGTGCCCTACTACACCACTCAGCTACCCCAGGCACGGTGCACGATGCCTGTGCGTTGTCCGCCACGGCTGCCCCTGGCCCCGCGCTCATGGCAGGATATGTAATATATAGAGATGCAGTACTGGACGGGGTCTGGCAGCGAGCGACGTGCGGGTGCGTGCATGGCGGGCCCCGTGCGCTTCCTTCCTTACTCACTACACCACTCAGCTACCCCAGGCACGGTGCACGATGCCTGTGCGTTGTCCGCCACGGCTGCCCCTGAGCCCACGCTCCTGGCAGAAGCTGTAATACATATAGATGCAGTACTGGACGGGGTCTGGCAGCGAGCGACGTACGGATGCGTGCATGGCGGGCCCCGTCGCTTCCCTTACTCACTACACCACTCAGCTACCCCAGGCACGGTGCACGATGCCTGTGCGTTGTCCGCCACGGCTGCCCCTGGCCCCGCGCTCATGGCAGGATATGTAATATATAGAGATGCAGTACTGGACGGGGTCTGGCAGCGAGCGACGTGCGGGTGCGTGCATGGCGGGCCCCCGTCGCTTCCTTCCCTTACTCACTACACCACTCAGCTACCCCAGGCACGGTGCACGATGCCTGTGCGTTGTCCGCCACGGCTGCCCCTGAGCCCACGCTCCTGGCAGAAGCTGTAATACATATAGATGCAGTACTGGACGGGGTCTGGCAGCGAGCGACGTACGGATGCGTGCATGGCGGCCCCCCGCCACTTCCTGCCGTGCCCTACTACACCACTCAGCTACCCCATGCCAGGCACGGTGCACGATGCCTGTGCGTTGTCCGCCACGGCTGCCCCTGGCCCCGCGCTCCTGGCAGGATATGTAATACATATAGATGCCGTACTGGACGGGGTCTGGCAGCGAGCGACGTACGGATGTGTGCATGGCGGCCCCCCGCCACTTCCTGCCGTGCCCTACTACACCACTCAGCTACCCCATGCCAGGCACGGTGCACGATGCCTGTGCGTTGTCCGCCACGGCTGCCCCTGGCCCCGCGCTCCTGGCAGGATATGTATTATATAGGGATGGAGTACTGGACGGGGTCTGGCAGCGAGCGACGTACGGATGCGTGCATGGCGGCCCCCCGCCACTTCCTGCCGTGCCCTACTACACCACTCAGCTACCCCATGCCAGGCACGGTGCACGATGCCTGTGCGTTGTCCGCCACGGCTGCCCCTGGCCCCGCGCTCATGGCAGGATATGTATTATATATAGATGCAGTACTGGACGGGGTTTGACAGCGAGCGACGTGCGGGTGCGTGCATGGCGGCCCCCCGCCACTTCCTGCCGTGCCCTACTACACCACTCAGCTACCCCAGGCACGGTGCACGATGCCTGTGCGTTGTCCGCCACGGCTGCCCCTGGCCCCGCGCTCATGGCAGGATATGTAATATATAGAGATGCAGTACTGGACGGGGTCTGGCAGCGAGCGACGTGCGGGTGCGTGCATGGCGGGCCCCCGTCGCTTCCTTCCCTTACTCACTACACCACTCAGCTACCCCAGGCACGGTGCACGATGCCTGTGCGTTGTCCGCCACGGCTGCCCCTGAGCCCACGCTCCTGGCAGAAGCTGTAATACATATAGATGCAGTACTGGACGGGGTCTGGCAGCGAGCGACGTACGGATGCGTGCATGGCGGGCCCCCGTCGCTTCCTTCCCTTACTCACTACACCACTCAGCTACCCCAGGCACGGTGCACGATGCCTGTGCGTTGTCCGCCACGGCTGCCCCTGAGCCCACGCTCCTGGCAGAAGCTGTAATACATATAGATGCAGTACTGGACGGGGTCTGGCAGCGAGCGACGTACGGATGCGTGCATGGCGGGCCCCCGTCGCTTCCTTCCCTTACTCACTACACCACTCAGCTACCCCAGGCACGGTGCACGATGCCTGTGCGTTGTCCGCCACGGCTGCCCCTGAGCCCACGCTCCTGGCAGAAGCTGTAATACATATAGATGCAGTACTGGACGGGGTCTGGCAGCGAGCGACGTACGGATGCGTGCATGGCGGCCCCCCGCCACTTCCTGCCGTGCCCTACTACACCACTCAGCTACCCCATGCCAGGCACGGTGCACGATGCCTGTGCGTTGTCCGCCACGGCTGCCCCTGGCCCCGCGCTCCTGGCAGGATATGTAATACATATAGATGCCGTACTGGACGGGGTCTGGCAGCGAGCGACGTACGGATGTGTGCATGGCGGCCCCCCGCCACTTCCTGCCGTGCCCTACTACACCACTCAGCTACCCCATGCCAGGCACGGTGCACGATGCCTGTGCGTTGTCCGCCACGGCTGCCCCTGGCCCCGCGCTCCTGGCAGGATATGTATTATATAGGGATGGAGTACTGGACGGGGTCTGGCAGCGAGCGACGTACGGATGCGTGCATGGCGGCCCCCCGCCACTTCCTGCCGTGCCCTACTACACCACTCAGCTACCCCATGCCAGGCACGGTGCACGATGCCTGTGCGTTGTCCGCCACGGCTGCCCCTGGCCCCGCGCTCATGGCAGGATATGTATTATATATAGATGCAGTACTGGACGGGGTTTGACAGCGAGCGACGTGCGGGTGCGTGCATGGCGGCCCCCCGCCACTTCCTGCCGTGCCCTACTACACCACTCAGCTACCCCAGGCACGGTGCACGATGCCTGTGCGTTGTCCGCCACGGCTGCCCCTGGCCCCGCGCTCATGGCAGGATATGTAATATATAGAGATGCAGTACTGGACGGGGTCTGGCAGCGAGCGACGTGCGGGTGCGTGCATGGCGGGCCCCCGTCGCTTCCTTCCCTTACTCACTACACCACTCAGCTACCCCAGGCACGGTGCACGATGCCTGTGCGTTGTCCGCCACGGCTGCCCCTGAGCCCACGCTCCTGGCAGAAGCTGTAATACATATAGATGCAGTACTGGACGGGGTCTGGCAGCGAGCGACGTACGGATGCGTGCATGGCGGGCCCGTGCTTCCCTTCCCCTTACTACACCACTCAGCTACCCCAGGCACGGTGCACGATGCCTGTGCGTTGTCCGCCACGGCTGCCCCTGGCCCCGCGCTCATGGCAGGATATGTAATATATAGAGATGCAGTACTGGACGGGGTCTGGCAGCGAGCGACGTGCGGGTGCGTGCATGGCGGGCCCCCGTCGCTTCCTTCCCTTACTCACTACACCACCAGCTACCCCAGGCACGGTGCACGATGCCTGTGCGTTGTCCGCCACGGCTGCCCCTGAGCCCACGCTCCTGGCAGAAGCTGTAATACATATAGATGCAGTACTGGACGGGGTCTGGCAGCGAGCGACGTACGGATGCGTGCATGGCGGCCCCCGCACTTCCTGCCGTGCCCTACTACACCACTCAGCTACCCAGGCACGGTGCACGATGCCTGTGCGTTGTCCGCCACGGCTGCCCCTGGCCCCGCGCTCCTGGCAGGATATGTAATACATATAGATGCCGTACTGGACGGGGTCTGGCAGCGAGCGACGTACGGATGTGTGCATGGCGGCCCCCCGCCATTTCCTGCCGTGCCCTACTACACCACTCAGCTACCCCATGCCAGGCACGGTGCACGATGCCTGTGCGTTGTCCGCCACGGCTGCCCCTGGCCCCGCGCTCCTGGCAGGATATGTATTATATATGGATGGAGTACTGGACGGGGTCTGGCAGCGAGCGACGTACGGATGCGTGCATGGCGGCCCCCCGCCACTTCCTGCCGTGCCCTACTACACCACTCAGCTACCCCAGGCACGGTGCACGATGCCTGTGCGTTGTCCGCCACGGCTGCCCCTGGCCCCGCGCTCATGGCAGGATATGTATTATTTATAGATGCAGTACTGGACGGGGTTTGACAGCGAGCGACGTGCGGGTGCGTGCATGGCGGCCCCCCGCCACTTCCTGCCGTGCCCTACTACACCACTCAGCTACCCCAGGCACGGTGCACGATGCCTGTGCGTTGTCCGCCACGGCTGCCCCTGGCCCCGCGCTCATGGCAGGATATGTAATATATAGAGATGCAGTACTGGACGGGGTCTGGCAGCGAGCGACGTGCGGGTGCGTGCATGGCGGGCCCCCGTCGCTTCCTTCCCTTACTCACTACACCACTCAGCTACCCCAGGCACGGTGCACGATGCCTGTGCGTTGTCCGCCACGGCTGCCCCTGGCCCCGCGCTCCTGGCAGGATATGTAATACATATAGATGCAGTACTGGACGGGGTCTGGCAGCGAGCGACGTACGGATGTGTGCATGGCGGCCCCCCGCCACTTCCTGCCGCCGTGCCCTACTACACCACTCAGCTACCCCAGGCACGGTGCACGATGCCTGTGCGTTGTCCGCCACGGCTGCCCCTGGCCCCGCGCTCATGGCAGGATATGTATTATATATGGATGGAGTACTGGACGGGGTCTGGCAGCGAGCGACGTACGGATGCGTGCATGGCGGCCCCCCGCCACTTCCTGCCGTGCCCTACTACACCACTCAGCTACCCCATGCCAGGCACGGTGCACGATGCCTGTGCGTTGTCCGCCACGGCTGCCCCTGGCCCCGCGCTCATGGCAGGATATGTAATATATATAGATGCAGTACTGGACGGGGTTTGGCAGCGAGCGACGTGCGGGTGCGTGCATGGCGGGCCCCCGTCGCTTCCTTCCCTTACTCACTACACCACTCAGCTACCCCAGGCACGGTGCACGATGCCTGTGCGTTGTCCGCCACGGCTGCCCCTGAGCCCACGCTCCTGGCAGGATATGTAATACATATAGATTCAATACTGGACGGGGTCTGGCGGCGAGCGACGTGCGGGTGCGTGCATGGCGGGCCCTTCCCCGCTTCATGCCCTTACCCACTACACCACTCAGCTCCGCTCCCCTGGGCGTGGCGCATGATGCCTGTGCGTTGGCCGTCACGGCTGCTCCTGGCCCCGCGCTCATGGCAGGATGTGTATGACATATAGATGCAATACTGGACGGGGTTTGGCGGCGAGCGACGTGCGGGTGCGTGCATGGCGGGCCCCCGTCGCTTCATGCCCTTACCCACTACACCACTCAGCTACCCCGGGCATGGCGCACGATGCTTGCGTCTTGCTGGTGACTGGTGAAGCTTATAGTAATCAGTCATCCATCCCAGTAGCCCATGTTGCCGCTGTGAGGAGCACCACAAGTGGCTTTAAGCACCGTTCCTTGGTTACATTCGTTTGCTCTAGCCAAGCAAGTATCCAGGACCTGGCTCCCAACACAGCCATGGACCTGGCCAGGTCACCACAGCTGTGCCAAGCTGCCACCATGCAACTGTCTCACTTGCTGGGGAACCACTTGGAGTTGGGAGCGTTGTAACCATAGTTCTGCATGTGCGCCCACACTAGTCGCGCCACGTCACCCATGGACGTGCCATGCTGCCACTCAGCGGTCAGCGGCTGCCACTTGCTTGCAGCGTGCACCACCACCAGCCCCGCCTGAGCTGCCTCCCACTCCTGCCCCGAGGGGCGCCCTGCACCACGACTGCACCACTGCAACCCCACCGCACGGCTAGGGACAACACTTTGGGCCGCACCCTGTCGCCCCGTGCACTGCTGTGCAGCCTGTAGGTCACCGTAGACACAGCGCCACGCTGTTCAAATCCTATAACACACGCATGTGGCCAATACTCGACCAGCAACTCCTCCAGCATGTCCCGCATTTGCTTCTGTTCACACACCGCTCCCCTTGAGATCCACGGCTTTTGGCTGCACTCGGACGGCGTGGGGTAGCGTCCCCGACGGCCAATCCATACTCCCGGCGTATTGGGTCTGCCGCACGCCGATAGCTTGCAAGCCCAAAGTCACAAAGAACGCAACTCTTGTGGCCCTTCACCGAGCCCTTGCTCACTACTTTTCACTGCTTCGCGGTTGCAAGCAGGTGGGTATGGGTGCTGAACGGTATGACGGAAGAGTGTGGCACGCTAGGTTGGCTTGTGTTCCTGTTATGACATTGCGACGCCGCGCCAAGCACCCAGTACCAGTACTTCCAATCGCGAGCACCCAAAGCTGTACCACGCCAGCTACGGGACGACCCGAAAGCTCGCCATGGCTTAGAATGTTGTTGACTATCATTCACCAGTGCCCGGCCGGCCCCTAAAGTCGTTTGTTTTGGCCAAGTCAACGACGATGCCAACTCGAGCGCCAAGTCCAGGGCAAGCGCGCGCCTGCAGCGTCCTGTGCAGAGTACATAACATGTTTGCATATGTGTTCTTGTGATACTGCCGAGCCCAGACGCTTGCAATTTGTCTATTCCCTGGCGTGGTCCCTGGCCCGTCCCCAGGGGCTCCTCCGGGCGGTCCCTGCATGGGGAACACCGGGGTCGCTAGCATGCACAAGTTGTTGCTGTCCTTACATCTGATGAATAGGTTGATGATCTCATGATGATTGCATGGGTTGGCTGTTTCTGTGGCAGTGTGCTGAGTTGAGTGCGTTACTGGAAATTTGACCGTAGTCTGGGCTTTGCAACGAGGCCGGAGTATGTAGTCCAGAAATTCTTTTGCCAGGCGAGGTTGAGGGTAGTGATGGTGATGGTGATGGCGGACGTCGAGACAAGCAGCGCAGAGGCCGTTCTTAAGCAAACGCAGAACGAGAGCGTTCACTTCTGATGACTGCATGGCTTCATGGGTAACAATCATGCGCCATCTCTGCCGTTTCCTGCCCAACCGGTTCTGCCCGAGACTCCTCGGCGTTTTGGGCCAGCCAACTTTACGAAACATACTCCCTTTCGCTCTGCCTTTATTTGAACTGGATAGAGATGGCCTCGCGACACCATTCATGCGGTCTGCGCCTGCCTTTGCGCGTGTCCCGGGCTGGGCGCCTGGGAGCTGGGACACCTGTCAACCGATTATTATCCAGCTTTACAACCAGCCAGGTTGCGGTCTTCATACAACCAAAGACACTGTGCAGTACGATAATTTGCAAAGGCGCTCCGCTGGTAGGCCGCCATAGGCCCTGTGACATATCGTCTCGCGACAGGGGCACAGGAACATTCCCATACTGCCATTCAACAAGCACCTACACAACCAACAATTACTTGTCCGAAACACTTCCAGTGTCAGTTGGGTGCACACCCTTAAACGTGTGGCAGATCGGCGCCAGCGCGCCAGGCCGTGCTCACAAGCTCAGGCCCGAGGGCCGTAGCGCTTCAGCCCTCGCGTCTGACGTGGCGATGAAGCGCGTGTACGATGAGCTAGAGCCGGTGAACGTGTCGGGGGAGGCGTACACGCAGCCGCTGCCCCTGGGCCCTGCGGATATCAAGCCCGGCACCCTGGAGAACGGCATGCAGTGAGCAGCTGGGCGCCAGCACCATGCGGTGTTGCTGCGCAATGTGGATGTACACGTTGGGGGTGCCTTTGGGCGTCAGTGTGCAAAAATTGCGGACACGAGGGCGTGCTGCGTCATGTGGGGTAGCTGCAAGGTCGGGCAGCTGCAGGCGACTCCCTTACCGCTGCCCAGCAAGGGGCGTTGTGTCTCAAATCACTGCCACGGAGGTTGTGATGACCATGGGGTGGCCTTGCACGCGCATAATGCAGGTACTACGTCCAGCACTGCACCGAGCCCAAGGGGCGGTGTTCCCTAGCGTTGGCAGCACGCATTGGAAGCACCGTTGAGGTGAGGGGCTGGCGGGGCGGTGGACTGGTCAGGGTCAGGGGAGGCAACGGGATGGTCGTGCATTTGGGGAACGAACGTGCGCGAGAGGCAGGGGAGAGTTGGTGCTCCACGAGTGGCGCTGCTGGAAGGTTAGTCATTCAGCAACAGTGGCGTCACGTTGGGAAGGTGACTTGACCAACTGCATGGGCCCCACGCAGCGCCCCGCTGAATTGCAACTCGTGTACACCCTCTGTCCACTCACGTGCACGTCCCCAACCGCACGTCGCTTCCTACCCCCTCCACACGTCCGCACCAGGAGGAGAACGAGCATGGGTTGACGCACATCGTGGAGCACCTCGCCTTCAACGCAACAGAGGTGTGTGCATGGGCGGGAGTTGTGCGGGCAGTGACGCGAGACAGCGCTTGTGGGGCGGAGTTGGGCGCCTGCCAGAACGCGTACACCACAGCCGACGAGACTATGTACACGCTGACTATGTGCGGTGCAGGTGTGCTGGGCGACAGGAGTTAGCTTGGCGCATTTGGCAGCGTGACTCCGGTTGGACAGGGCGCTGTGGGGGGAGGGGCAGATACACCTAGACGAGCGCTTGCCAGGCGCTGGTGGCTGTACGGCGGTGACATGTTGCGCTGTACGGCAGCTCAGCGCCGCCAACGCCATCGGCAGTAGACGCCCCTGGACCTCCGGACCCGAACAGCGTCCTACTCACTACACCCCGTTCCTCTCCGTACCCCAGGACAAGGACGGCCTGTTGGAGGAGACGCTGGGGGTGATGGCGGAGATGGCGTTCAGGATCAGGTGGGGGCGGGGGTGGGGGTTCAAGTGGGGTTGGCTTGCCAACGAATGGCGTCTCGAGGAGTGCATGGGTGCAAGGTTGCAGGGGGGGAGAGGGAAATCAGCACCACGCTGGTGGGACGCATGGCACGGTGCCCCAATGCGTTCCATGCCGCGGTGCCATGCAAGCCGTGCAAGCGCGCCTCTGGCCTCGCCAAGCAGCCTGCTCTCCAACAGAGGAGTACGGTGATGGGAGGGCAGAACAGACGGGGAGGGGGAATGGACTTGGGGCCCGCTTTACAGTGCATGTGCCTGTTCGCTAAAGTCCTCCTCTGCCCCGCAGGTGCGGCGCGTCGGACCTGGCCAAGGAGCGGGGGGCGGTGCTGGAGGAGTGGCGCATGAGCAGGGACGCGCAGGGGAGGATGCAGGTGGATGTTTTTGGGGAGGGGCAGGAAGGGGCTTCACGCAAGGGCTGTACGCTGCCGGGAGGTGCGGGTGAGGGGTGCGGGATGGAAAGTGCGTGGACTGAGGGCGCGTAAGGCAGCGTGCAGGTTGGGGTACGGTATGCCGGGAGCTTGCCGTGGCCCGCCAGGCATGTGGGTCGGGGGAGGGCAGGCTGGTAGGCGTACGCACCCAGTCACCCATGGGCCCGGGCCATTTTCGCTTCATCGCCCGTCAAACCCATGCCCATGCTCGCCCTACCTACCTGCAGGAGGCCCACTGGTAGCTCATCTTCAAGGTGAGGTGCAGCCAGAGGGGCAGAGCAACCGAACGCGCAGGGCAGCAGGGACTGATGACTGTGCACCACAGCAGCCGACAGCCGGACGCCTGTTAGCTGTGAAGCCCCGTGTGGCCGTCACCCACGCCACGCCACCTCACCGCCTCAGGTTGATGATGCGCACCTGTAACCCCTCGCCCCCAACCCGTACAAACCGTCACACCGTTTCCTTGTTACGTCTTCCATTCGTCCAACTTTTACCTTCAGGGCTCCTGCTACGCCGAGCGGCTGCCCATCGGCCCATCGTCATACGGCGCTGCCCCGCCGACACAGTGTGCGCCTTCTATGAGCGCTGGTACCGCCCGGAGAGCATGGCGCTGGTGGTGGTGGGGGACTTCGCGGACACGGGTGAGGGGAGGGGGGGTTGACTGGTGTGGGTCTACATAGCCGAAGTCCATTGGTTGCGGTAGGGGACTTCGCGGACACGGGTGAGGGCCGTAGGGGGGCACTGGTCTTGCAACACGGTGCCACATGCACGAGGTCCCTTGGCCCGCACCGCCAGGCCCGGCCGGTGCACTGCTTCCTGTCCTCATAACGTCCCCTCCCATCCGCACCCCATCCCTAGGCGCCGTGATGTCCTCCCTATCCCGGCTGCTGGGCTCGTGCCGCAGCCGCAGCATCAAGCCAGCTCCCCCCGTGCCTACCTACCACTTCGCACCCCACGACCAGCCGCGGTATAAGGTGCGCGGTGCGCAGAGTGGGTAGCAGCAGGGGTGGAGCTGGAGATCGCGGAGGGTGAGACTGCGCAAGACAATGTAGCGCATGGATGGTACATCAAATAAGCATAATGCCTTACAGCGGTGGTCCTGTCCCGCCGCCCCTGCCCTCATCCGCCCCCCCTCCCCCCCCGGCCTCCTTCACTGCCCTGTCGTACTCCCAACTTTTGGCGCCGCCCTGACTCGCCTGCCCCGCTGTCCCTTTCCCTTTATTTGCCTTCCTTACCTCTACAGTCATCAACCCTTCTTACTCCTACTCGTTCCTGCCTCCCGCAGCCCTCGCGACCCTAGTTCGCACACCTGTCCCTCCGCATTTTGCTTTCCATCCTTTCCTTCCGTACTTTACTGACACCCTTCCTTCGTGTTCCCTCCTTTGCCCTCTTCCTCCTCCTCTCCGCCCTCGCTTTCAGGTCAGTCGGGTTGACATGGATGGGCGTGGGCTACTTGTGCCGGCTTGCACCGTTGCGGGACCATAGGCACGGGGTTGCATTCAGTCCTCAGCTTTTTCAGCTTTCCGGCCGGGGTCGCGGGGTCGCGTTAGGTAGCGCAGCCATTTTCCAGCACAGCCAACACAGCCCTTCCGTCGGTAAGTATAACTCGGTAAGCTCTTTTGCCCCGTTGTCGTCTGTTCTGCCGCTCGCCGCTAACCTCGTCTTTTGCAGGCTGACCGTTGCCGATATAGTTACTTTGCCGCTTTGCGGTTACCCCCCCCCCCCGGGTTGGGTTGGGCTGGGTTGGTTTTTTGTATATGCCTCATCATCGACCTCGTCGATTTGTGAACTTCGTCTGTCGGCCTACCGCCTGACCCCCCCCCCCGCCGCTAACCTCGCTCTATGCAGGGCGACTGTTTCCACTTTGCCGCTTTGCGGTTACCCCCCGCCCCCCAGGCGCCTACTACCGCACCATGTCTGGCGTGCAGTCTCCCATGGACCTGGAGACGGCCTTTCAGCTGGTGCACCTGCTGTTCACGACGGAGTGAGTGGAGCGTGGCCCCTGCCCCCAGCGTGCGGCTGGTGAAGGAGGAGGTGGACACAGCGGTGCGGCTGGTGCGGCAGGTGGGTGTTGGTGTTCGTTTGGGGAGGAGAGAGAACCAAGTACATGTTAGGGGGTGTGGTAGTAGGAGGGCTGGGGTTTGGGGAGCTACGTGCAAGCAGCCATGGAGGGGCACCAGGGCAACATGGAGCACGGGGGAGGGCACGTGCACGGCCGGCGGGCCCGTGCTGTGCAGCGAGGAAGCAGGCGAGGGGGCAGGGGCCACGGGGAGGTGCAGGCGGTGGGCTTGCGGAGGAGGGCAGTAGCATCAGGGGCCCGGTGAGCGTCTTTAGTCCGCCGAATCACTTACTGCTAGCGACGGTGGTCACCCCAACTGGCATTCCACAACCTGGCATCCCACTGCCCACACACCCGTATGGTGCACATCCAGGGGGGCAGGGCAGAGACGACAGCTTGCAGCATATGGACATCCCCAAACCTTCCCCTAACACACATGCCCCCTAACCCACCTCCGAGGTCGCATTCAGCGGCTGGTTCAGCCTCAGCTTACAGCCCCAGTTGCAGCGGGCTGGTTTGGTTTGGGTCGTGTTTCGCAGCCCGCCATTCAGCCCACGCGGCCCTTCGGCCCGCAGCCAGCACAGCTTTACTGGGAATATAAGTAAGTATGGCTGGTTTGTGCTGTCTTTCGTCAACCTACTTACTCTTCTCGCGCAGGCACCAGCGTTCCCATGTCTCCCTGACGCCTTACACGGGTTCCTCGCGCTTTACGCGTATTCCTAACCCACCTCCGGCCAGGGCATCGAGGCCCAGCTGCGCAACCCCCTGCACACCTACCACCAGCGCGTGTGGCTCATCAACTACGGGGGGTGCTACTACTTCGAGCCCATCACCCTGGAGGTGCGTGCGTGTGTATGTGTATTTGGGGTGTTGGGGAGAAAGGGGTGGCGGGTGCCAGGGTGACCTATGGACAGGGGGAGGGAAGCGGCCAGAGCAGCCGCATGGGCTGAAGGTTGCGATGTGGGTTAGGTGGGTGGATTAATTAGGAGTGAAGCGGGGTAGTGTCAGGGGCCCAGTCAATAGCTCCCTGATATGAGGTGCACCATCACCGACTGGGAAATAGAAGGCACATTGCACGGGTATGCAGGGGAGTCCCCCAGGTAGCCCTTAGCAACGAAGTCCTGTCAGGAAGGAGGAGGGCGACTTGGTCGCTAGGCGGCGCCACTTGGCATTCGTCAAGGTGGTTGGGAAGCACTTGCAGTAGATTGGCAGTGGGGAATGTGCATAGTTACCAGGTTGGTTTGAAACGGGCTGGGGCGTGGGTGGAGGTGTCATCGTCGGGGCTGGGGGCTCGAGGGCTTGGTCAGCAGTGGCCACAGCACTGAACCACTCCCCCCTCTCCAAGGCGTTTGAGGGCGTGGACCCGGCGCTGGCCCTGGCGCACCACAGCCTGTCGTGGAGGAACCCGGCGGAGTACACGCTGGTGCTCACAGGTGGGAGGGGGCAGGGGGCGGGGAGGGGGCGGCGGGCAGCGTGGCTTAGGGTGGGTTACGGCCGGGTGCTGGGGTTGGATGGGTGGCCATGGTGCTCAAGGATGGGTGCGTGGCGCATGACCTGACGTGGGTTGAGGGAGAAACCAAAGTACCAGCAAAGCGTACAAGTAAGGGGGCGGGCACAGTTTTCCAGCATAGCCGACCTTGATGTCTCACCGAGACTAAGCTGGTAGGGCAGGTAGGGGCTACCGGGAGTTGCTTTCTGCTCCAGCGCCTCCTCGACCGCCTGCCACATGCAAGTAGACAGCACAGCGGCACCGCTGTTGCCGCTCATCAAAGCACACCCTCCTCTGAGTACCGCGCCCCCGCCCGCCGTCTCCCTCCCTCCACCCTGCCCCCCTCCAGGCAACGTTGACCGGTCAACGCTGGAGCCCCTTGTACGGCAGTACCTCGCCTCCATCCCGCCCACAGGCCTGCCGCCGCCGAAGAAGCATGAGGTAAGGAAAGCAGGGAAGGAGTTGATCACAGGAATCGGATCGTAGATGTGTGGCTAGTGTGTAGAGAAGGCGCGCAGGGAAGCAGACGTGCGGTTACAATGGAGGGTCTGAACAGAAGGTCCACAAAGCTTTGCGCGGAGAGCTCTCCTGTTGACAAAGCAAAATCGTTGCCGTGGGCGTTTCCTGCCGCACACGTGCGGTACAGGAGGTCACTCCGCTGCCGTACTCGTTCCCGGACAGCCCATTGGTGGAGGACGACCAGGTGGGTTTATGGGGAGAAGGGGGCAGGAAGGGGTTTTGCAGGCGAGGGGATTGTTCCCGCAGGGGGAAACGGGGCACGCAGAAAGGGACGCGTGGCACAGGGGGAAGCTGTGGTCGGTTTCCGCCTTGCCCGACACCGACCCATGCCTTCGCCCCCCCCCCCTTCCTAGTCCTACTACTGCTACCATCACTTCTACTCACTCGCGTTACTAATAATTTGTCCCCCTTTCTCACCCAACTGTCGCTCTCTCGCCCTCCCCGCCCCCCTCCCCCGCCCCTCCAGGTGCCCATGGTGTCCCCTGTGGCCCAGGCGCAGCTCACCCTGCCGGTCCTGTCGCTGCCGGTCCTGTCGCTGCCGCGGCCCACAGCGCGGGAGGAGCTGGTGTGGCTGGCGCTGTGCTGCATGTGGGGGAGCAGGGGGGAACACGGGGGGTTGGGGCCCGGGCCCGTGTCTCCCGCGTTTCGCAGTCACAGCTCAAGGCCACAGCTGAAGGCCCTAAGAGGTGCAAGAGCCCCGTACCCACCTTGCAGGGGCCGTTTGGGACATGTGTTCCCGAGGCGGGCACCAGGGTCTTCATGTTTGCAGTTTTGAGGATGAGGCACCGCTCTTGCGGCCGTGCCTGAGCGCCTGGTGGGTGTTGCCCCACGCCGTGTGCCATGTGCCGTGCGCCGCAGGGCGCTGGAGACGCGACTGCTGCAGCGCATGCGCTTCACGGGGGGAGACGTGTACACGGTGAGGACCGAGATGGGAAAAGAAGTTACAAGTAAATCGATAGGGGGGGTGCGGGGGAGACGGGGCGTGGATCCGGCGACAGGTGTGCGTTGCACGTCGGGGCCTGGGATTGGCTGTGTATTGCCATGACAGGAAAGGCAAGTTGCGTTGGCAGAATAAGTAACGGCTGTCTGCCATATGCTGTGAAGTCAGTGTATTTGCAGGTCTTGCCACCACGTTGTAGCGCTGCCTCCCCCCTTGCTCGTATTGGACCGTGGCCATCGGCTGTGCCTCCGCTGCCCTGCACCTCACCGCTTGCCACCATCGCGCCGCACCCCTCACCAGGTGTCCGTGGGGCCGTTCTTCGGCTGCGTGGCGCCCAGCACTGAAGGTAGGTCGCGCTGCAAGCTGCTGGGCTGGGCCGGAGCAGCGGGGGCAGTGTTGCGTTCCTATGGGCGACGCGCCCTCTTGCGTAGCACGCGGCACACGATAGAGAGCGAGGCATGGCACAGGCTGGGGGGAGCAGAGGGAGGGGAACGAGAGCAGGAGGCCGGAGGGCCGGGAATACGCGTTGGGTGTGGGCGGCTTGCCGAGGAGAAGGGCGGGATGCGGGACCGGGGCTGTGGTTTGCATTGGACCACCGACTGCCAAAGCATGAACGGTACCACATCCACCGTACTGAACAAGCAAAGTGCACCATCTTTCTGCCGCCCAGCCACCCTGCCACCCACCCACCCCCGCGGAGATGCCGTAGTGAAACTGCCGAGCGACCTGCTCCTCACCTGCCCCCCTGTGCCTGCTCCGTGCCCCAGGCGGCCCCCAAGGTGATGCGGGTCTGCATCAAGTCGGTGCTCCAGCATTCTTAACCGCCATCCCTTGCCAACGCCGCACACCCTGCCCCCCTACTTGCATTCGACCCTCCTGCTGGTTCCCCTGTGCACATTCCCCTCCCCAGGCGACCCCCGCGGCGACGTGGCCATCGCCTTCTCCTGCGACCCCGCCAATAAGGACAGGCTGGTGGCGCTGGCCATGGAGGAGGTGGGCTGGAAGGGGGAGGGGGTTGGTACACATGCACACAGATGCACGCTAAGGACAGGCTGGTGGCTCTGGCCATGGAGGAGGCGCGGGGCGGCTCGGCCGGCTCACACGCGTGCTGGGATCCCCTAACCACTACACTGAGGACACGCTAGCGGTGCTGGCCATGCAGTTGGTGCGCCTTGGGCATGCGTGTACCGTATACGTCATGCTCAACAACATGCGCTCCGTGTCTGCTGAGCTACCCCACATTGTGTTGTCGTCGTCATGCCGAGGACGCCACACGCCGCAGCTGTGGGCTGCTGTGGGGGCGAGGCGTGCGTGTGGCCCTCAGGGTTGCTGCTGCACCCTCGTGCGTGTGGAAGGGAGTTTCTTATGCCTTCAGTTGACTCGTTGGCGGTTGTCTGTGCTCCCTGTGCACCCTGCAGCACCCGTCGACAGGAGTCGGAGCTGTCCTCTGCCGAGGTGGACACCCTCATCAACCTGGAGCGCCTGCAGTTTGAGAACAACCAGGTGGGTGGGCGGAGAGGATGCGCGGAGACGCGAGGGACCCGTGCAAGGCGTCAGGGAAGCATCAATACGCTGGTGCCTGCACGAGGAGGGCGGAGAGCGGGATCGCGCGTGTGTGCCTGTGGGTGGTTGTCGTGTTCACTCACAAACCGAGACTGCGACTAGCAAGTGCGGCGAGGGGGAGCGCGTGTTTCGTAGCCGACTGGCCGTCGTGTCACTGCGCAAGGCTCTCGCACTGCTGTGGCAGATGTCCGAGCAGAGCATTTCATGTTGGAATCGATGCAGTCAATACAGTCGATGCAGTCGATACAATGCACTCGCAGTCCTTGCCGATGAGGTCCGCTGTGCCGAGCGTTGCCTGCTGGCCAGGCTGACAGAATACCGGCAACGTTGTCGTACCACATGTCCTCGTCCACATGCTTTGCCCCCACCACACAACCCCACGTCCCCAGCCCAGCCCGTTTCCACTCCTCTTACTTTGCCGCTGCGTGGTTGCCCCCACTACCACACACACGCCCCCAGGCCGAGAACAGCTACTGGCACGAGGTGGTGGTGACGGGCTACCAGTCGCGCAGCTACGTGCAGCTGGGGGGCGACCTGGGGGCCGTGTACGCCAAGAACATGGAGGCGCGGGACAAGGTGCGGCCGGGCAGTTTGATCAATCCACACCCTGGCCTTGTCGTTATCGAACGGAATTTGGGAACTTGTGCACCTTGTGCGACAATGTGCGGACGTGCAGTGCAGTAGTTTACAGCGCACGGCGTGCAGCGTACGGCGTTCACGCCAACCACCGCTTTGCAGTACTTTGTGCCAGCGTCCACCGTTTGCTAGCGCCTGATTGAACGCTGAGTGCGGGCAGCGACTCGCTCGGCAGCGCAGTCATTGCTCGTGCCTACCGTACATGTCACCTGATTTGAAGCCGTCCCCCTTCACTCACTCGGCACCTTGCCAACCGTGGCCTCTCCCTCAACCTCCCTTGACCCTCCCCACCCCACCCCGCCCTGCCTGGCCCACACCCCAGGTCCTGGGCAGCTGCTCGCCCTCCACGCTGCGCGACGCCATGCGGCGGCTGCTGCCCTGCCCGCCCGCCTCCCGCTACACCGCCGTGTCCATGCTGCCACGTGCCCCGGGGCTGCTGCACCGCGCGGGGGCGGCGCTGGCCGGCCTGTGGCTGGGCACGCGGGGCAGCGGGGGCATGGGAGGGGCGGGGCTGCCTGGCACGGCGGGGGTGCAGGGGCCAGGGTTGGGGGTGGAGGAGGGGACGGTGGGCGGGGTGGCGGCGGTGGGGAGCGGCCTGGCGGTGGCGGCGGTTGTGGTGGCGGTGGCGGGCGCTGGACTGATGCTGTACGGCAGGGCGCGGGCGAGGAGCTAGGCAGCGAGCGGGGCGGGTACGCGGGGAGGGGAGGGGCTCGGCGGTGCGGTAGGGGCTGGCGGGGTAGTCGGCGGGTGGTGAAGGTGGAGTGCAGGGGAGGGGAAAGGACGGTGGAGACGGGTCCCCCGGAAGCCGCGGAAGGCCTTCGTTTTGGAGGCGAAGGGTGGGGTGCGGGTAAGGCGTTGGCTTTCTCGGGGTCCAGTCGGCATGCTTGCAGGGCAGCTGGACTAGGCAGGCTGTTGCACGGAGGCCAGGAGGCCACGCCGGAGCGGAGGGTTGGGGGCTGTGCGTAGTGCTCCCTCCATTTCCTGGTTCGTGCCCTGGAGCTCGTGCGGTATGCGGAGGGCCTCCATTGACGATGTGCGGTGGGGTAGGGTGGCTGTGAGAGGCCTGGGCACTGCACAGCCGCTGGCGTGCATGCGGTGGTAACGCTCGCGATGCCCTTGCGCCCTGCTCGTACCGTACTGCTCATGTGGTACTACACATGCCACGCGTTCAGTCAGGGACAGTGGATGCACGGCTTTGCAGCGCTGTAAAGTGGTGGTCGAGGCCTGGTGCACTCCACACTGGAGGGACGCTTTTTTCTGTGGAAAGGTTTACAGGGAAAGAGACGGGACACGGGAGAGGACAGGCCAGCGCCCAGCGGGACCTCAAAGCCCGACCAGCACAGGCAAGCACCAACACCACCATCACTTACGCCTGCTGAATTCCTTATGATGACAAGCATGGGAGTGCAGCAGTTCAACAGAAGGCATGGCAGAGACTCTTGGGTTACACCACAGCTCCACAGGGGCATCGCACGTGCTGCACCAGCGTGCGTGGGGGCCACCACAGTACCAGGATGCACCGCCTGGTATGCACGCACGCGGCGAAGTGGTGTCTCCGTGCGCCCGACCAGGGAAACTTCCCTGTGCCCGACTGGACTGCGTGACCCTGACGCAACCCGCCGGACGCCGGGTCTCTTTCCTTCTCCTCACTGACAAGCATACGAGAGTTTGGGTTTCGCTGCCCCTGCCTCTGCCCTGCCTGTGCCTGAGGCTGGCCGCCAACTCCCACCGCCAACCTGGGCTGCACAGTACGTTGTACGCGTACAAATACGCCATACGTACATGTACGGAATACGGTCATTTTCTGCCGTACATGAGAGAAATACGGTCTGCGGTCCAGGCCTGGCACGGTACGTGGCAGTGTCACGCGCACCAGGAGCGTCCCAGGGAGGTCCCAGGGAGATCAGGCACCAGCAAAACCACATCACAACGAGTGTATACGCATATGCGAGACACTTCTCATGCTTCAACAACTTGTGGCTTAGTTGCCGCGGTGCCTTGCAGGGGGCTCCCCTGGTGTCTGACAGCACACGGGAGGGGACCTCCCTTGCTCCAAGGGGGTGGACTGGCACGACCGTATTTTTAGCGTATTTGACCGTATTTTGGGAACAGACCCCCGTATTTCCCGTATTTCTTAAAATACGGTCCTTTCCGACCGTACTGTGCAGCCCAGCCGCCAACTCGCCTACCACGCTACTTCATCCACAGAATGCCATCTACTGTTTGTAGCCATAAACCATGCGTCAAGAAAAATGCAGGTTACAGGATCGCCATCTCAACGAGTTCAACCAAATTAGGGTACCGGTACAGTATGCCCAACACCGTTGAAATTGCTGCACGCATGCCACGTGCACGGCGTTCGGCAAGCCATGACGATACATATACTTGTGTCTCACATGCAATACCAGTTCACTCTGCTCGCACCATTCCCTCCTTCCCGAGAGAATTTCCAACTGCATTGTCCACTATACTTCACTGCTGCACAGTCTTGCTCATCAGCCTGCTGCGTGGTGGCTGCCTACACCCGCATGCCGCCCCGGCCCCAGCCGCAACACCCTAGTCGCTGCTGCCCTGCTGCTCCTCCAGCGCCTTGCCTGCGGCCTTGCTAATCGCCCGCGTGGCCAGAATCGTGGCCACAGCGCCAACACCTGCAGGAAGAATTTATCGGACGGGTGGAGATCAGGCGGCCAGCAATTGACTCTCCGTGGCTCACGCGTGCAGCCGGCAGCTACCGGAAGATAAAACCAACTGGCAGGAAGCTAAGAGAGATTCCAACTGCAGTTGCGGGGCACCCTGTTCTTCAAGCGCCCGGCATGGGCCAAGGAGAGGTGCTCTGTGTCGTGCAACACACACAGCTGGTGGGCTAATTTGCATCGGGGCTACAGCACTGTGAGGACGCAAGCGCCCGGCATCGCATCAACGCGCCCACGTCCCGCTGGCACACCTGTTTAGAGCGGACGCGCGCAGCTGCGCAGCCGCGAAGGGCGAGCCCCCGCCCGCTACGTAACACGCCCCTCACGCCATGCCATGCCGTAACGCCCAGCCATGGCATAACCACCGCCCAGCACTAACCGTAGAGCACGATGGTCTTGGTGTCCATGCCGCCTGACGCCGCATCCACCGCCGCCTTCCCCGCGCCCCCCAAGTACACGTAGGCGAAGGTGCCGGGCAGCATGCCCACCCAGGAGGCCCCCACGTACGGCAGCAGCCCCACAGGCGTGAGGCCCAGCGTGTAGTTGAGCAGGTTGAAGGGCACCAGGGGCGACAGGCGCAGCAGGAAGATGACCCATGGGCCACCTGCTGCAACGCCTGTGAGCACCGCCTTGGCGCTGGGCACACCTGGCAGCGGGGCAGCGAGGAGGGCCAGGGAGGGAGGAGTGTCTAGCGTTGGACGGCGGAGAGGGTGACGAGGACCGGATGGATGGCGAAGGAAGGGTCTGATAGCACGGCTGCACCCACCGCGTGCAGGCAAATGCCCGTGCAGCAAGTAAATCCTCTCTGTGCTAATGGCGAGACCCGCACGGGGCCCATCCGTCCACTACGCTAGCATGCAGCAGAGCAGCTGCAGTCAGGTGGGGCTGTGAGGTACTACTCATACGGCCAGATCCTCGTATGCCCGTGCGCTGCACCCCCACACCGCCTCACCCCGCCCCACCCCGCCTCACCCTCCAGCCGCTTCTCCACAAACGGGCGGGCCAGGTAGCGCGACACCAGGAAGGCGGCAGTGGCGCCCGCGGTGGAGGCCAGCGACACCAGCGCCGTGCCAGCCACAGGGCCTGCAGTGGACAGTGGACGATAGTTTCACATAGCTGATGGGCAATTGAACACACGTTGTCTGGAGGACGAGAGGGACGAGCGCCGGCGGGGTAGCTGCACGACGCGAGCAGATCTGCGGCTGTGTGCAAGAGGCACGGAAGCCTGACAGGAAGCCCACTTAAAGCACACAGGGCTGCCCGGACGGTAACTGAGAGCGAGCCTTGTGGACCTTTTCCACATATCGCCTTCCTTGCTGCATATTAGCAACCGCTGTTGTCAGCTGTGATGCACGGACGGCCCTCCAGAGGGCGGTGTGTGTGCAGAACAGGTATGTGCAGCCAGGCGGCGCAACCCGGTGCTCAGCCACTACCGGGCCAGTCGCATGCGTCGGTCACCTACCAAAAAGCGCCCCAGCAGCTAGGGTGAGCACCGAGGCCGGCACCAGTAGCACCGTGGCGATGACGTAAGCAGCCACGAACACCGCTGGACCGAGCCAGCCCGACGCGGCCACCAAGTCCACTGCGCTGTTGGTGAGGTCCGACAGGGATGCTGCATCCGCGCCAGGAGGCATCAGTAGCAGGATGGCGAGGGGTACAGCTGCGAGGCAGCTGCTGGTGGACAGCACGGTGCTGGGAGTTGGGGGCTGCAGCTGCTCCTGGTGTGGCTGGGTGGGGGCAAGGAGGTGCCCGGGCGTCCGAGCTGGGCTGCTAGTGCATTTGACAGGAGTGGGTTCTTTGGGAAGAGCTGTTGCATGAAGCCGTGCACGGGCTGCAAGGGCTGCCGGGTGCCTTGCAGCTGTGGGGCGCCGCAGGTTGGCTCCTGGGGTAGGGCGGACAGTGGGGAGACAAAGTTACCCCTGTTGCGACAGGGTGAAGGAGGCCGAGTGGCGACAGTTCACAGCGCGTCTCCCCACACAGCACTGGAGTACGAACTAAATGGTTGGCCTATCAATCTTTTCGCTGTAGGTGTTGCGTCCGCTTACGCCCAAGGCTTTCAAGCCAGACCACACCCGGCCTTGCCTGCGCGACCCCCACACCGCGCTGAAGCAGTCCGCGCCAGAGTTCCTTGCATCATGGGCGGCAGCAGTGCGCCATATCGCTACACTGAAGTGCCTGTGCTCGAGCTCCAGCGTCCAGGCTCCACCCTTTCCAACCGACTAACGACCCACTCATCTCAGTAATGCTGCGTTGCAGCAGCAACTGTGCGCATTGGATGACGAGAGGCAGCCAAATTACTGTGTTCATCTACTGCCCTCTCGTTGCCACCTGAGTATCTAGCATCATCGCGGAACCTTTCGCCTGAGGCCTGGCTTACGCAGCTGCACCCTTGCTACCACGAATACGTGCTGACTCGTCGCAGCGTCGCGTCTTACTGTCTCTTATGCTCTTCACCGCATTGTGACAACACGTGTAAAAGGTGCCAAGGGGTTCAGCGTTTTTCACATGCCCCTTCCAAACCGCGCAGCTTGGAGAAGGAGATTCACGTCAGCGAGCATTTATGCACAGAGCGCATATCAGTCACTCCGTTTCAGCCGTCTAAGGTCCCCGTCGTCAGTTTCAAAGGGCCCAACAAGCTTCTCATCATTGCACCTGGGAGGTGCCCCGACAGGCCCGGTGTCCTCGGGAGGTGCCCACCTCGCACGCGCAACAGCTTACTGCACAGCCAACAGCATCATGGCAAGCGCCGAACCGGGGCCCTCCCCATCCTCCGCTGTACCGTGGTACGTGTTCGCAGGGGCTGGGGTGTGCAACCACTTGCGGTGTGTGCCCCACTTATCCGAACGGACAAGCTGAAAGCGTGTCCCGCCTACTGCAGGTGGACTCGATACACACGCTGGAGGCAAACGTCTCGGAAAGAGGGACGTGAGGCGGAGACGCGCGTGCTCGGCCTTTTCCCAGGGTAGGTCGTAACCCTGTTAGCACCTTTAACCACCTGCTCCGTTCCCTTCCCTGGGGCATGGTGAGCGAAGGGAGACGCTGCCAACTTGACGGCAGCTTACTCCAGGACATGCAGAGACAGCCTTGGGTTGTATGGTCATCGAACCGCATGCGGTGGCGGTGGTGTGCCGCCGTGCACGCTTACTCAACACGCTGCAGCACGGGAAGGCACAACAACCCCGCCGCATCTACATGGGCTGTGTCCGCAACGGCCCCACGCCACACCACACGAAGGCGCTGAACTCCATGGCAACTGCCACCCCTGCAGCTGACCCTGTACATGTGCACCAGGGTTAATATGTGCACCATGATTCCCTGCCGTCAACCCAACTCATGCAACTCATGCAAACGTACAACACCGTACGGCCCTGGTACGGTATGCAGGCGCGGCGGGCCCATGACCGCGTCGGAAGTGCCCGTGGGTCCCGGCAAGGAGTCCTACCTGCACACCCTGACGGGGGGGCCGCAGGACGCCACGCCGCCCGTGGTCATGATGCCAGGGTACGGCGCCGGCGTGGGCTTCTACTACAGGTGCGCGCGGCCCCAGGCGCACACCTGGCAGCCGTGCATGGGGGGCGGAACGGAGCAGGGCGGCAACCGTATGCTGCCTGCCAGGTGCCTGCTTGCCAGGGGAGCCGAGCGGTACTGGTACTTTGCAATGCTGGGCGGGGCAACCAGAGTGGCATGTCCAGGACCAATACCATGCATAGGAGCCGTGTACTTGGGTGCACTTGTCCGTCGCTTAGCTGGCCTGGGCACCCTTCTGCACTTGTAACTGCATGCAGGAACTTCCCGAGCCTGAGCCAGCGGTTGCGGCTGTTTGCGGTGGACTGGCTGGGCACGGGGCTGTCGGGGCGTCCGCCGTTCAAGGCCACGGGGCGGCAGGAGGCGGAGGACTTCTTCCTCGACAGCCTGGCCGAGTGGCGCAAGGCCGTGGGCCTCAACACCAAGATGATCCTGGTAAGCTTAGCAGGACGCGGTTGCTACCATCCACATGGCTACGGCAGCGGAGGGGTTGCGCTCCAGAGATCGGCAGACTGCTGGTCGAACCCAGACAGCAGCACGCCTGCTGGGCTACCGTGTGCCGAGGGATTATTGTGTTTCCTGTGCAGGCTTTTTGAACGCTCCTTCCTGTGGTGTTCCCTGTGTGGTTATCCCTGGGTGTGTGTGCAGGTGGGGCACAGCCTGGGCGGCTACCTGGCCGCCAACTACGCGCTGCGCCACCCCGACCACGTGCAGCACCTGGTGCTGGTGTGCCCCGCGGGCGTGGTGAGTGGGCTTTTGCAGGTGTCGCTGTCTGTCGCGCAGTGCGCCGGGTCCCATAGGCCACAACGCCGGAAATGTTGCTCGTAGTTCTGCTCGAACGGGTGTGTTATATTACTGCCTTTGATTGTTAATCCATGTTGTTGCCGGCTTGTGGAGCTGGTCCACGAAGCGTGTGCATGCGGGCCTCTTTGTTGTACGGCCACCAGGTGCTGTGTAACGGATGTGGTGCCAAATGCAGGCACTATGCTGATGTGGGTGCAGGCAAGCCCGATTAGGAGACATGGTGTACGTCCACCAGCTGCTGTGTGGACCTCTGTCTTTCTCCCCGGAGTTGCAGTAGGTGCTTCATGCGTGACTGCCGTCTTGACCTCTATCGCACTCTTCCCACAGCCCAAGGCGCCTGAGGACTGGGAGAGGCAGTGGCTGGGCGACAAGTGGACATGGCGAGGCCAAATGTTCAAGGTGCGCGTGGGGTGTGCCACAATTGCATGCACGCCTGCCACGAGGCCCCACTCCAATTTCATGTGCACACTTTTATTGCGTTGACATTGTTGGCATGGCATCTGTTTCACTGCCTGCTTGGCCCTTCTGCAATCAACTGCACTTGTGCGCATACAGGCTTGACGAGCATGTCGACGCGTGCAGGGCCCGTGCCGTATCTGGGTTCCGGTGTAGAAACCAATCCACGGCGCTTTACCACAAGTGCCGTCCCGTGTCCCACCCACCCCCTCAGTTCTTCATGTGGGGCTGGGAGAAGGGCGTGACCCCCGGGTCGGTCATCCGCGGCCTGGGGCCGTGGGGCCAGAGCCTGGTGTACAAGTACGTGTCCGGCCGCTTCTCGCACCACGGTAGGGGCACACCCCAGGACACCCAAGGGGCAGCTCTAGCGTAGGAAAAGCACGCACCGACAGGCAATGCACAGGGGCCGACTGGTGCCGTGTTGAGCAGCACGTGAAATGCACACTGCTCAGCAGTGTATCCCGTAATAGAGCTACTTGTTACGCCTCGATGTCAGTCCTCTTTTGGCATACGTTAAGCAACGAGCTGCTCAGCCTTCGGCCCGGCGTCACTGTCCCTCCTCGTGGTGTTAACCCACAGGGGAGGGCCTCAGCGAGCGCGAGATCCAGGTGTTCAAGGAGTACTTCTACTCCATAGCGGCGCTGCCGGGCAGCGGCGAGGTAAGCCACGGCCGACGCGAATGCCTCTACCCACCGCCTCCGCACGAGCGCCTGCACCTGTTCGTTACGGTTATCACCAGTACCGCGGCAGGCAAGGCCACACGCCCACCGTGAAACGCCACCCCGCACCCACCCCTGCCAGCCTGGCTTTCCTCACTTCTTGTGCACCGTATATGCACGGACTTGCCTCCCTGTCTGCTGTCCCACACTTTGCCCCGGCTAATCACACAGCCTGGAAGTGGCTGTCCAACACACGCCCTTTCACCCCCCAGTACGCGCTGCGCCTCGACTCTTGTGCACTTCATCCGAGCGAAACTGCTGCCGTATCCGTTGTCCAACGTACGCCGCCAACCCTCAGTACGCGCTGCGCCACCTGCTGGCCCCCGGCGCGTGGGCGCACGCCCCCCTGGAGTCCCGCCTGCACGAGCTCAAGGTGCCCGTCACCTTCATCTACGGCAAGCACGTGAGTACTCCCCACGCAGCCAGTGTCTTGGCCCTGGGGGTAGCGAACAGAGCACCCAGGCACCATGTGGGGAGGTCAGCCCGTGCGGCTGCCGTCCGTTGAACACGTGCCCTGCAGTACCTGCTGGCGGCTGACAGCTGGGGGCAGGGCATGCACGGCGCCCTCGTCAGATGGCAGCGGGCCTGGTGCGCAGCGCGGCGCGGCAGCAAGTGTGCATGCATCACAACTACCACGAGACAGGAAACTCAGTCCCACCAGCATGCCATTCAAACCGCATCAATAACCATTACCACTCTGCTCCCTGATGGCCGCAGGGCTGGACGCATAGTACTAAATGACTTTCAAACTATGCTTATGCATAACTTCTCACCGTCATTCTGCTTGATTATGGTTAATGGCTGCAGGACTGGATGCAGCCCAAGCACGCGGTACGGCTGTGCGAGCAGCTGCGTCGGGAGCGGGCCCCTCGGGCGCCCAACGACATGAGCGTGGAGATAATCGACGACGCGGGGCACTTCGTGTTCATGGACCAGCCGGTGGGTGCAGCAGCAAGGGGTGCAGCTGGGGGCCGGGGGCTGTGTGGAAATGCCGTCCGCGGGGCCAAGGATTGTTGGTCGAGGAGGAGGGTATGAGCTGTGACGTTTGACGAAATGGGGTGCACCTTGGGGGCGGGACGTGATGGGCAGGGCCTAGAGCCGCATGGAAGTGGCGTATCCGGGGCCAAGGACTGTCGGCCGAGGAGGGCATGAGCTGTGAGGGGACGGGGTGCTTAAGGCACCACGGGCTTCCCGGAGGTGGGCCAGTGGTGGTTACGGGGGTTCCCGGGGCGACCCGGCGACACCCGACAAGGACCCTCCGGGCCGTGATGTTTGAACGCGGGCTACAACTATGTTGTTTTCGCATGGCTCACATGGTCAAGGCGCAGGGAGAGGGACACATTCATGGGACATCCTGCTGCCTGGGCTGCAAGCTGTCCGCGGCCGAAGGGTTCTCGTGCAAGGAGCAACCGCGCGCAACTGACCCTACGCTCCCTACACTCCTGCATCCTCTGTACCCAACAGGAGCTGTTCGACAAGGCTCTCATGAATGTCATCCTGCCGTACCTGGCCCCGGGGGGCCAGAGGGCGGGCGCGGCGTCATACGTGTCCGCCGGCACCGACGTACACGTGGCACCCGAGGCCGGGGGCCCGGCGGGGGCCGCGGGGGCGGCAGCCATGGCGGGGACTGCCACTGCAACTAGCTGGGGCTTTGCGGCCAGCGGCCTGGGGTCCGGGGTTGGTGGTGGAGTGCAGGGGGCGGGGGCTCATGGGGCGGAGGAGGACGGAGAGGGGGTCGTGGCTGAGGAGGATGTGGAGTTGGTGGTGGAGGGGGAGGGGAAGGGGGAGGGGAAGGGGGAGGGGCGAGGCGCGGGGGCGGCGCGGTGAGGAATGTGGGGTGCGGTGGCGGGTGGCAATGAAGGGTGGACGGTATGAGTGTGAGTGGCTGGAAGTGTGAAAGGGAGACTGGGAGAGAGATTACCATGGCGTGCTTTGTACAGCACGCCAGTGGGGGTGTACCATTCAACTTTGCTAAACCCAAATGGGGTTGTATATTGTGCAGCGCTGCACGCGCTTGTAGTCGCACGGCATGTGGTCGTGCCGTCTGTTTGTGGCCGTCCAAAAGACACGTACCTTCCTGTGCTCATTTGGGGTCTTACCTAAGCGCCGACGGGTGGCGTGCGATGTTGGGGAGTGCGAAGGCCGTGTGGTAGAGAAGGGCATGTGATAAAGCGGTGTGGGATAAAAGGACTGGAACCCAAAAGACATGCATGAGTGTGATGTCCATGCTGCTCGCGACTCGGGCACGAAGCTGCATACTTACTGTTTATGCTCGTAAGGCCGCTGCAAGGCGGGTGTGAAGCCTTGTAGCATCTCTCGCTTTGGCATGTGACGGTTAGGCCTTGCGGTACTGGTTATTGCCGTACCGCGCCTCCGCAGGTGTGTTCGGGTCCTGGTCCTTGCCGGTGGTGTTACACTTGTAGGCTCCTTTTAGGGGACTTAGGGGACTCAGACAACAATGCAGACCTCCGGCACTGCGGTGCCTGCATGTTCAACCCCAGTCGGCACAACCCTTACTCGGTACGGTCGCGGCGTCCAACTGCCGGATTAGCCCACCGCGTGTGCTGTTTACAGCATTATTTGCTGACGCCATTGTTGTGTAAAGTGCGTGAAGGCGACTCTGATGCTGTGCCATCTGCACAATTTTTATCCCTTGGCTGCCCCTGGCATGCCACATCCACACCGTTCCAGCATCAGGGACTCCTGGGTTCGGTGCACTTGCGTGACGTACCGTTAGTTTGTTCCCTGCATGCAGGCGATCGGGGGCGGCTGCCTTGGGTGCGTGTCGGTCGTCATGACACCAACCAGGGGAACCTCCCCTGACACCAACACGGCGCACGGGGCTGTGAGCTCCTAACTGCACAGTGAGAGGGGTTTAAACCCATGTCCCCATTGGCCAGGACAAGCCTTGCCTCCCGATTGGGACAAGTCTGAGCTCTGGAAAGGGACCGAAACTTTAAATCCAGGTGATACGGCGTAGCTAGCGCGCAGGGGATGGGTGACAGAGCTTGCTTAAACGGGCGCGCACCGAAGCGAGGCAGCCCGGCCAAGCTGTCAGTGCTAGTGCCATCTCACATGAAACATACGTGGGTCGCTGCCCGAATACCTACGGTCGAGCGACCCAACCATGCCAACAGTGCCATGCAAGCCATGCAAGCACGACGTCGCCACGCCACGCCACGCACTACGCCTCCCCGTCCGCCCCTGCCCCCCGCTTCGCCCCGCGCTGCAGCTCAGCCCATCTGCGCCGCCTCCTCCTCCTCCTCCTCCTCCTTCGCCTCCCGCCCCGCCTCCTCCTCCTTCTCTAGCAGTTCCGCCAGCCTGGCCTGCAGGTCCGCCTTCTTGCCCTTGAGCTTCGCCTTGCACGCCCGCAGCCAGCACTTCATCACCGGCACCGTCAGGTCCTCCAGCCGCCCCGCCGCGGCAGCCGCCGACACCTGTGGTTGCATGTGCGCAGGGGTTGCGCCACACGCGCACGGCAATGCTTGACATGCCCGTATGGAACGGCAATACTGCAGCAGGATTACAGCCAGGACGTAGCTCACCGTATGACCTGACAGACAACTGCTTCAAGACAAGTCGTGTTGTGGCAAACTGACAGCTACCGGTATGCTGGCACCCTAGCACACAGCGGCGGAGCCGTGGCTTTGCAGCCATTACCCACCTTCGCCTCCAAGGCTGCTGGGTCCAGGTCCGCCGCCATCGCCCGCAACTGCTGCATCCTGATCCGAGCCGGGTCCCGCTTCATGCATAGGTCGCAGTTGCTTTTGCCGCAGGTGCACGTGACGCCCGCGTGCCCGCCCTTTGCGTTTCCCGCCCGCACCGCCCCCAGGTTCTCCTGGGCGAACAAGCCCTTGCCCTCCTCGACGCAGGTCTGCCCGCCCTTTGCGTTTCCCGCCCGCACCGCCCCAAGGTTCTCCTGGGCGAACAAGCCCTTGCCCTCCTCAAAGGAGAACCTGGGGGCGGTGCGGGCGGGAAACGCAAAGGGCGGGCAGACCTGCGTCGAGGAGGGCAAGGGCTTGTTCGCCCAGGAGAACCTGGGGGCGGTGCGGGCGGGAAACGCAAAGGGCGGGCACGCGGGCGTCACGTGCACCTGCGGCAAAAGCAACTGCAACCTATGCATGAAGCGGGACCCGGCTCGGATCAGGATGCAGCAGTTGCGGGCGATGGCGGCGGACCTGGACCCGGCAGCCTTGGAGGCGAAGGTGGGTAATGGCTGCGAAGCCACGGCTCCGCCGCTGTGTGCTAGGGTGCCAGCATACCGGTAGCTGTCAGTTTGCCACAACGCGGCTCACCTTGGATCTGCTACTTGATACCTATTAGCCTAGTTGCCTAAACCGTATATGTCTAATCGCCAAACGCGCATTCCGCCAGGCGGCAGCGGGAAGGGTGGCCAAGTCTGAGCCGTGCCATTTGCAAAATTGATTGCTCGATTGGTTGCTAAATGAAGAGTTCAATACTGTGAACAATGTCAGATGTCGGTTTGTGCGGGCGACGGACCAGGACCAAGAGGAATGGAATGGAATGACCCGTAAGTACTCCCTCAGCTGCTGCCTCACGGTGCGACCGAACTCACACTCCACGGCTGCGACGCAGCTCCATTGCTGACGCCCCTGCAAGCTTCATCCTCTCCTCTCCTCTCCTCTCGTCCAGTGCTGCCACGAGACGCGCAAGCATGGGACGTTGGCAAGGGGACGTTGGCAATTCCCTTGCTGGCAGGCGGGCGTTCGCTGCTGCTGTACTTTGCCTGTGGCACGGTCTCCGGCGCCTGACGGAGTGCTGCTGGGTTCACCTGCAGCCCACTGCGAGGCACTCAATGCGAAGTGGGGACGCAGGGCAGCTGTTCGCAGTGTTCGCTGATCCACCAGGACGGTCGCCCTGCCCCGGCCACAATCACCGCCGTGCGCCTGCGCATGGGTACGCTGACTGGGACGTGGGCGCAGATGGCAGCGCGCCAGAGCCCGGACGCTTCTGGCAGGTAGACAAGAAGTAAGGGATCTCACGGAAGCTGCCACCTGCCAGCCCTGGCTGGAGCAGGCTGGAGCCAACGTGCTAAAGCGCAGGACCCTGTATACGGGCAGAGGAGCGCCCCTAGGCCATAGCTTTTGCTCTGTCAGCCAAGACAATGGAGCCACTCCGAAACCTCCTTTGGCATTAGCTCTGCCGCATCACGGTACCCGGAGCCCCTCGTATGTTGTTTGTGTCGTGGGTTTGCTAGAACGCAAGCACTCGCGCAACAGCGCGGTGCTTGGGCTACCAGTCCCAGCCTGTCTGTATGGTCTTCATTCAATGCCCCAAACCCTCAGACCTGTCGCTGCTTTCACTGTGTAGCGGATGCGGTGCGGGGCTGTGTTGGTACTGAGGGACCGTGTGGGCAGACTCTTACACAGCGAGCCTCCCACATACCGTCATTCGTGTCAATCTACTCAGGCATACCAGTCTATTCAGTGGGCCCAACAGCAGGAACACGTCCAGACCTGACAAAGCAAACACGGTATGCCTGCTTACCTACCACCATGAATCTTACTCATGACAGATGTGGTGTATGGACAAAGGACGTGCCGTGCGCATCATGCAAACTAACACCATACAAAACATGCTGCAAAGATCTAGCACCGCACCGCCGGGCTGTGTTGTGACAGGATATGCCTGCGTCGCCCCGTCCAAGGCCATGCCAAGCCCAAACTGCCCATCTCTCGCTTGCCATCCTACTCAACACAAGCACCTCGCCTCATCGCACAATGGAAACCAACAACACATGCCAAACACAACTCTGTACTCACTTGCAAGCTGGTCTCTCCCCAGGCAATCTCTCAGGCCCTATGCACTTTGCGCTCAACCATTTGCATGAGCTGTAAGCCACGTCGACTCCCGGACTTCACCGCGGCAAGGTCAATCACACAACACCCCGAACAAAGACATACACCCCGCACCCCTCCGCCTTACCCGCTACCACCTCTGCGCCTTCTCCTTCTCCTTCCCTGCCCCACGCACCACCCAGCTCCTCCCTGCTCCTGCCTTGTCCTCTCCTGAACAAGCCATTGGCCTTCCCCTCCTGCCCCTCCGTCTCCTCACGCGCCCCTGCCGTTCTTCCCAAGCATGCCCTTCACCCGCTCACCACACAGCACCTCCATCCTCCACCCCCTTCCCTTCCTCCCCCTCACGTTCCCTTGCCCACACACACCTCCTTCCCGCTTCCCCTCACGTGCCCTTGCCCACACACGGCTCCTCCTCCATCCCGCTCGCCCTGCCTCACGTGCCCTTGCTCTTGATGCCCAGCATGCTCTTGATCTGCTCCCCGCTCAGCGTCTCCTTGTCCAGCAGCTCGCCCGCCAGGCGGTGCAGCTGCCCCTCGTGCTGCTGCAGCACCGCCTTGGCCCGGTCGTACGCGCCCTGCACCAGCCGCCGCACCTCATCCTCCACTGCGGCACGCGTCTCGCTGCTCATGGAGCGCGCGTCGTCGTAGTCCAGCGCAACCTGAAGGGTAGCCAGGTGGAGGTTTGCGCTATGGTGATGGGTACGGCAAGCCAGCAGGAGCGGCCGCAAGAGCTGGCCAGGCGTGGACAACGCCCCATGTCCCCGCATGCGCCCCCATTTCCTTTCGTCGCCCCGTCCTTGATCCTGTCGCCAAACAAGCACGCCAGAAAGCTCTATCAACGCCTCCAACCCCCTTCCCTTCCTGCACGGGCCCCCCGCCTGCCCCAGCCGCTCGCTCGTGCCCCAGCCCAAGCCCCAGCTAACCCACAGCTGCTACCCGCCCTCCCCTCCCCACCTGCCCCAGCCGCTCGCTCATGCCTCACTTCCACCCCAGCCCCAGCTCCCAGCTTCCACGCAGATTACACAATCGCCCTTGCTGTCAAGCAAGCGCTCCGCAGAGCTATCTCGCCCATGCCCCGGCCCCAGCCCCAGTTAACCCACAGCAGCTGCACAGCCCAGCCCCAGCCCCACCTGCCCCAGCCGCTCGCTCATGCCCCAGCACCAGCCCCCGCCTCCGCCCCAGCTGACCCACAGCTGCTGCACAGCACAGCCCCAGCCCCACCTGCCCCAGCCGCTCGCTCATGCCGTACTTGGTGACCATGGCCCGCGCCAGCTCCGTGGCCATGCGCAGGTCGGAGGAGGCGCCGGTGGTCACGTCCTCCGGCCCGAAGATGAGCTCCTCCGCCACGCGGCCGCCCATGCACACGTCCAGCCGCGCCATCATCTGGCGGCGGGACAGGTTGGTGGCGTCCTCCTCGGGCAGCTGGGACACCATGCCCAGCGCGGAGCCTGCACAACGGGCGGGTGGCGGAGGCTGTCAGTATATGCACCACATAGGACGTGGACCAGGGGATGATGTCCTTCTCAAGCAGCTGGGGACACCTACGCCCAGCGCGGAGCCTGGTAGGGAGGCGCGGGAGCAATGCATATCTGAGACGCGGGGCGAGGGGCGAGTTAGTGTCGGCAAGGACGCTGCGACGCAAGTCCCACGCTCGGATGCTGTTTCCGACTATGCACCCCTTGGCACGATGGTGCCCTCGTGCACCGCCTTCTACCCTGCCCGCCAACCTGCCCGCTTCCCTCCGCCCCCGCTTCCTGCCTACGCACCCCTTGGCACGATGGTGGCCTTGTGCACGGGGTCCGCGCCGTCCGTGAGCAGCGCCACCAGCGCGTGCCCCCCCTCGTGGTAGGCCGTCAGCTTGCGGCTCTTCTCCGACACGATGGCGCTCTTGCGCTCGGCGCCCATCATGATGCGGTCGCGCGCGTACTCCATGCTGCGCATGCCCACCTGGGGCGCCGAGACGCATTGAGAGTACAAACACAAGTTGTTCTTAGAGTATAAAAGGTTTGAATTCAGGGGGGGCAGGTAACAACACAACGCTGACACTCCAGTGAGGGGCAAGGGGTACGGTCATTTGGGTGCAGGGGAAGGTCGGTTTCAGGTGTTGGTACTGCTGGTGCAATCCACGCTGCGCCTGCGAACCAGGGGAGAGGCGGGTGGACTGAAGCACTCGGGGGCCGGGAGCTGTTGTGCACAGGGCAGGAAGGCGCGGATGACACTGGTGCGAGAGCACCTTCGCGTTAGAGAGCGGCAGCATGCGTGCTGCCGGCACAGGGACCTTGTTGCGGGCACTGTGCGGCCATCATGCATTCGGCGCAGTATGTGACGCAAGCACATGATTGTGGGGTCGCACCTCCTTAAGGCCGGTGGTGGCTGCGTGCAGTGCGGCCACGTTGACCAGGTTGGCCAGGTCGGCGCCGGAGAAGCCGGGCGTGGCGCGGGCGATGACGGCCAGGTCCAGGTCGGCGCTGCGGGAAGCCGGACAGGAAGGTGGCGGAAGGTGTTGTTGCTGTTGCAGGACTTTACACTACTGGCGGACTGCATGTAGCTCACCACCCCCACTGGTACCGCTAACACGTTATACAGGCGCCCATGAGCGCAGGGCGCAGGTGCAGGCTTGCACCCAAGCACCCGGGGTGCCGCCAAGCCCGCAAACCCTTCACCGCGCCCGCCTCGAGATGCTAGGCACCCCCACCCCCGTCGCTGTTTGCCATGCATGCCAGCTTGCCAGGACACCGTGACAGCGTGCCCGTGGTGCCCCTGCCACCCCTGCTGGGCTGCTGCCTCGTTGCCCCGCCCCTCAGCTCGCCCGCCGCACCTCTTGGGAATCTTGGCCATGTGCGTGTCCAGGATCTGCTTGCGGCCCTCCACGTCGGGGTTGGGCACCACGATGTGGCGGTCGAAGCGGCCGGGCCGCACCAGCGCCTTGTCCAGCACCTCGGCAAAGTTGGTGGCGGCGACCACGATGATGCCCTCGGTGGCCTGGACGCAGGGAAAAGAAGCAAGGCCAGGGTGATTCAAACGACAGGGCAGCTTCCAGCGCTGTTGCCGATGCCTTCCTAAGCATTCAAGACGGTTAGCAGGACACCACACCACCCTGACCGGTCCGTTGCCGGTGGCGTGGGACCGGGGATGCTGAGCTGTGAGGGAGGCGAAGACAGCGCCCTGGGCCGCACTACAGCGGTGGTCCCGTGGGTCGCCCGTCCGCCGCCCGCCGCTCCTCAACCGCAGCTGAAGCACGGCCCGGCGGCTCAACAGTCTTAGGTCGCCCATAAAAACCAGCAGCTGGTCAAACGCCCCACAGATGCAGCTATAAACCTTCAGCAACCGTGCCAATACATCAGCAGCTGCTGTTAACACACACACCTTGAAGCCGTCCATCTCCACCAGCAGCTGGTTGAGCGTCATGCGCATGTATTGCTGGTCCTTGGGGTTGCGATTGCCTCCGATGGCGTCGATCTCGTCGATGAAGATGATGCACGGAGCGTGCTTCTTGGCGGCGGCGAACAGGTCGCGCACGCGCCGCGCACCCACGCCCACGAACACCTCCTCAAACTCGGAGCCAGAGCAGTAGAAGAACGGCACGCCAGCCTCGCCTGGGACAGGGGACAAGGACGGGGTTTGAGGTCAGGGTTTGCGAGCAGCAGGCTTCAACACAGTGGCGCGGGACGAATAGGATTCCAGGTCAAGCAAGGGCAAACCGTTGTCAGGCGTGTGGGGTACGCGTAAAACGCGTAAAACGTAAACGTGAAACGCGTAACACGCGAGAAACCGTGTGGGGTTAGCCGGGGTGGGGGTTGCCGCTGTGCTGAGGGTGGCGAAGGGAGGGACACGGCTTGGAGCCACATGAATGGGGGGCAGTGACCGGCAGCCGCTGGAAGTGCAGTAGCGCAACGCCCGGAGCGCCGTTGTGCGTCAAGGTCAAGGAAAACCCCAGAAAGGGCGCAACCTCTGGATGTTGTTGACCCCATGCATGGCAGTATCACCACGGGCCAAGGACCCGTTACGGGCCAGCGCGTCATCCAGCCGCCTCCCGGCTCACCCGCAATGGCGCGCGCCAGCATGGTCTTGCCCGTGCCGGGAGGGCCCACCTGCGGTGCGCCACCACGCAGGGCAGGGGAGAGCGTAAACGGGTGTTCACCACGGTCAGCATCGGCCTACTGACAAGGGCACCGGCACTCAGCGTGCATCGGCGCATGGGCTGGTGCCAAGGGCAACGCATTTCGGTCAGGTGCCGCCAAGTGCTTCGACCTCTATTTTCAGCATTTTCAGCATGGTTGATAAGCCAAGGACGCGAGTGGCTAGCTGGCAACGCTTCAACCCTTGCGCACTCGAGCGAACCAGCTCACGGCGGGTCAAACCCCTCCAGACTCTGACACCGAGCACCGGTCGTATGCATGCACGCAAGTGCAATCTCGGCCCCTGCCCAAACAAGAAACGCATGCATTCATGACAAGCATGCATGCAGGTATACAGCCGTACTCCTACGCCCCCATTGCACGCTGCTTCCGCACAGCCATGCCCTTAGTGCGTCCGCCAGGCGGTTGGCGCGGTGGCCGAGGGCTGGACCCCACGTCCCACATGACGGGACCCCTTGTCCTCCCCGCACTTCGCCCAGCCAGGAGGATGCCGCGGCGCCACCCACCAGGAGGACTCCCTTGGGCAGCTTCCCGCCCAGCCCCGTGAACTTGTGCGGGTCACGCAGGTACTCCACAATCTCCTCCAGCTCGCTCTGCAGGCACGGCCAACGATCGGGCGGGTGGACAGCGCAGGAAGGTAAGTGGGCGAGCACCCAGGCTACGCTCCGCTGTGCTCCTTCCCCAACCCCACTTCTTTTGTTGCCGCAGCTGCTCCCGCCAAGATCCGCCATGCCGGCCCAGGTTTGACCATCCATCCGCCCTCGCGAGCGCCACTTCCGCCTGTTGTCGACCTTCCCTGCCGCACTTAATGCAGGCCTTATCAACCTGCATCTTGGCCTCACGAGAACCGCGTCAGCTAATCGACTCCGCGCGGAACTCGCCCACGCAGTGGCCTCCATCCCGGGCCCTCCGCTCGCTGACCACACCCCTGCCTACCGCGTGTCCTCTTACCCCGGCCTCGCCTCCGCACTACGTCCTCCCGATATCTGCCCCAGCCCGGCTCCCAGGGCCACCAATATTGAGTCAGCCTCCCTGCCATACCCCCAAGCCAGTCCTTGCCCGCCCAATCGTTTGCCTCAACTAGGGGCGCTTCAAAAAGTGTTTTATGCTGTCCAAACCCGTGAGTTTCCGCCAAAACGCTTCTCCTCACCTTGGCTTCGTCCACGCCCTTGACGTCGGCGAACCGCGTGCTGCTGCTCATCTGCGGCTTGAGGTCGGGGTTGTTGAGGAAGGACTTGGTCAGCCCCTTGTCGTCCAGCAGCGTGCCCAGGCACGTCACCAGGATGAAGGCGCCGCCCAGCGTGCGGATGGTGCGCCACATCTGCACGGGGGAGAAGACAAAGATGTGTGTGTGGGTCGTTAGCAGGGAGGTCCGACGCGTCCAGCGTGCGGATGGTGCGCCACATCTGCACCGGCAAGAGCACCAAGGTGCATGATTCAAGAGGAGGTCTGCATGGAAAGGATTCCGACAGCGGCTGGTGTGCCAAATCTGCACGCACACGAGGGCACGAGCATGTGGGTTAAAGAGGTCGTCGCTTTTAGGGGGGGTCTGGACACGTTGGGGCGCAGAACCAGCACGCACCAAGATGGAAGAAAATGACAACGTGTGGAGTACTGGTATGCATGATTCGGTGCGCGTCCAAGGGGCCCGGGCTGGGGTGGGTTTCGACAAAGTACCGTGTCGGGCCGCTTCCGCATGCACAGGCTTTGCCTTTTAAGCTGGTGGACGGTTGGCAGGACTTCAGAGCCCCAGGACGCGTCGTACACGTATGTCCGCAAGCGCTGTGCCTGCACGCTTCGGCGCCGTATCCCAGTGCTGCTATGCACCGGTATCAAACAGACCTGGCCACCCCAAAACCCGCTGCCCTGACGCTGTCCTACACCAGCCAGCGCTGCACGCATGCTCCACGCACGCCCCCACCTGGCTGGAGAAGCTGGGCTCCGCAAAGGTCATGACCAGCGGGTTCTTCGGCGTGCCCATGGCGCCGTCCACCGCCGCCCCCGCCGCCCCAGCGCCGCCAGACCCAAATGCCGCTGCGGCAGAGCCCAGCGCAGGGCCGGCCGCGAAGCTGCCCGGGCCCCCGGAGCCAAAGTACCCGCCGCTGCCGCCGCCGCCCGCGCCGCTGCCGCTGCCCCAGCCGCCCCCAGAGCCGCTGCTGGCGCTGCTACCCCAGCCGCCGCCGGCTGACGAGCCCAGTCCCAGGGCGGCAGCTGGGCCGTAGTCGGACGCGGAGCGGGAGGCAGCAGCACCCAGCCCTGGCGCGCCCTTTTTGTACGACAGCGGGGAAAGGGAGGGATGTGCAGAGGTCAGCAGCTGGCACGGAGAGGGCTGTATATGGTTTGCTAGTGATCTGGCGTAAGCCTGACGGCGTGCAATGGCGGCTGTTGCATGCCGTGCGGGCAGCAACACTCCGTTGGCCAACCCCAAACGCATAGGGGCGTGGAGCTTGAAGGGCAGTGGTGCCGTGCTTGTACGCGCACTGAAGATGTGTAGGGGGGCTGATGGCAAGCGTCTGTTCGCTGGTGCGGTCGGCTCCCAAGGCTGGGAGCTGCAGCCCACACTTCAACGGCTGCGCCGGGCAGCGACCAAAGCGCACCTGCTGCATAAGCGAGTACAGCCGGTTCGGGTCCAGCCGATCTAGCCTCGACAGGGCTTTGACATACTCAGCGAGTGTCTCCTGCGTGTTTGCCACCCTGTTCCCCTCAAAGAGGCTGACGACAGCCTCATGCTGCCCAGCAGCGTTGAGGGCCCGGAGTTCCACCTGTCCAGATAAACCATATCGTGTTGTTGTTAGCAAGGCGGCGGTTCTGGGGTTCAGAGCTCCAAAGAGGGCAATGAGGGGCTTGGCCGTATGAGTAGGTGAACCTGGCGACGACATACCTCATCGCGCTTCGCGTGGAACCTCCGCCATCCAGTTTCAGCAAGGCTTTGCCTGGTGTTCCTTCCGACAAAGGCCTGCAGCAACCTTCGACCCGAGGGGCGCATCACTCGCGACCTAAGCAGTAAACTGGAAGAACAGCACCCCCTGACACTCCAAGCAGTTATTTATTTTATGTACAAGAGCAATGGGGAACGTTGGTTATGCACTTGTGGAATGGTGTCAATGGGACAATGACGTGCATGCCACGAGCAGTACGCTGCGTTATATTTTGTGCTACGAAAGAAGATCGGGACTGTAAGCATGCAGTGCAGCAGGCACTGACGGAGGGGCCCTCGCACACTAGCAGTTGTAGGCTTACGTAGTGCAGGTGCACCCTCCGCGCGCACCCGGCCAATGCGAGGCCACGTGTGTTGAGAGATGCGGTGAGGGGAGGTACGAGCGCAAAATCCAAAGCAAGTTCCAGAGGCCACGTGTTTGGGCATCCATCTTGCTCCTTGCCAGCATCACCAGGCGGGTGCAGGCGCCAAGACAAGCTGCATGCGTGCATGCCGGCAGCACTCTGGTATGGCAGGCAGCCTCTTTAACCTGCTTGGACTGATGGGCCGTGGGTAGCAGGCACGCCTGGGCAAGCTGCGGTCTACCCTAGCCATGGTCGTTGTCCTAGGCTGTGATGGTCATACCTGGACAGTGGAAAGTCACACGCGCAGCGCGTACTAGTAGTAGGCAGGATGTTGTGGCACAGGCTGTGGTGTCATCTGGTGCCATGCAGTACCGGTAAAGTGGGTCCACGCAGCCCCGGGCGCTCCAGTATTCCAGTTCATGAACCCACTGATTGGGTAGCACCGGCGCACGGTGGCTGTGCGGCACAACTCCGTGCGTTCGTAGTAGCCTGCTGATCAATTATGAACCGACAACGGTGCGTAGGGCTCCCTACTGAGGGCTGAAAAGCAATTGGAGTGTCTGGAAGTGTCGGGTTTGCTGACTGCAGCTGACGGGCACGAGGAGCAGCCAGAGCCTGCACCAGCCTGTTACGTGCCGTACATACGGTGCACCGCAGATCCGCAGCACGTGTGTAACTGCGTGACACATCTGACAGGCAATCACTGCATGTTGACCTGGACGCGTGGGCTGCCCTGGCGCGCTGGCGGTCCTGGGTATTATCTGTTAAGTGCCAGCAGGTGTCCTTGTCATTGGCGATCATGCACTGGCTCGTTACTTACGGTATTACACCCTGTTCTACCGGTTGCACCCTGGTTGCACCCCGCAGACACCCGCCTGGGGCATGGACCAGCATGAACCATGGACCATGGAGTCCCTAAACCCTAAAAAAAAGTCATGAGGAGCCCAGGGAATGACGCAGGTCCTTCGTTCCCACCGCCCGACCGCATCAAGGGGGCTTGGATCCCCAGCTGGGGCATGCAGAGGGCCAACCAACTGCTCGGCTCTCTTACGACTGCACACCTCCCTCACACAGTATAACTCATGCCCCTCATGCCATTCCTGCAGATGGATAGCTAAAATACGAACTGGTTGATTGCAAAGGCTCCATATGACGGTACTCGCAAATAGGGTCTCTGTGATGGAAATCACAGTGCCCGGTAGCCACTCCTCTCCCTCTCTGTTGCCCGCGCACACCGTGCACTCTGCTACTCGCACACAAAACTTCGAAAAGTCATCATCTATCACTGCAACAGCAGCCCCTCACACTCTCCAAGCCGCAACACGGCACGGCCAGTCTGGCCAAGCATACCGCCAGCACCCTATGCGCCCCTGAGGCGAACTTCCGTGTCACCAGTGTCCCCTCTGCGATGCAGGCTACGCCCTTTGTCGCTTAGTCGTCCCTGCCGCCAGCGAACATCTGCAGCAGGCGCAGCACCTCGGTGTACATCCACACCAGCGTCAGCAGCAGGCTGAAGCCGCTGTACCACTCGAACCTGCAGGCAGGGAGCACACGGCACGCAACACACGCAACACATAAGTTGTTGGCTTTGGTACCAAGCTGCACACTGCTACCAAGCTTTTGCCTCGCCGTCAAGCAGCGAAGTGACCCCTCCAGCTCAACGCCAACACCGCTGTTAGCCCAACACCCTGACTGTACGGCACGCGCGCTTTCGCCCCTGAAGGCCCCACGCGTGCACTGTTCCCTATCAGCCCCTCATTAGCGCCCTTTCCCCCTATCACGACCCCACCGGCGTTTCCGTGCTTCCCTGAGGCCTTATCCGGTCTCCTCGCGTTTTAAGCGTGCCCTTCACGACTTACGACCAGGCCACTTACCACTTGGGCATGACGAATGTGCGCCCCGAAGGTCCCACTGGGCCCCACGCGTGCACAGTGCCCTATCAGCCCCTCACTAGCCCCCTTCCGACCCCACGCCACCCACCACTTGGGCATGCGCGCCCTTGCCGCGCTCTTGATCATGTCGAAGTCCAGCAGCAGGTTGGCTGCGGCCAGCGCGGCCGCCATCAGGCCCAGCCCCATGCCCAGCGGGCCGGAGCTGAACAGCCCCGGCAGCCGCACGCCCACCATGCTCAGCAGCCACGTGACCATGATGGTCAGGAAGTAGCCGCCCGTCACCATCATCACGCCTGTTTGTGCCATGTGCCATCCAAGGAAAGGAATTATGGTCCTTTTGCAAACAGTGATGGACTGATGGTTAAGAGGCGCTGGACGAGCTGGCAGTAGGTGCATCATGGTGTGGCGTGGCTAAACGCATTGAGCGATAGAACCGGGAGCTTTCCTGCTGGTGGGGATTGCAGAGTGGCAGTCATGCAACCCGAGCATGCGCGACGGCGCTTGTCCTTACGGGCAGAAGCTGACCCTGCTTACCGTCCCTGAATTTGTCCTGTCGGGGGCATATGGGCATGAGGAGGGACACGCGAGGCAGTTCAGTACGGCAGTGTGCTTACAAGCGTACTTTCCAGCAGGATGAGTGAGGTTGCATGGAACGGTGTGCAACAGCTGCTTTGTCAAGGCGAGCTTGCGAGCTACCCACGGTACGGCACAATACGCTCCCCTGTCCTAGCCATCCTACCCATACTGCTGAACCGCCACCAAGCTTCCCCAACGGTTACCCGCCGTGAACCATGGCACACAGCGAACGCCGGCCGTTCTGTTGCCGCCACGCATGGACCAGTCCAAGACAAGCCGCGCGTGGTAGGGAGTTGCTTTTGAGAAGCACCCCACGGTGGGGTCCCCACCCCCACCCACCGTGACTTTGAGCAGGCGCGCTTGGTACGCGACCAGCAGCGAGCCCGCCGTGCCGAACGTGAGCATCAGCGCGTTGAGGACGATGCCGGGGTAGCGCAGCTCCTGCGGCATACCGTAATGTGCGGGGAAAGGGCCACATGCTCGGTGCCTGGACCATGAATACTTTCCTTTTGGTGCGCACGAGCGCCACTGTCTACACTAACACGACGCCCTGCAGCTGCGCCTCGTGGCACATGGCCCGGGAGCAGCAACGGACGGTTAGCACACAACTGAAGCCATTTGCGCACACCATGGAGGGGCCAACACGGAGTCTGCTAGGGCCGCGCCGGTGGTCGCCCGCTCCCCAACGGCACGTGCCCACGCTCTTCGTACCCAACAGCCCGGACAGCTAACGCTCTGAGGGGCATACGCCTCATGCCTCAGCCCCCCCACGCGCCACGCATCCAACACCCCCCATCCACACCCGCCTCTGCGTTCGCTGGCCACCCCTGACACCGCAGGCCCTGATGTCCGTTTCTTCACATTGCCGCTCCGCGTTCATCCCCCGCCCCACACACCCCGACCGACGCACCCCAATCTCCCTGCACCCACACCACACGCCCCGGCGCACCATGACTGCCGAGAAGCCCGCCAGCGCCGCGCCCTTGGCCACCGCGAACACCAGCCCTGTGGCTGGCGCCCAGTTGGGGCGGAACATGGTGGCCAGCGCCGCCACGATGGCCACGATGCCGCCCACCTTGGAGGCGGCCAGCGCGGCAGCGGCGTGGCCCGACAGGATCTACGGATATGCAGGATCAGCGTTGCGGGGGCTAAGGAAAGGGAGGGGAGGTACATGGAATGATGAGCCTCGGGGGTTGGTGCGGCGCCGAGTATTGCCCGTGCGCAGACGGGTGCGCGGTGTGCGCGTGGAAGTGGCAGAGCGCCAGCAACCAGCAAAACAACACAGCTCGGCTGCTGGTCCTCTTTCTGCAACTGGGACCAGCTGCTATTCGCGCGAGCATGGACAAGCAAATGCTAGGGGCACGGAGCTACGTATGGCAGGGGTGACGGATGTGGACGGGAGGGTGTATGGCCCCGGCCGGTGATCATGTAACTGTGTATTTCAGAATACAAGGGCCGGTGTGCAGCTTGCTGCGCTCGCACCTGCATCCATGTTGCTGCTCCGGCCGCTGCCGCCACTGCCAGTAGCAGACTGGTCTTCTGCACTGCACCATCCACTGTCATAGGGGGCCCGCTGCGCCGCCCCGTCTCCGACACAGCCTCATCGACCTGCACGGGCATCAGCCAGTCCTGTGCGATGACCAGCATGCACTTGACACAGTGCGCATTGGACATGAGTGCTGTTCTGACGCTCCCCATGTCACACGACGATCAGGCCTCCGCACGCAGTGCGTGCGTCACCTCCACTTAGCACTGCAGCCCGGTCCCCAGGGGCTGCAGCTCCGACTTGCCTTGCCAAACGTGAACGCAGGGTTTGTGGAAGTGCTCAGGACATTGCACACTGTAGCTCGCCGCCCGTGAAGCAGCGGTGCACGTGGGCAGGCTGCCGCACCAGGGCGGGGCACGTGCAGTCCGAGAGGCAGGCAAGCGCGCCGTTGTTGAGCTCCGGCGGCAGCTACGCCGCTGCTGCACATTTGCCTAAGTGCCATATTGTTGGGATGGAAGCTATGGAGGCGTTGGCTCTATGGCGCGAAAGCTCGGGCAGCAACGACGTGGGCACAGGGAATCGCGCTTATGAAGCTTCTGGTGCGGGTATTACGTGCATGCACCAGGTGTGCTACAGTATTGTAGAGTGGCAGAAGTATGCAATGGTTGCCATACATCAGCTATAACGAGCATCAGGCGAGTGCGATGAAGGAAGGCTACAGCAGTAACTTCCCCTCATGCACATGGTCACCAAATTTTTCGCTCGTAGCGTATATATTATGTTATAACTTGTCACCTATAGCCTTTTATATCCTTTAGTATGGGCATGTGCAGCGTAGCAGTGCTGACGGCCTTTCCTCAGCCCGAATGGAACCCACTGCCTTTCAACAGGTTGACGTAGTAGAAGCTCTAGTGCGTGAATATCTTGTTCGTTCTGGAGCAACAAAGACGCTCGAGGCGTTCAACACCGAAAAGGTGAGACATGCAAGTTCCGTTGCAGTGAAGGGCGGATGCACACACAGCTTGGAGCGAACATAAGGTCATAGCTACGGGATGTGAAACGGAGTATCTGGCTGGGAGTCCTGCTCACCGACCTCCTGCCTCACCAGTCGCATGCGCCATGGATGCCTCACCTGCAGCCCAAGCACGCACGGAGCATCACCAAGCGAGAACTGCTGCGTAAAGCACTTGGCCTCGACAAAGCAGCTGTCTTCTGGAAGAAGCAGAACCCCGACAGTGAGGCAATACCATCCACCCTTGAGGTGTGGGTTAACTACCAGGTAGCAAAGGTTGGCGGAGCCCCGGAGCCCATGGCCACGAAGGTGTGTTGCAGCAAGAGCATAGGTGGCTGATGCACTGCCACATGACTGAATTTCTGGGGGGTGCCTGGAGTAATGGCCCTACCAACCGTGCTCTGCCACCCTGGCTGGTCGATGCCTGTTGGACGCCTTCGGCATTTGCAGGTCACATTCTGCAACTCACACGCCGTTGCTGACACTGCGCTGCAGGTGCCTGTGCGGTCTGCAGTACGGTCGTCGACCAACTATGATGACCCGGCGGAGGCGTCGGTGCCAGTAGGGCAGTCCGCAGGGCTTGGCGGCGTGCGGCGGCCCAGCCCTGCGGCATGCGGCGTGCCGCCAACAACACCTGTTGCAGGTGAATAGGGATCATCATTGCACTATAATTCCGTACTGCACACGAACGGAAAACAAGGACTGTACTTAGCGGCAGCAGGGCGAGTGGCGCGTTCTTAGTCAAGTGCCTTGCCAACGGCACCTCTAGTCATAGCGCTTGCTGTCATTTGCTGCCGCAGCCCGTCCTGTGGCAGTTCGCCAAGGCTTCGGTGTTGGCTCTGACTCTCCGGCGCGCTCAACGGGCTCGCCCGTCGCCGCCTCTTCACCTGGGGCGAGGTCCGCGGCACAACGCATGGCGGGCATGAGCCTCAACGGGTGCGTACACAGCAGGAAGGTTGACTGGTAGGCCCAGGCACCGCTTGCCAATGCAGGGGGACGGCCATAGGGAACCACAGATGGATCAACTAGCAGACGCCAGGACAAGACCATGAGCAGGAACTGAGCCTATCGACACGCGTTGGGATGCAGTGTCCGCATGGCTCACTGCGTGTGGCTGAACTGGTAACTACCTGTAGCCCAATACTGCGACCCACTGTACGTATTGAGCATCCACTTTCCCGTGCAGCCACGACGACGACGAGCCGGAGATCATCCGACCTGCAGCCCCCGCCTCCAGGCTGACCCGTGGGTCACCCAGCGCCACGCCCGTCCCCAGCAGCACCCGCACCTCCGCCAGTGGCCTAGCGCCCGCCCCCGCAGTAACATCCACCGGCCGCACCTCCGGCAGCGGCTCTCCCCTGCCCTCGTCCTCAACCGTCAACCGCGCAGCCTTCTCGCCCGCTCCCGCCCAGCGGCTGTCTGGAACCGGCAGCCCGGCGCCGCCGCCGCCGGCGGCGGTAGGCGCGCCGCGGCCTGCGTCACGGCCGGCGTCGCAGCCGCGTGCCCAGGCGCCCGCCCCTGCTGCCGTGGCTGCTGCCCCTTCTCGCGGCGGGCACGGCCACCACCACCACGGGCATCATGGGCACCACAATGACCTGGTAATGGAGGACGTGGATGACGTGTTTGAAGATGACGATGACGGCGGGCTGGGGGTACCTGGCGGCATGTCGTCGTTGCGGCCTGGGGGCCCGTCCATACGCAAGCCGGTGAGTGGAAAGGGTCCAGAGCACAACGCAGGTGCCATACAGCTGCTTGCCTACCGACGAACTTGTGAGGGGGAACCACGTCATGGCTTCTGAGCACTGACACGTGTGAACAACGCGGCGCGCATCACAAGGGTACCCGAACATGCACTGATATCTGCTACCCGTGCTGCATGTCGCTCGACGGCTTCCCTATCAGGGCAACCCTATTTCCCCGGACACCATGCGGGCGTTGCGGCAGCTGCTGTGGGGTTCGCAGGGCGGTCCGCCTCCGTCGTGGAAGCAGGGCTTCTTCTTCAGCACCCGACCAGGGCTGCAGTTCGGGCTGGTGCAGCGGCAGGGCGGGCCGTGCGGCGTGCTGGCGGCGGTGCAGGCGCACGTCCTGGCGGCCCTGCATACATCGGTGGGTCGTGCTCGCGTGACTGTGCAAGCCAGTTGCCCGAATGTACCAACCAAACCAGTTATGCTCTCTTTGGGCTGTGATGTGGCTGGCGCATCCCCTGATCCCTGGCCTTGGCGGGTACGGCATTCGCAGGGCGCCGGCTTCAACACGACGCCCAAGCAGCCGGAGCAGCTGTCTGCTCTGACTGCCGCCATCGCGGAGGCGCTGTGGCAGGCGCGCATGGGGCCCACGGCGCAGCTGGTGCTGCCCGAGGGCGAGGCGGGGGCGGCGGCGGGGCGGCTGGGCTACGACCAGCTCAGCCGTGCAGTGGCCACACACAGTGCCAGCAGCAAGGAGCAGCTCATGGTGCGTGGCGGCGCAGGATGCGGGAGTTGGGACACAATGCTCGGGCACAGACGAAGCGGGTGGTGCGTGGCATCGGGGGCGTGGTGCCTGGTTGCTAGGCGATTGCGGTGTGGTGACCTTTCAGTGCAGGTTGCACGGCGCGTAGCAGCTCATGGTGCGTGGTGACGCAGCATGCGGGAGGCAGGGCACATTACGCGGGCACAGGGCAGGACGACAAGTGCATGTGCGTGGCGGCTCCTGGTGCGTCAGGGACATGTGGCGGGGCAGACGCGTAACCTCTGTGCAGTCCTGTCTCGGTCATCTCATGCTGCTAGCGCGCAGTGGACCTGCGCTTTGAAATCACCGGTGCACGCGGCGACGCGTCACACGCGCAGTTGCCATCGCGTGCTAGTCCTCTTAGCTTTGCTCGGATACATGCAATGCGTTGCACCTCGCCTCCCAGCATCCTGCTACACACGCGGCTGACGGCATACACCTGCCGCCCCTCCCTCCCGCACTTTTCCCCACCACTCTTACCCGCTTTTGGCACTCAGCTCCCACTCTACCCGCCCCTCCCGGGAACAGGACCTGGTCCGCGGCGCGCTGCCCGCGCTGATGTCCGAGGACGGCTGGGGCGTGGTGCTGTTCGTGCTGTCGCTGGCGCTGTCTCGCGGCGTGGCGGCGGTGCAGGGCGACATGGACGAGCCGGGCAACGGCCTGATGGGCATGCACGGGTACTGCACGCAGGAGCTGGTCAACCTCATCCTGCTGGGTGCGTAGCGGTGGTGCCGTTGTGGGTGCGTAGCGGTGCAGTTATGGATGCGGAGTGATGCGCTTGCGGGCGTAGCCAAGCGTCCCCGTAGCGCAAACAGACGAAGCCGGTCGCATGGGCAGTATCAGATACCTGCTGGGTGCGTGTGAGGACGGGGCACGGCTGCACACCAAAGGGGGCAGCGTGCAGTACTCAACGGCAACGCAATGGCACGTTAATTTTCGATGCCACTGCCCATCGTCACACTTCCCCCGCCCTGCTGCTTTACCCACCAATGAACCCCACGCACGCACCGCCGTGTCCGTGAACTACACGTGTTCGTCAAACTGGCCCCCGCCCTGCTGCTCTACTTACCAATGCCTCACAGGCACCGTCGTGTCCAACCTGTCTATCACCCCTCGTCACACTGCTCCCCGTCCTCCTGCCGCTGCTCCTCGTCACATTGCTACCCACCAACGAACGCCCCACAGGCACCGCCGTGTCCAACGTGTTCGACGGCAACCGGGAGCTGGACGGCACCACCACGCTCAAGGGCGTGGGCCGCCGCTGTCGCCTGGGCCTGCTGACGCTGTTCGAGTGGTACAAGTACGTGGAGGTGGGCCCCTCGCTCAAGAACCCTGCGCTACCGGTGTGGGTGGTGTGCTCCGAGAGCCACTTCACGGTGCTGTTCGCACAGGACGGCCGCGCGCTGCAGGGCGCCCTGCCGTTCGACCTGTACTACTACGACGAGCTGGCCAACCAGGTGGGCAAGCGTGCGGGACAACCGCAAAGCGGCAAAGTAACTGTACCGGAAACTGTGCGGCAGCGCGTGGGTATGGGGAAGGGAAAGGGAATCTCGCATGAAGGAGCGTGGTCAACCAGGTGGGCAGCGCGTGGGGTACGGGAGAGGGAAAAAGGATTTTGCGTGACGGGGCGTCTCACAGGTGAGGAAGGTGACCAACCAGGTGGGCAGCGCGTGGGCTGGCGGCTGCAGCGTTTCTGAGTGCACGACAATCGGCAATCAGGTGCCAGCGAGCCAACTGAACGATGCCAGGTGGGCAGTGCACTCCAGTGCTGGCTGAGGAAGGCCCTCTGCTGGCAGGTGCTCTCAGCGCTGACGTGCCTCCGCCATTCTGGTGCACATGGTAGACGCGTACAAACGCCCAACCCCCTGATCCCACGCAGGGTCCTGCCCGCGTAACACCATAATTATTCTTTATACAATCATGTATCCACCATATTTGTTTATTGTAAGTTTATATTTGCTGTGCTGTGCGTCAAGACCAAGTTCCGCACTACCACGTCACGACTGTGTTTTTAGCAGGGTTAATTTGCTGTGCTGGCTGCAGGAGCACATCATCAAGCTGAGCGTGAGCAAGGACCCCAAGGGCGGCTGGACGGCCAAGGTGGGCAGCACCATGGGCGACCGGGGCAAGTGCGAGGGCCACAACATCCCGCCCCTGGAGTGCGTCATCGAGACGCGCTGGCCAGGCGTCAAGGTGGACTGGAACGGCACGGAGCCCATCTTGTAAGGGATGGTATGAAGGCCATCTACATGGGGCGGTGGCATGGACCCTATCTATGTAGGGAGGTGGGGTGGAGCCCATCTACATGCGGCGGTGGAAACAGAAGGCTTGCGTGGGAGGGTCGGGTGAAAGGTTTGCGCGGATGCGCAAATTGTACCGTGGCGGCTGGGTTGTGGTGTGCGGCGTGTGCGATATGGTACATGTGAGTCAAAGGAGGCGGCAGATGGCCATGACGCTGCTGCAACGGCAGCATGCATTCTTCGGCGTGGGGCGTAGGGATTCATGGCGTGCGTATCGAACATGGCAAGCATGGGGCTAGGTTGGGGATCCAGTACTCCGACGCATCGTGGTACATCGTGACGGCCGATTGGCAAGCAGTGGCAGTGATTGCGTGATCCGGTGCATTTACGAGCGGCCTTCCGGCGAGCGTAGCCACGGACCGGATTTCTGTCCTCGTGTCCTGGCAATCAAGGCAACAAGCTGCGACAAGTGGGTGTTGTGGCTTGTACGGCTGAGCTAAGGCGAGCCAAAGCTCAGGTGACAATTCCAGGGTCGCCACACCCAGGGGAGTCTCCCCTGCTACTACAGGTGTTGAAGGATGCGGTGGTGGGAGGTACAAACGCAAGTACCAAAGCAAGTTCCCTTCTACGGGTATTGCCTGTGTTTGAAGGCCCTCAAGTCGCGGTCCAGTCTAGCTATCCTAAACCTTCGTCCTCGTAGCTACGGTGATGTGGTGAGGCAGCGGCCGCAATAGACTCCGGGACGCTGCCGTACGGAGGTACGGTACCTTGCTACTTCAGCCATGCGTGGCCTGTGGTGTTCAGCGCCAAGTCCGTGGCGGCAACCAGGGGCTGCATGATTACGGTACCAGTAGCTGCCACCGCTGTCAGGCTGTGCCAGCTCAGTCAAACGTCACACCGAACCCGGTTGTTGTGCGGACAGCCTGACAGTGACCTGCAGGATGAAACGTCCCCGCAGCTTTCTCTCGCGTTCAGCCACAAGCGGACGGTACAAGGCATCGGCAGACCCATAGCCTTGTCAACATTGTCACGGTGTTACACAACCGCGTCGGGTCCGAGCGTTGCTGCTCCCTCATCATCAGGGGGACCCCTCACACAACGCTGCATGATGCACAATACGTATTGGTGCTGCCATCAGCGGCGCCAATAATATAGCTGGCTGGCACATTGTTTGGCCAGCAGCGGGCAACGGGCAACCGTCGGATCCTCATCGTCCTTGTGGTGCACCCCTGCAAGCTCCTTCGCTTGCCAAGGGCTCAGGGCCCTAGTCTTGTCGGGAATTCGTGATGACAACGCCGTCGGCCCCTTTGCCATGGCGTAGTTGACGCCGCGCCGCCCTGCAACAATACCTCCTGCCTCATACCCATACCATCCAGAATGCTACTATCAAGCAACCCTCCTTACACCTATGATGCTGCCCGTCGTACGCTCCTCACTACTTGACCCACCCTGTCCTGCATCGCCGAAAGCTCATTAAGCCTTTAGACATGTCCACAAGCTGCACAACAAGACAACGCTGCAGAAGCACAACCGCCCTTGCCTACACCAGCTCGCCAAGCATACATCTTCTATCAGCACACGTGTCTAGGAAGACCAATCGGCGTCACGCGGCTCCGTGCCAACTCCACATGTACCGTTCACGCTTTCAGTACCCTTCCAGCAGCGCCGGGTCCTTATCCTTACTCGCATTCCGAGTCGCTATCCGACGAGCTGAGCTGTTCGCTGCCGTAGCTGGCCGCCACAATGAGCGGCTTCGCACGTAGCGCCGACAGCGCCGGGCCCGCCAGGGGCACCGGGATGGGCTTGTTCGGCGGACCGCACCGCGGCGGCTTGCCAAGGTACGCCCCCTCCGCCACCTGCTGCTGCTGTTGCTGCTGCTGCTGCTGTTTCTGTTGCTGCTGCTGCTGCGCCCTGAACGCCGCAATCTCCTCCTCCGTCAGCACGCTGTCCTCGGCCCCCTCCTCGTCCTCCTCATCGAACCCCGTCCAGCCCAGCGAGCGAAGGAACGCCTCCTCCTCGGCACTCACCTGCAGCACACCCGTCTGCGCCACAGACCCCCTGTCAGCCTGCTGCTGCTGCTGGTGCTCCCCTTCCCGTCCGGACACCTGCGCATCATCCACACCGCCACCCGCCGGCGCCAGCACGGGGTCCTCCTCATCCCACGCGTCCGGCACAGCGGCTTCAGCTGTGACCAGCACACCGCTCCCCGCCTGCCCGACGCCAGGCTCGGAGACCGCCGCCCCGCTGCCGCCACCGCCAGCAGCCGCGCTCTCCACCGCCTCCGCGCCCCACGGGGCAGGCGCCACCGTGACCCCCAGCTCGGGAGCAGAAGGCGAGGGCGACAGCGATAACAGCGCGCCGCCCGCGTCAGAGTGTCCTGATGCACCGGTCGGCACGGCAGGGGAACCTGGAGGCGCATTAACCTCAGCTGAAGCAGCGGCGTCGGCTGAGGCCGCGGCGGCGGCAGTGGTGGCGGCAGGGGCAGGGGCAGGGGCCTGCCGCCGGCCGCTGCTGCTGCGTGCGGGCGCTCCCAAGGGCCGGTCCAGCGGCTGCGACAGCTTCTTGGTCAGCACTACTGGGCCTCCTGCAGCCGTGCTGGTGGCGCCGGCAGCTGTGGTGCTGCCGCTGCTGGTGCGAAGAGGCCCGGCAGCCCCGCCCGCCGCGTCGTCCCCTGCGCGCTTGCCCGCGCCGGGCAGCTTAAGGACCATGGGCCCAGCCGCCGCCCCCGCCCCCAAGTTTCGCCCCTGTCCCCAGCCGCCCTCCAGCCGACATCGACCCCATCCCCCCGGCTACAGGGCCGCCCTTACCCTTGCTTCCCAAAGAGCTGATCACAGGTATAAGCTGCTTGCTTTGCTTCACTGCTAGCTGCTCCAATCTGGCTCTGCTGCTGGCTACAACAGCAGAGGGGACCCCCCCGCTGGCACCGCCTTCCGCACCCGCCCCTGCCACAGCTGCGCCGGAGCTCGCACCCCACACCCCCGCAGGCTTCGGCGGAATTGGCGAGGTGGTGCTGGGCGCGACGGCCGCAGCAGCCGCAGGGGTAGAGGGTGAGGTGGATGCGTGGGGTGGGAAGCTGGGGGCGGGGGCGGGCGAGGTGGGGGGCACATCCTCGCCTCCAGGGGGTGTGGGTGGAGGTGGGGGAGCTTCGGCGAGCTTGGAGGTCCAGTTCGAGGAGGTTCGCGAGGACAAGAAGGTATGGTGGAAAGGGGTTACGCTGGCACTGGAGGACGCAGGACCCAGGAGGGGCGAGGTGGGGGCAGCAGGGGGTGGTGGCTGGGCTGCAGCTGCCGGGGCGGACGGGGCCTGGGTCGGCCGGGTTTGGCTGAGGGAGGGGAAGTCCTTATCGAAGGATACCTGATTCAGCGGAGGGAGGCACATGGGGCGGACAGGCCTTGATTGTCACGATAGCTACCGCACCTGGGTAAACGTGTGGAGAGTGGAGTAGAGACAGTTTCAAGCATTCGAAGCGCCCGACATGTGGCGTGTACTAGAGGTCAGGTGCTCAAACGTTGAGAGCAACTCACCTTCGCCGTGCCGTTCCCTGCTCCCCCGCCAGAGGGCCCAAGGAGAGCCGACCTGCTGCCCTCGTCCCTGGTCCCCAGGCCTCGGGTGGCGGGCCATGACTCGCGCTCAGAAAGGCTCCGACTGGGCAGGGGCCCAGCGCCTCCCTCCGATTCCCCAGAACGCCCGCCGTACGCCCCTCTCGCAGAGTACTCGCGCGCGCTAAGGGGCTTGTGGTTTAGTGATTGGTACCCTCCTGAACGACTGGGTGGGCCGTAGGGGTCGCGAGGTTTCCAACTACCGCTGTTGCTGCTGCTGCGGTCCGACTGCTGGGCACCGTTAGCAGCTGTGGCAGTGGTGGAGGTGCGCGGGCCCCAAGGGTCCTGCTGGGCCGCTGTGCGCCCTGTATCTAGCGGTTTAGCACGTCTGCTGTCGTCTCCTGCAAGGCGAGTTTTGCGGCTGTTTGTCAGAGAGAGCCCTATGTGTGTCGTTTCGCCATCCGGAACAAAAGCCGGAGTGGCCACGGCCCTCCCAATGCTCTGCTGGCGGAGCTGGCGGGCCTGACAATTGACACAAGTGGGCCTTTGCGGGCCGCATAAGAGCGCACCTTTGCCGCTTGACTTCAACCACTGTGGCGCCAAGGAGAACTCCGCCATAAGTCTGAGCTCGCCCCGAGGGGCCTAGGCCCCGTGGGCCCAGTGCTCTTTGCCAGTTCTTAGCTATACCAGCCGTAAGTTTCGCAGGGTAGGTGCAGCGCAGTAGGGACGCTGTCCGTCGGCTGAAGCGCCAACCGAGACCGTAGGAAACCAGTTCCCAAGCTGTGCCAGGCCTCTTATCAAACAATGTGTGCCCACTAGAATGATGCAGCACGCTTTCCCTGACTCTTGGCTGTCTGTGGCGACACCTTTGGGAACGCAGGCCTGAACACGACGGTATAGACGCTTCCAATTTCCCTTGGCGGGCTAGCTAGGTTGTATTCTATAAGCTTTGCGTTCTACCACTTTCCGGTGTTACTTTGCAGCGCGGGTTAAGGGGAGGCAGCCGATCGCACGGCACCCGTTCCCCTAAATGCCCTAACACAACTCCTGTCGCTCTCTCATTCTCTCATAACACGACTCAAGCAACCTTCACCATATTAAATACATCATACATTATTAGGAACTACTAAAAAGCCCAGTCCACATCTGTTGAATGGCTTTCTGCTCCTCTCGCGCTGCCCGTTCCCGCTCACAACCAGGCCGATCGCAGCCGCCTTACAGATCATGAGTGCTCAATAATCACATCAAGAAAGCGTGCGGGAGGACCTCGAGAGGCCAGGCGCAACCGGCGTGGAGTGCCAGAACACCGAAAGTCTTCATGAACAGCTTAACCGAGAGCACTTTCACAACATTACAGACACGGCATGGTAGGGTCGTGCCGCGTTGGTGTCTGTCTAGTCCGCAACACCCTGGGTGTGTCACAGCGCTGGGGTCAGTTCAGCCAGCGCCTTTTTGCACAGCTTGAAGCAACACGGGAGCAGTCGACTCGTGGGTTCTAGCGATGGCCGCAGCCTGGGTCGTCATGCGCAGTTAGGTCTGCCCACAGGCACGGCCTGCACACTGAGTGCTGTGGGCCCCCGCCGTGTGCTAGTCAGTCATTACTGCTGGCGCAGCTGCGTGCGCAGCATCATGGGCAAGTAACATCTCAGGCCTAGGGCCCATCTATTATCCCAATGAGAGCGGGGCAGCTTCCGTCATCCCACATCAAGCTGCAACTAGCTACCGCTGCCCAACCGCCATTTATACGCCTCACCATTAGGAACACACACCACTAGCCCTGTGCCCACGACACTCCAGCGTCCCACGGAGAGCTCGTGTGCCCTTGCGGTACGCCGATGGTTACTTTTAGAGGTGACGTTCCACTGAATCCTGGGCACCATATCCCATGCCATGTGCGATGTTTCCCCGCGCCCCAGACTGCCAGACCACGATCCACCACTGGCAGCTGCGGGACCTGGTGGCGGCGGGGGACAGCAGCGAGGAGTTCCTGGCGGTGTGCGGGGACTCGGTGCTGCTGCACAACGTCATCTCCGGGGAGGTGAGCGCAGCGGCAGTGAAGGGTGGTGGAGGGCGGTGGCCTGGGGGTGCCAGCCGCTCTGCAGCGGCCGGGGTGCGGGGGGGCGCACGGACAAGTCCGCGGAACGCCCGGCCAGGCCTTCGCCCGGGACGGATACTGGGCAAGGGCTACGGGCGTACGTGCCTCTGGTGTGGAAGACCCTGCAGTGGAGGGGGGGGGCCCAGGGCGAAAGACGGACCGCTGCAGGCGCTGCGGCGGTGACTGGTGGCCTTGGAAGTATGGCGGCTGCCTTCAGGAGCGCTTGGCCGGACGGGCGGCCTTAGCTGGCTGGGCCATGTACGCGGCGTTAAAATGTTCGGCCGACGGGTTGACGCGATGCGCAAACGCGGGGGCAGCCTAGCCATTCCGTGGTGCAGTTGCAGGGTGGGGGCAGCGCCTGCCAAGGCTGTGCAGGGCAGTTGAACCGGAAGCCATGCCGACTTACGTATCGGACGGATCGAGGCTATCACAACTGCACAGCGCGTGTCTGAGCTGCACCGCTGGCCTGTGCTGCTTCCCTGTTGCAGACGGTGGCGGTGATGTCGCTGGACTGGTCTCCCACCTCCATGACCTACGCACATGGCATCCTGGCCGCGGGCGGGCAGCAGAGCCAGGTAGGGCATGGAGAGGAGCGCAGGAGTCCCTCACGCACAGGAGTTTACGGACATGCGTGCAAGGTGTGCGCGGTGTTACTGTCCACGTTGTGTCTGAGCCGCTGACTTGGAGTGCTAACTAACGGATAGCCGGGGGCTCGTTTATCACGGTGACAGGCGGCGCGATGCACTGCTACAGTAATGTGTTGTGCGTTAGGCCCAACCCTGCGGCTGTGTCTTTTGCCAGGTGTCCTAACTGGTGCACCGTTGTTGTGCCCCTGCCTCATGCAGCTGTGCGTTAAGGACCTGCGGGAGAAGCGGGTGTTGCATCGAGAGCCCTTGGGAGGTGGGTGGCTGGGGCCATGCAGGCAGTGTGGATGCTGTGTGCGTAGTGCAAGTGAGTGTCACTCAATGTACGGCATCCTGCAACAGGGAGGCGTTGCTCCAAAGCGGCCTCGAAACTCCCTGGACGTTCTCCGTCAGCTGCCGGCCACTCACCCTGACGACTCCCATTTCGCTAAATCCATGCGCCAGGCTCTGTGAACAACGCCGTGCACATCAACAGATTAGCGGGGCAGCTGGTGCTCTACGCATGCAACAACGGTGGGTGGAGCCGGCGGTCCCTAGCTAAAGAGGCAGCCCTATCGAGCCTTACCATTTTGCGTGTGAAGTGAGCTTTGTAGCTCTGCCACTTGCTGCGGCTGAGCATGCCGACGGTCTGATTACAAGCAGCGCGTGCAACGGTCATCTCAACCTGCCGGTGCGCGCTTTGCAATGCTCCCCATGCTGCTAACTGTCATTACCCATGCGACGCACCACTGTACTTGTTCTCGGCTGCTCCACAGACTTCATTGTCAGGGTTTTCCAGATCGACCCAACCTCCCTAGTGCCCAGCTCCTCCTTTCGGACCCCTGTGCCCATCAACTACTGTGCCCTCTCGCCGGACGGGCGGCTACTGTCCTGCGTAGGTGAGCTGGGGGTGCCCTGCATGGCCTGCACTGCCCACGGTGCAACACTGAATCGCACAGCCTCCGGCGACGGGTTTCGAAGAGCCCTGCACGGTCTGCACTGCTCATCGACGGCCCGCAGCCAACCGGCAACGTTCGTAGCAGCTAGCTTGCGGCTGCACGCTGGTATGCTAGTGCAGTGGTGTGGTGTGGTTGCTGGTGTGTGTGCTATTGCAGTGGCGTGGTGCTGGTGTGTGTGCTAGAGCAGTGGTGTGGTGCTGGTGTGTGTGCTAGAGCAGTGGTGTGGTGCTGGTGTGTGTGCTAGTGCAGTGGTGTGGTGCTGGTGTGTGTGCTAGTGCAGCGGTGTGGCGCCTGAGAACTCACACAGCCTCCGGGGACGGGTTTCAATTGTCCAAGTAGCTTGAGTGCTTTAGTTGGGGGGGGGGGCCGTGGGATCAGTGACGTGGGTGAAGGTGGCTACATGGCCAACTTTAGCCCACGCGACTGAAGTTGGCTACATGCCGAATTTACGGCCGGCGCACGTACCCATGCCCTTGCTCGCCTTCTGTACTTTAAATGTCCTTCATGGCGTGCAGGCGTAGGTTCAAGGTGGCTACATGGCCAATTTACGACATGCGCTCACACTCACACCCTTACCCTTATTCGCCTTCTGTTCTCTGAATTCCCTCCATCGCATGCAGGCGACCACGAGGCAACCATGCTGTACGCCGTGCGGGAAGGGGGCTACACGCTCGACCGGACATTCCAAGAAGCACACGACACGGGTAGGAGCCCTTGACCGCACGCGGTACAGCGAAACGCCAATCATTCCGTCTAAAGTGTCATGCCATACGGCACAAATGTGCAAACAATACACCTACATCATGCCACACCAGGGTCTTGCCCTAGGGCCCCAGCCTGTCAATCGCCAACCTCCCAAGCCTTGCATTTTGCAAGCCTTGCTGCTGCCTTGCTCACACGCACACGTTCGCGTGCGGCCACCTCACCTTCTACAACGCCTGCCGTTGCCGCCTGCATCTTACCACCTCACAACCCGTTCCACCCTCCCATGCCCCAGGCATCTGCACGGCCTGGTCGCCCAGCGGCACGCTGCTGGCCAGCGCGCACCAGGATGGCTCGCTGTGCGTGTGGGACGTGCGCTGCTCCGAGCCGGTGCACACCTACCACCTGCACAGCGCCTGCCGCAACGTCAAGTTCTCCCCGGGGGTGGTGGACCTCATGGCATTCGCGGAGCATGAGGACGTGGCGGGTGAGGTGCAGTACCAGGGGAGACCTAGGTGCCAGGGGAGACCTAGGTGCAGGGGAGACCTAGCACGGGCTCTGGGGTTCTGGGGTCTTAGGTCTGGTTTCGGGGCGGAGCGTGCTCCTGACGGGGCAGGGGCGGCGAAGACCGGTGGGTGGGATGCAGGTTCCAGCTTGTGCCCCTTGGCCGCCGGGGCCGTTGCGTCGTGCAGCCTGTGACTGCATGCGGGGCCGCTGCAGAGCTGCCACCCCCTCCTCCCAGACCTTCACCAGCCGGTGCCCCGTGCGACACTGTGCCTGCAGTTCCCACAGTGCGCAGTGCTCCTTGACTGTATGCAGATCTATGCAGGTGGTCCCTCTCATCACTATCCCTGCTGCGCCGTGCCCGCTCCCCCCGCCGTGGGCACGCAGGTATCGTGGACGCACGCGCGTGGTCCCGCGTGCAGCACCTGGACGCCGGGCGGGGCCAGGGGCACGACTGCTCAGGCATCGCATTCTCTGCGTCCGCGGACCGGCTGTGGGTGGGGCTAGACGACTACGTGGTCAGCTACGATTTGGATACCGTGTCACGGAGAGCCTTCGGGCACGGGTCGCTGTGCTAGCGGGGTTGCGGTGCGGGCTGCAGGCTGCTGTGCTTGTAGGCGACGTTGCAGGGGATAGGCGGGAAGGTGGCATAGGCTGGCCGTTTGATTCGGGAGCAGTTTTGGGTACTGTACTGGTGCATTTGATGGTTGCTGGGGCTATTGAGCTGGTGTGGTTGATGGCATTACATGTTTATAGCGGGCCCGCTGATGGGCAGTGGACATAATAAGGTTTGGATGCTTTTTGGGAGGCGTGCTCACACGTAACCGCCGCTGGATTTGGCTGTTTGAGCTGGGCGCACTGCACGCTCTGTGCAGCATGCACGCAACAAAGGTTTGAGGACCCAACGCTGGACCGGCCCGGAGGAGAGCCCTGTTTTGTATAGCAGCAGGATGGAAGAGTTGACAGCATGCATGGTAGCTGTGGATTGCAACAAGGAATTACGTTGCACGGCTTTCCACCCTGTCGTTGTGGCTGACACACCCGTACACGGACTAGCAACGCTGTTTCATATGTTGGGCATGTGGTGTCGTGTTGCCGCTTCGTGTCAAATGTGCCGCTGTAGTTGCAAAGGACAGGCGGTGAAGGGTGAATTCTCGTGCAGCAAGGCTGCAGAGACGTGCAGCAGCCGGCCGTGAGACAGTGTCTTGACACAACAGGGCAAGGCGGTGTTTTGCCAATGCATCAGCATTTTCAGAAACAGGCGCCCGTTGGATCTTTGTTGGCCTACACTGCCTCAGCGCAGTACGATGCACATGGCAGTGCCCAAGAAGCGGCGCATAACACGCACACAAGATGAAATGCGGGTGCGGAGGGGGTGAGGGCATGCTCGAAGGTGGGAAACAACACACGCAAACACAGGCCATGGCATAAGCCCTGGGACCAGCGCCCGGCGCTGGTCACCGGCCACGCGCACACTTCAGCAATCTTACGCAATGCGCTCACTGCTATGCGCTCGCACAGAAACTTAACATATTAGATGCATCTCGGCACTCATGTCCTTCAGCACACGCAACACTGCCCAACGCAGGCCGCCTCATCCGGCGGCTCAGCGTCGTCGTGGAATTCAACATGATGAGCTCATCAGCACTGCTGATCAGGCAACGTTCGCTCCGGTGCAGCGCTCTTAGCAAGCGCGCACAGGTTTACTTAGCAGTGTGTTGGCAACGGGACGGTCCCGGCATCCGTGCAGTACACAAGTGATGACATACAGAAGGGACGAACTTTGCTCGGGAATTTGCGTTTGTACTCCTCATCACCGCATCCTGCTGCACAATTGATGATGCAAGGGACGTGCGTCGTGGTTGTGTGGAGACAAGTCCAGCCAAACCTCGGCACACGTACACGCTCCGAAGTGACACATGGCTCGCTAACACATGGCCCGCATAGCATAGAACCGCTACGCTGCTCCAACAGCTTGCAAGCAATGTATGCGCGTATGTACGGTCAGAAGGCAGGCGCGGTGCCAACCTGTGACCTGCAACGAGCGCAGTAGCACCGGCCAAACCACGCCATGTCACACACACACTCACAGCAGGGCCTCCGTGCTGTGAGCCGGCTCTGCGGAGCGGCGCAGCAGTGTAACAACCGTACGACACACACACACACACAACTATGAGATTATGAGCATAAATGCACGGCAAGCTAACAAGCGTAACCTACGGCGCACGCATCGAGGTGCGCAAGCCCTCAAGCTCCAAAGAATGCGCTGCTGACAGGGGCAACCGCTCTAAAAGTTGCCGATGTCAGCCATGGGCGGTGCCGCCGAGAACTCTGCGCAATGGGAAGCACGACACAATGGGGGAACGGGCTCGTCAGAGTGCCGCAGCATGGGTCAACGGCCCATAAGGGTGAAAGTCACCGTATGCACTCCATGCGGCATGCTGCTGGTCTTGTTCTCTGGCAGGCGTACCGTATGCATGCTGCTGAGGGCCCGCTGGGCTACAAGACAGGGCTGCGAGCAGGGGCCCAGCCGACGCACCTGCACCGCTGGCGGTTGACGCCAGCGCCATGTCTCCGGAGGGGCAGCACTGCACGGCCATGGGCAACATGGGGTTCAGTGCTTCTCAGCTTTGGCAAGTTCCTTGCTGCAACAGTGCATACCGTAAAGATATAACATGTGCATCTCGCATTATCCAAGGGTGCGAGTAACGGTAGTCCACCAACTGGTAGCCAGAAGACGGGGCCGCTGAGTTACCAAAGGCCGCGAGTTGCTCGTCGTTGCAGGCAGCTCACCTCTTCGTCTACCGAGAAAAAGGAAACACGGCAAGCCTGGTTCATGTTGCCCCTGTAGCAGAAGTCCTGTTCGCGGGAGGACAGGCCAGCGTGAAAGGCACCGTGCGTCAGCCGCAGTACTCAGATAGCCGCACCGGTAAAGGCCGTGCCATTGGCTGGCATGTGTGCCTACACGCGACGCCTTGCATGCCATCGCTGACACGTGCCACAGCGTGCCATACAGCTCCCTAGCGAAGATTGTACGGGCTGCAAGGAGCCCTCGGGCTTTTGTGTCTGTGCAGTACAGACCTTCCAGCATGAAGCCAACACGCTCACCTGGATGTCGGCGCATGGCTCTGAGAGGATGAAGCAGAGCTGGGTAGTCGGTGCAAGGTCCTCCTTCTTGTAATTCTGCGAAGCGCATGGTCACACCGTGCATTTCTTGCGATCTTGCAGCCTCACGCACTTTAAAAGGCGAAACAGGGCTTCAGAGCCATGCCAGCTGCCAAGCACAGCCACTCGTGCTGACGCGCTAGCCTGCATGAGAGAGACCATATGAAGTAGGACAATGCGCTGATGACAGGCTTACCAGCGACGTGAACTTGAAGGTGGTGTACGTCACGCCGTCCCACTCTGCAGCAAGAATCGACAGACTATGGGTGTAAGTATCGCTGTCGTTCGTGGCCGGAGGGGTACAGCAGCGGCAGGCATGGCCAGCGCACCGCAACGGGTGATACCGCTGGTGTCTTAGCGGTCCACGGGGCGCCGTCATGTCAGATGTTGGCAGCTGCTTACTGCTCCTGGATGCGACGGCTATATCTCGATCACAGGTGAAATGGCATGAATTGTGGGCCTGGCACAACAAAGCTTGACGCGGTGTCGCGACGCACCGTTCTGCATGAAGCTCCAGGGGATGGAGCGGCCGCCCAGCAGCGCCAGCTTCACGCTGCTGCGGCACTCGTTGTCCGCAAAGAACTCGATCTTCTTCAGGTCCATGTTGCAGCACAACGTCGACGTGTCGCCTGTGAGCACGAATCGCAGGCAACATGGCGCTTATTGCTCACTTTATCAAAAGCGGTAAGCCCCTGGCGGTGAGCCACTCTCGCAGCTTGCTGCCGTTGCAACGTGCTGCTCTTGGAGCGCGCGTGGTATAACCCAGGCACACTACAGCGCATGTCTGGTCCTGCGTGCCCCGGGGGGGAACCGACACAGCCAGCTTTCTTATTCGGCTAAGTATATCAGCGTTGCAGCGCGGGTGCCTGCGATCTCCACAGCTTATCTGCACCTTGACACCTGCTTGCCGCACCCTGTCAACCTGCTTGTATGTTTTCTTGCTTGCTTGTTACTGCTTGAGGCTTAATTGCCTACTCCCGCACCGCATCCACAACATTACAGCGCATGTGTAGCAGGGAGAGCACAGTTGCGCACTCACAGTTCTGCACGTTGATGTTGAAGCAGTGGCGCACGCGTCGCTTGCCGTCCGTCAGCGGTGACAGCAAGGTGCTGCCTCCGTAGGTCATGGCGAAGGGCGAGTTCTTGGTGCCTCGCCTCTGCAAGCACAAGCAGAGCATAGTCAGGGGCGGGGGTTTCGTTTGGTTTCTTCCAGGGGACCCCTTCCGGTCGGGGTGTCGTACCGCACCCACCACCCCGGGGAGGGCATGGTCATGGTCATAATGAGAGACCAGCAAACGTACGGCAGCCAGAGAAGCAGCATGGTAGGTAGGCAATTGTGTGTGGGGTTAGTAGGGCAGGGTTGTGGCTTTTTCACCTTGCAGGAGCAGAAAGGGAAGGGAACGTCGTTCTTGCTGGGTGGTGGCGGCGGCTCGGACCCCACAGGGGGCGGGGGCTTCTTCCGGTTTTTCTTTGGTGGGTTTGGGGGCGGTAGGGCCGGCGGTAGGTTCGGTCTTTGGCCAACTTCGCGAGGACGCGGAGGCTTTGCTCGTTTGGGTGACGGTGGTGGCGGCGCGGCGAAGCACACGTCGCCGTTCCATCCGGGGCCTCCCGGCCTGGGCACGTTGAACGTCCACAGGCACTCGTTCTCCATGTCGTCGTTGCCCTGGCAGCCGGCGTAGCCGTTGAAGGGGTTGGGCCGCGGGTTGCCGCATGTGGCGGTCACTGCGGGAGGGAGGTGGTGGCGGATGGGAGGGGCACCAGCGTTACACAAAAGTATCTGGGATGCGTGGCAGAGTCCTCCACTAGCCAGGCAACCATGGATACAAATGCACCAGCATGCACTCGCCGCCCACGTCAGCATCACCCCTTCATGGCCACCCCACTTGGCCAAATACCCTCCGTTGAAATATGGTTGCGGGCACACCCTTGGCTTGGTGCTCTTACTCGTGCCACAACCACACGCACTCACCGCCCTGGATTGCAATGTTCACATTGTTACGACGCGCGCAGGTGCCCGGACCATTCTTGATGCTGAAGATGACTGGCTTGGGCGTGTCGTCGTCTGGCGCCCAGCGCACGTTCTGGCAGTATGGCTGCTGCGTCTTCCACCGCCTCTGCAGATCAATACCGCCTGTGACCTCGCCGCCAGTGCTGTCGAGCACCGTGCTGAGCTCATCGCCCGCACAGATGTAGTCGATGGACTTGGTCTGGTCCAGGTCGCAAGCACTGCCAGGTCGTGGCCACTGCAGCAAAAAGGCCGGTGACATCAGGGACAATCCGTACGACATGCGTACGAATCTACCAAGCCCGGTACGACACATAGTACGACACAAGTGCCTCATTACCAACCAACTGGATAGCGGTGCAGTGCTTCTGGTGCAGTGCGCCCTTGGCTGCACCATGCACCCCAATGGGACTTGGTTAGCAAGCATGCTGGGACCTAGGAGGGTACAAGCTGCCAGGCCGTATGCCTGAGGCTTACCTGCACGCAGACCTTGCAATACAGGTAGTTCACCCCGTCGCTGCCGGTCCGGAACGTGCACTCGCGGCTGTCGTACACGAGGTCCAGGCAGGACGCCTGTGCTGAGCAGTCGGTGTTGCGGCCGCCGGGAACCTCCTCACTGGGGCCCGTCTGTAAGCACGGGCTGCGCGGACCCGGCGCAGGTACAGGTGTAGCCGGCGGCGGGCTGGGTGGCGGCATGACCGCCTTTGGCGGCTTTGGCGGCCTGGCAGCTGGGGGCACGTTGGGCGCCGTATCACTGAAGCACGTGAGGCCGAACCACTCGAGACCGCCGGGACGCGGCACCCTGACTTTCCAGTGGCACTGGTTGAAGACATCGCCTTTGTTGTCCTCGCAGCCGGCCGGGATGTTGCCGGGCAGGAAGCGAGTGCTGCCGCAGGTGGCCTCCATGCCTCGGATCCTCATGGTAAATGGCTCTGCACGGCAAGGAAACAGGCAGCACGAAAGTGCGGTTGGTAACTTGACGCAGACAGCTGCTGGCATGAGGGCTCCTCCAGCGCCCAAATGGACGCACAGAGCAAGCGACACAGCACGTGCGCCAGAACCTGCGCAACCTGCGCATAACGACGGAACGCGCGCTGTATAACATGTGACAACCGGTTCGCGATCGGCGCAGAATGATTGTAGCCGCGGTCTCACCGTTGTCAATGCACGTCTTGGACCCGGACTGGACGCTGAAGAAGACGTCCTGTGTGTTGAAGTCGTCATCGCGCCAAGCCACCCACTGGCAGTACTGGTTGCTGGGGCCGGGAAGCCACTGCTTGGGGTTGAAGCCACCAGTGGAGTAGTCCGCTCCAAACCCAGGGAGGCCCACGCCTGCACGGTCGCTGGCGCAGATCTCGTCGAAGGTATCTGCGCCGCTGAGGCTGTTCTGGCGGTTGCGCCGGGACGGTGGCGGCGGTGGCGGTGCATTTCTGAGATACACACATTCGCTTCCGGAGCGAGGCCACAGCAGGCAAGCCTGTGGGGCAATGACACATTTTTTTAGTGAGCGGAAGGCGTGCCATGCGTGCAGATTACAACATGTGATGATAGCAGGAAATAGCATTGCCTATCGCGACAGCCTGATGAAGGCTGATGAAGGCTGCATAGTACTCGCGCTTGGATGACGCGTTGTCGTACCTGGCAGTACAGGTAGCGCGTTCCGTTGGCCAGCGTGGTGTAGCTGCACGTCCGGGAGTCCACGTTGACGTCGATACACGTGGCCTGCTCGCCGCATGCACGGTAGGCGCTGTACCTGTCCGTCACATTGTCAGTGGGCCCCTGCATCTCGCACGTCAACGCCACAGGGGGTTGAAGATCTCCGAGCACCCTTGGCGACCCTGGATTGGCTGGCGTTGGAGGCGCAGGAGGTGGAGGTGATGGGGGTGCGGGAGATGGCGGCTCCGGGGACGGTGGCGGAGCGTCTGGAGGAGGTGAGGGGCTAACCTTGGGTGGCGGCGGTGGAGGGGGTGGAGGGGGCCGGGGGGATTCAACAGGCGTTCTGGGTGGCGGTGGGCTGCTGGGCTGGGGGCTAGGGGGCATGGGGCTTGGTGGTGACGGACCAGAAGGTGGTGGACTGGCGGGCGGTGGGCTCGTTGGCGGGGGACTGATGGGTGGTGGGGAAGGAGGAGTGGGGCTGGGAGGAGGGGCGCTTGGTGGGCCCAGGGGGGGTGGGGAGGGCGGTGGAGGGCTGAGGGGAGGTGGTGATGCGGGGGGTGGGCTGATTGGTGGGGGACTGACAGGTGGCGGAAGGCGAGGTGCCTTCGGAGGCCGGGGAGACGGGGGCAGGGGGCTCTGAGGGGGAGGCGACAGTGGAGGCGGACGGACGGGAGGTGGGCTGGTTGGTGAAGGGCTTGGGGGCTGAGGTGAAGGAGGCTCAGGGCTGGGCGGGATGGGGGAAGGAGGAAGTGGGCTGGGCGGCTCGGGCGATGGGGGCGGTACGACAGGCGGCGCTGGTGAAGGCGGCTCCGGACTAGGCGGCACTGGGCTAGTGGGAGGTGGGCTCAAAGGAGGCGGGCTGATGGGAGGCGGGTTGCGTGGCCGCTTAGGGGGCCGAGGAGACGGGGGCAGGGGACTCTCAGGAGGAGGCGACAGTGGAGGCGGGCTGGTGGGAGGAGGGCTGGTGGGAGGAGGGCTGGTTGGTGGGGGGCTTGGGGGCTCAGGTGATGGTGGCTCAGGGCTGGGCGGGGCAGGAGAAGGAGGCTGTGGGCTGGGTGGCTCAGGTGATGGTGGCTGTGGTGAGGGCGGAGCAGGGCTGGGCGGAGTTGGAGAGGGAGGTCGTGGGCTGGGAGGTGCTGGTGATGGTGGTGGCAAGCCCGGTGGCTGTGGCGAGGGTGGAGCGGGGCTGGGCGGCTCTGGTGAAGGCGGTTGTGGGCTGGGTGGCGCTGGGCTGATGGGCGGTGGGCTCAGTGGAGGCGGGCTGATGGGTGGTGGACTGCGTGGCCGGAGGGGACGAGGCGATGGGGGTGATGGGCTCACTGGAGGCGGCGACAGTGGAGGCGGGCTGATTGGAGGTGGGCTGGTTGGTGGGGGGCTTGGGGGCTCAGGCGAAGGAGGTTGAGGGCTGAGCGGCTCAGGCGATGGGGGTGGCGCTCCCGGTGGCTGTGGTGAGGGCGGCGCAGGGCTGGGCGGAGCTGGTGAGGGTGGCCGTGGGCTGGGCGGTGCAGGTGACGGCGGTTCAGGGCTTGGAGGTGCGGGCGAGGGTGGAGTGGGACTGGGCGGCTCTGGTGAAGGCGGTTGTGGGCTGGGCGGCGCTGGGCTGATGGGCGGTGGGCTCAGTGGAGGCGGGCTGATGGGTGGTGGACTGCGTGGCCGCTTCGGGGGGCGAGGAGACGGGGGCAGCGGGCTCTGAGGCGGCGGCGACAGTGGAGGTGGACTGATTGGAGGTGGGCTGGTTGGTGGGGGGCTTGGGGGCTCAGGCGAAGGAGGATGAGGGCTGGGTGGCTCAGGCGACGGTGGCTGTGGTGAGGGCGGAGCTGGACTGGGCGGAGTCGGTGAGGGAGGTCGTGGGCTGGGCGGTGCAGGTGACGGTGGTGGTAAGCCGGGCGGCTGTGGCGAGGGTGGAGCGGGGCTGGGCGGCTCTGGTGAAGGCGGTTGTGGGCTGGGTGGCGCTGGGCTGATGGGCGGTGGGCTCAGTGGAGGCGGGCTGATGGGTGGTGGACTGCGTGGCCGCTTAGGGGGACGGGGCGATGGGGGTGATGGGCTCACTGGAGGCGGCGACAGTGGAGGCGGACTGATAGGAGGAGGGCTGGTTGGTGGGGGGCTTGAGGGCTCAGGCGAAGGTGGCTGAGGGCTGGGCGGGGCAGGCGATGGGGGTGGCGCTCCCGGTGGCTGTGGTGAAAGCGGCGCAGGGCTGGGCGGAGCTGGTGAGGGTGGCCGTGGGCTGGGCGGTGCAGGTGACGGCGGTTCAGGGCTTGGAGGTGCGGGCGAGGGTGGAGTGGGACTGGGCGGCTCTGGTGAAGGCGGTTGTGGGCTGGGCGGCGCTGGGCTGATGGGCGGTGGGCTCAAAGGGGGCGGACTGATTGGAGGCGGGCTGCGTGGCCGCTTAGGGGGACGGGGCGATGGGGGCGATGGGCTTTGAGGCGGCGGCGACAGTGGAGGTGGACTGATTGGAGGTGGGCTGGTTGGTGGGGGGCTTGGGGGCTCAGGAGAAGGAGGCTGTGGGCTGGGTGGCTCAGGCGACGGTGGCACTGGTGAGGGCGGAGCAGGGCTGGGCGGAGTTGGAGAGGGTGGTCGTGGGCTGGGAGGTGCTGGTGATGGTGGTGGCAAGCCCGGTGGCTGTGGCGAGGGTGGAGCGGGGCTGGGCGGCTCTGGTGAAGGCGGTTGTGGGCTGGGCGGCGCTGGGCTGATGGGCGGTGGGCTCAGTGGAGGCGGGCTGATGGGTGGTGGACTGCGTGGCCGCTTCGGGGGACGGGGCGATGGGGGTGATGGGCTCACTGGAGGCGGCGACAGTGGAGGCGGACTGATTGGAGGTGGGCTGGTTGGTGGGGGGCTTGGGGGCTCAGGCGAAGGAGGTTGAGGGCTGGGCGGCTCAGGCGATGGGGGTGGCGCTCCCGGTGGCTGTGGTGAGGGCGGAGCAGGGCTGGGCGGAGTTGGAGAGGGTGGCCGTGGGCTGGGCGGTGCAGGTGACGGCGGTTCAGGGCTTGGAGGTGCAGGCGAGGGTGGAGTGGGACTGGGCGGCTCTGGTGAAGGCGGTTGTGGGCTGGGCGGCGCTGGGCTAATGGGCGGTGGGCTCAGTGGAGGCGGGCTGATGGGTGGTGGACTGCGTGGCCGCTTCGGGGGGCGAGGAGACGGGGGCAGCGGGCTCTGAGGCGGCGGCGACAGTGGAGGTGGACTGATTGGAGGTGGGCTGGTTGGTGGGGGGCTTGGGGGCTCAGGTGAAGGAGGCTGAGGGCTAGGCGGGACGGGAGAAGGAGGCTGCGGGCTGGGCGGCTCAGGTGATGGTGGCTGTGGTGAGGGCGGAGCAGGGCTGGGCGGAGTCGGTGAGGGAGGTCGTGGGCTGGGCGGTGCAGGTGAAGGTGGTGGTAAGCCGGGCGGCTGCGGAGAGGGCGGAGCGGGGCTGGGCGGCTCTGGTGAAGGCGGTTGTGGGCTGGGTGGCGCTGGGCTGATGGGCGGTGGGCTCAGTGGAGGCGGGCTGATGGGTGGTGGACTGCGTGGCCGCTTAGGGGGACGGGGCGATGGGGGTGATGGGCTCACTGGAGGCGGCGACAGTGGAGGCGGACTGATGGGAGGAGGGCTGGTTGGTGGGGGGCTTGGGGGCTCAGGCGAAGGTGGCTGAGGGCTGGGCGGGGCAGGCGATGGGGGTGGCGCTCCCGGTGGCTGTGGTGGCGGCGCAGGGCTGGGCGGAGCTGGTGAGGGTGGCCGTGGGCTGGGCGGTGCAGGTGACGGCGGTTCAGGGCTTGGAGGTGCGGGCGAGGGTGGAGTGGGACTGGGCGGCTCTGGTGAAGGCGGTTGTGGGCTGGGCGGCGCTGGGCTAATGGGCGGTGGGCTCAGTGGAGGCGGGCTGATGGGTGGTGGACTGCGTGGCAGCAGGCGGGAGACGGGGGCAGCGGGCTCTGAGGCGGCGGCGACAGTGGAGGTGGACTGATTGGAGGTGGGCTGGTTGGTGGGGGGCTTGGGGGCTCAGGTGAAGGAGGCTGAGGGCTAGGCGGGACGGGAGAAGGAGGCTGCGGGCTGGGCGGCTCAGGTGATGGTGGCTGTGGTGAGGGCGGAGCAGGGCTGGGCGGAGTCGGTGAGGGAGTGGGCGGCTGGGGGGTGCAGGTGAAGGTGGTGGTAAGCCGGGCGGCTGCGGAGAGGCGGAGCGGGGCTGGGCGGCTCTGGGAAGGCGGTTGTGGGCTGGGTGGCGCTGGGCTGATGGGCGGTGGGCTCAGTGGAGGCGGGCTGATGGGTGAGGTGGACTGCGTGGCCGCTTAGGGGCGGGGGCGATGGGGTGATGGGCTCACTGGAGGCGGCGACAGTGGAGGCGGACCTGATGGGAGGAGCTGGTTGGTGGGGGCTTGGGGGCTCAGGCGAGGTGGCTGAGGGCTGGGCAGGGCAGGCGATGGGGGTGGCGCTCCCGGTGGCTGTGGTGAGGGCGGCGCAGGGCTGGGCGGAGCTGGTGATGGTGGCCGTGGGCTGGGCAGTTGCAGGTGACGGCAGTTCAGGGCTTGGAGGTGCGAGGCGAGGGTGGAGTGGGACTGGGCAGCTCTGGTGAAGGCGGTTGTGGGCTGGG